>CM035428.1:84568982-85001482 GCA_020310875.1 Ceratopteris richardii | reverse complement strand
GTTCCAAGATCAAGGTCATCAAGGAAGTGAGGGCAATCTGCGATCTGGGCTTGAAGGAAGCCAAAGAGTTTGTAGAGAAAGTTCCAGTTGTCTTGAAAGATGGCCTAACCAAAGAGGAGGCTACCAAGCTTATTGAGAAGCTGAAAGCTGTTGGTGCAACTTCAGTGATGGAGTAGTTGAACATTTTACATGTTTGAGTTTAGCTTTTCTGTGACGTGTCACTACACTGCTTCCTTACTTATGGAGCATACAACAGTAGATGCAGCAAAATTTCTAGCACAGCAGCTCTGAGAAAAGATAATACGGTTTGCTTCATTGAAGTCCTCATTTATTCAAAGTCAAATCAATTTTTATAAGCGGTGCTCTTTACAGTGGCCAGAGCTTTGTTCGATCATTCAAATCTATTTGAAATTTGAATGATTTTCTTGTGTTAAGTTTTACATAAAGCTTGTTGAGAAAACAAAGCATATTCCTGGATTTCAAAATGTGTCTCTCCATTTCAACTTATCATTGCATGGATGAAAAGAACTGGATTATGCTTATTCTAATCAAAAACAAATTTTATGCATATTGCAGGGAAATAGATTATGAAACTTGAAATGAAAGGTGAAGAGTCCAATGCATGATGCTCTCTCAGTGTTGGGGGATTTCATCTTCCCAGATCTCTTATAAACAATAGAAGAGGTTTTACGACGAATCCTATGTTTTTCTTCTGTAAATTTTTGAGCCTTTGTAAAAGAAAAGTAAATTTCAGCATACTGCATGCCTGACTTATATCTGGCATACATGTCAGTAATATGTTGTCTTGCTACACCCAGATTGCAGTATTATATTGTCTACCTAGGTTGTATAACCAGCTGGATTCAGCCATCTGTAGACATAGATGAACATATTTTCAGGATTACAGAACAAGTTGAAGAAGTTTTGTGTAGAATTGAAGTACCAATGCATTGTAATATACATTATACTACTTATGCGAGTCTCTGTAAGCCCTTCAAGGGTGAGCTCCAAGTAAATTCTATGCATGGAGTTCCTTCTATAAAGGAAGATACCCTGGGGTTGTTGAAGGCATTTGTTGCTTTTGGGAGGTTTTCATTACAAAAAACCTTTAGTTTTTATGATAAAGTTGTTTTGTCTGAAAGTTACTTTCACCCCAAGGTGTAGCTGAAGTAAATTTTCAATTTTTTGGAGGCTCTCATCTAGAAGAATCTCCTCCTCTGCCATCGAGTCCACTCTCACAACCATGCAAAGGTTAGACAGGATTCATAAATCCGAAATGTAGCTTTTCAGGTCCACATTGATTGAAATTACTCCTATTTAAAGTGAGAGTTTATGCACTAAGCTTGTGGGGTTTTGAATTTTCTTGAAATTCAATCAGTGTGTTAAGAGAAAGTTCATGTCTGAAAGCTGCAAAACTCGTGGATTTTTGAGTTCCCAATTATGTTCTTCTTGCTTGATGTATGAACATTGTGGTCAAAACAGGATTGTTAAACTAATGACAAAAGTTAAGTTATGAATTTTATGAGATAAAAACCAGAACTCAATAGTTTTATTTATTCTTGGGCTTCTTGAGTTCATATTTCACATCTATACACTAAACGCAATCACACATATGAGGGTGAATGTGCCCTGCTTGTTCTGTTGCACACGAGCTGAAACCTCTCACCGCTTGCGTGTCATGTGAGAGTCCATAGATATTAGCTTCTGTTGCAGCTTGCATGGGTGGGTGAAGTTTGAATGCAGCCTGCTGTCTTGAACCTTTCAGCTTTCCTTTTTGAGAGAGAGAGAGAGAGAGAGAGAGAGAGAGAGAGAGAGAGAGAGAGAGAGAGAGAGAGAGAGAGAGAGAGAGAGAGAGAGAGAGAGAGAGAGAGAGATCTTCTCATCTCAAAATCTTTAGGGACACACCTTATCTTTGTATAATAGATATCCATCTTGGATATTGTAATTCTTCTACTTGAATCTTTCTTGAGTACTCATCGATATGCCATCCTCACTGGATCCGTGTATCAAGATCCCCTTTCTCTATGGTTTCCCAAGTCTCGGAATATACAAGATTAAGCTTATATTTCCTTCTAATGGACTCAAGTAGCTCACTAGTGATTTGAGTAAAACTCAGTCCATTAAACATAGGCATGCGACTAAGCAAGTCGACCACCACATTAAATGCTCCCTTCTTATATCTAAGCTCATAGTCAAACTCTTGAAGGGTCTCTACCCAACAAGAGTTACAACCTTTAAGATGAGTTTGATTAGAGAGCCACTTAATGTTCTCTTGATCAAACACTATTGTAACTTTGGCATCATATAAGCAATGATGTCACTTCCTCAAAGCATGGACAATTGTGTACAACTCCTTCTGAGCAGGTTCTAGCTTTTTGCTCTCAAAAGCCATTGGTCAACCATCTTGAATTAAAATTGCTCCTACAGCAAAATCACTTGCGTCAAGCCCAACCATAAAGGGTTAATTGGGATATCCTATATGTAAAAGTGGGGCTATAGCAATTGCTACCTTTAACTTTTCCATACTTAATGAAAGGCTTTTCGTTTCCCATCGGGACAATAATCTTGGCATAATTCTTCATGAATCTTCGAAGAATCTTGATAAACTTGAGAAGATCTAAAGCTCTTCCAGGCTCTTGGGATGTGGACATTCCATAATAGGCTGTACTTTGTCAAGATCCATTTGGATTCCGTCTTGAGAAACTAAATGCCCAAGGTATCTAACCTTTGTTTTGAAAAATTCACACTTTGATTCCTTGGCAAAGGGTGAATTTTCCCTCAACACTTGGAATAATTTCCTTTAAGTATTCCAAGTATTCTTGTTTTGATCTACTATAGATCAGAATATCATATAAAAAGTATACTACAAACTACCCTAGATATGGTCATAGTACACTATTCATGAGCTTCATAAAAGTGGTGAGAGCATATTGGTGAGACCAAAAGGTATCACCAAGAACTCATAGTATGCATATCTAGTCCTAAAAGAGGGACTTCCTTTGCCCTAATTCTAATATGTTGATATCTTGACCTAAGATCAAGCTTGGTAAAATACCTAGCTTGATATAACTTATCAAATAAGTATTCCCGGAAACTTGTTTTTGATTGTTACCTCATTTAATGCCCTATAATCTATACAAAGTCTCATAGATCCATCTTTCTTTTTTACTAGGAGCATTGGCAATGCCCAAGGTGAGTTACTAATGTTGGAAACAATGTCAAAATGGCACAAAAACTCTAATTTTTAGACTTTTGGTACTTAACCAAATTTTGATCACAGAAGGTATCATCGGAGGTCTAGAAATGCAAGAAAATCCTAAGCCTAATTTTTGCCATAAATGTTTTTTTGCATATTCTTAATCTTCACCTCATGAGCATAAAGAAAAGATCCTTTTTATGATCTACCAATTACTAGATTCTGAAATTGCTCTATATTTTATCCAAAAAGCTAGGTCTCTTTTTAAAATTATCATAGTTGCTTTATTTGCTTTTCGTTGAGTTTTTTCACAAAATTTCTTAAATCCTATATAAGAAGCTTAGGGGTCACTTCTAGAATTAATCAATCACAATTCATCAAGGTCTACTCAAGGACTGAGTGCTCTACCACTTGGAGAATGTATTTCCAACCTTTGGTGCAAATTTGGAGAAGATCTTAGCAGCCAACCATCAGGTCTTGCTGAGTTTTGTAAGTACCAAGTCCAATCTCAGTTCTACTTCTATTGTTATTACTATTCTAAGGCTTTTTGAGTTCTACTTCAACACAAGGAGAAGATTATCTTGCTATTTAGGTCAAATTTTAATTTAGGGTTTCTAAAATCCTAATTTCGAAATTAGGTTTGTTATGTAAACAATTCTAAACTATTTTTATTCACTTCAATTGCACATACACACACTCTTCATACCTCTTAGACACTTTTCACTCAATAAATTTCTTGATCTAGATCCCTAACTTCAACGTAGATTTAGTTTTGTATTAGCATACATTCAATTTTGTATCATTACACACATTGTAATTTGACATTCATATTAGAAGTGTAGGTAAGCATTTAGCTTACTTCGACATTTTGAAAGATTTTGTTCCCTTTCTATTTTTGATTCATCTAATTTTGAGTCTTAAGGAGTATATGCTAAGGTTCATGTGTTGGAAGATCCTATAAAATTATGAATATTATTTTTAGGGCCCACCTCACTTCCAACAATCGGTATCATACCATAGTTGAGATACATCCTTAACAAGATGAGTGATTATAGACTCGAGAATGAAGATAAGCCTGAGGAATGCCTAACTAGCCAATGTGGAGTCTTATAATGATGAATTTGTTAGTATCTAAAGACTTATGGAATATTGTCAATGGCAAACGTCCAAGACCAAGACAAATAAGAAAGGATGTTGCTTCATCTTTGAAAAGTCCTACTGCCCCAGTTTTTGCTCAACAGGAGCTTATTGAAGAAGAAGAAGAAGAAGAAGAAGAAGAAGAAGAAGAAGAAGAAGAAGAAGAAGAAGAAGAAGAAGAAGAAGAAACTCTTTTATCATTCAAAGATAATGATACTACCAAATTACTTCTAATAGAATAGTAATCCAGATAGGATTCAAGGGATGCACAAGAACTTTCATTCATTGCTCTAGGAGTTAAGAGGCATATTATACCGTCATGTAGAACCTCTCGTCAAGCTTGGTTGGAGTTAGAGAATCTCTATCAAAGTAGAAATCCTATTAGGAAAGCACATCTAAGGAGACAATTAGCCAACATATGAATGAAAGTTAGTGAGTCAGTTCAATCATATATTTTGAAGCTCAAATACTTACGTGATCAGTTACTTAATGTTGGAGTCAGTATTTTAGATGAGGAGATAGTAAATACACTTTAAATTCACTTCCATCTTCATTTCGTTCTTTTGTTACTTCTTTATCTCTCTCTCTATAGGAGGAAGAGAATTTTCATTTGAAGAATTACAGTTCCTGTTACTTGAAGATGAAGATGAAGATCATCAAAAGAGTATGGAAGAAAATGATGAATTATCATCATCAAAAGGTAAGAAGAAGAAGGAGACAACAAAGAAGGAGGAGAGGACTCAACAAAGTAAGAAGGAAAGTAAGTCTTCCACTTCTAAGTCTTTCACTTCATCTTCTACCACATCTACCTCTAGTACTTCTTCCACACCAAAAGAGAAGACTATTTCGACTACATCTACTTCAAAGAAAGGAATTTTCCACTACTGCAAGAAACTCTAAGAAAATAACAGCACAACGGAATAGACCTCTAGACATAGTTGAGAGAAAAACGCAGTCAAAGATAGACGCAGATTGAGAGATAGAGAACTCAAATTTTCAGATTGCCGAGCGTAAATGCAGTTACAATGATGGTGCTGTCCACCCGTGCGCTCCCACTGTGGAGCTTAGATGGCGATCTAGATAGACTCTAGATGAAGGGCTTACTAGTGTGCAATGCTATATAAAGCTCAACCTAGGCCGTGCTTATATAGCTTTTACAAGGCGTTTCGGTATAGATAAACGTAGTTGGGAGATACAAAATAGTCGGTAAAATATATGATCCGACAATATCTCCACGACCGAAAGTCCTACCGTCTCGGCCCTACAAGCCGGGGGGATAGGCCCTCCGGACCCCGCAGAAGGGGGCAAGCCCCCCTCTGCACTCCCCCCATTAAGGTTCTATGGGGAAACCGCGCAATGCCACAGGGCCTTTATTTTCATCTCAAATGGCAATCTAATGGCTTGGAAGTTTATTCCCTACCTAACCTAACGGCTAGGCTCACAAAGATCATCTACAACCATTAATGGTCACACATAGACCTCATCTAACTTGGAAGTTAGGATTCCACAAATGTCCAGGCTCTCATAATGGCTTCTCCTCATAATGGGGGCCTTACAACTTAGAGCACCATGGATCATTTGTGGTCACATGAGGGTGGAGTATTGAGCATATCTAACAGAAACTAGGTCATTTCATAGCAGAATGCAAAAGAAGGATTTATAATGAGAAGAAAAAAGCATCAAATAATGCTAAAGATGATTCAAAGCCTAAGTCTTCAAAGGAAGATTGGATTCTTCTGGGAGGTTCTTGAGACTTTCTCACAAAACACTCTCCCCAATGCACTCGTGGGGATTGAACTGAAGATCTCCTCCTTCCCATTGAGTGAACTTAACCACTAATATAAGTTAATTGATTCGGATAATAGTCAAGAATTTCATAATGTTGACTTGATTCTAACCTTCGTCCAGCCACTTTATAGCATTTCCCCCCTTTTGAAGAACATTTTCATCATCAAAAATATGTTTTAATTTATGAACTACATAATAACATTCCCCTGAGTGGATGGTCCTATCTAGGGGGCATGGTTGTCATATCTTTGATTCACGTGTTTAAGCAAGAAGGGATTATATCTCAGAATCGATCTAAAGAAATGGGAATCCATGTATTTTCGAATCCATGTCCAAATCATGCTATGTACCATCTTTCTTTGCACCTGTTAAGTTGGATCTAGTACAAAGAATCAAAATAATGATGAGGGTGTATTGGAAAAAATCCTTGCAATTCACTAAATCTTGGTCAATCTCAAGATGAGTGAAAAGGGTGGATATGTCAAACATGTTCCTAGCCCTATTATCTTTACTTGGTCCATCTAGATGCCTTGCTATGCATGAGATAGATAATTGGGATGAATGTTTTATGAAATTTAGTAAACTTCACTCAAAATGATACTTTTCCATGTCTCTTTGGTTCAATTAGGATCCTATGCGTAAAACTAACACAATTCGAAAAAGTGTTTTGGACCATTTGGAGACATAAGTACTTAAAATCCTAGAAAGGTTCAAGAAACCTTTTTGATCTTTCTAGAGCATGGTGGATGCTTCCAACATCTTGGTGGAAACTTCTAAATATTTCAAGAATTTGAGGATTCCCTTGAAATTCACTTGAAATGTTCTTGGATGAATGAAGTTTTACTAGGGCTAATCAAAATATCTAACTTGGATGTTTTTACTAGGTTCCACTTTTGAGCAACACATGCTATAGTTTTTCTCGTTTGTAGGATGTTTGTGTCCAATCCAAGGTTTTAGGTCCTTTGTAGAAAGTAGAAGAGAATAATTCCACCCACTTTTGATCAATCTAACTTCAACTAGGCCAAATCAAATATTGAATGAATTCTCTAGAATCTCATAATTATCCAAACTTGGGATACTTTTCTCAAACACTCCAACTTGATATGGAAATGAATGAAGTTGATCTTGGGAATACATCACCATATTTTGATTATGGTGTCCCATACCACTATAGCATACCCACTTTGTTCTCAGTGAAGTGTGGTCTTTGTTTGTACATAAAGTGTAAACAATCAAAACATCTATCTTGATCACTTTTAATCTATGAGTGTAAGTGAGTATTTTGAGTGAGATGACTTACATTGAATAGGTTCGAGTTAGATTGTGCAAAATCTCTTTTCTTCATTTCAAAGCCCCTCAAGGAAATAGGAGTTTTAGTTCGCATAGGTGTGTGTGAGAGTACATGTGAAACCATTCGTGGTTCATGTTGCTTTGGGGATAATGATCCTTCTTCCATCAAGAAATGTATACATATATGTAGTATCTGTATACATATATGTACTATATACATACTGCTGAGCTATCAAGCTCAACATGCGATGATCCACGATGACATATACCATTTTTTCATTTCTTTGACATGTATAGGGGTCACACCAGTATATGTTAGGGATGCTTTATTGAGCTTTACTAGATTTATCTACCGAGAGTGATGGCACATTTGTTTCTTGCAAGCTCACTCATTCACAAACGTTAAGATTTTCTTTATGTACTGTTCTTTATATATTGCACTTGTTGTATTGTTGTTTTAGGTCATTCTTGTGTATTCCTTTTATGTAATAGAAGAAGAAGAAGGTCATTCTTCCTTGCCTCATTCTGTGTGTATGCTCCTCTTTGTTTGTGAGAGTGTCTGTGAGCTCTCTTCCTTATCTCCTTCCTCGTGACATGGTATCAGAGCCAATGTGGCTGTAGAGAGCTCATGGAGAAGGCCGACGGTGAAGAGTACGTGAGAAGGCATGGAGAAAGGGCGATTCACAAATGACCTCAGATTGCTATGAGAATTGGCATGAAGGCACAAGGCCTCAAAATATTTTTGTGAGTTATCTCTTTAGGATCACTCTTTTTTCTTAGATTTCTATTTTAGAGCCATCTCGACCTCCATTTCAAGCCCGCAAGGTGGGGCCCACAAAAAGGCTAGGTCAATTTACAAACGTGTAAGTTCGTCCTGTTTGGAAACACTCATATATTTGATGTCTAGAATTTTAAGTGATTCTGTGTATTGTTGATACACGAAAACTGTGTTTTTCTGAGATCAAACTGTTATGTCAAAGTGTGATAGTGTTCAAGCAGAAGTGCTGCTTGTAGTGTTTTTGCAGTGTTGTGAATTGCTGTAGAAATGGAAAACGTAGATGGAATGAGTCAGTTTATGAGCGATAAGCTAGACAAGGACAAATTCCATGCTTGGAGATTTAGAATGAAGAATTTCCTGATGGAATCGAAGGAGAGAACAAAAATGCTCCACAGTTAACAGAGAGGAATCGAATTGTGGACCAGTTAAGAGCATATGAAGAACTGAATCGAGAAGCACAAAAGGTAATATATTGGCTATTTGTTACCATATAGGATAGCATGATTGGACACATACATGATGCCAAGACTCGGAAAGAGGATTGGAATAGTTTGTTCACGCTGTATGAGACCAATACAAAGGCACAAAAATGCAACTCAAGAACGAGCTACATACATTGGAGAAAAATGGCATGTCAGTAAGTGACTACACCTTGAAAATCAAAAGCATATCTGAGTCAATTGCATCTATTGGCGTGAATGTAGATGATAATGATAAGGTGGAAGTGTGCCTTTATGGTTTATGAGCTACATATAAGCAGTTCAAAACTTCTATACAGAATAGGGAAAATATTCCAAATTTTGCTGATCTGGTGTCCATGTTGATTATTGAAGAAAAGAATCTTGGTGAGGATTCAAACTCCCGAGGAAAATCTAGTTCTCAACATGTATTCTACTCTCGAAGAGGAAGAGGCAAAGGTAGAAGTTTCAGAAGTGGAAGAGGAAACAATAACCAAGACTAAGGTCAATATCAGAATCATGCTAGTGGTAGAGGACATTTTTGAGGCAGGGGGAGCCAAAGGGGCCTCATAAATTTCCAAAGAAATGATTCAGGTAATGATAGTAAAGGATGCTGTAATTGTGGTAAACCTGGAAACTTTGAACATGATTGCATGTTAAAGAATCAAAATAACAGAAGGCAGCAAAACAACTATGCATCCACAAGTGCAGATGATTCTGAGAAGCTGTTCATGGTTCAACATCATATGATGAATACGATGTCTGCTAATGTTTCAAAATCAAATGGTAATGTTTGGTATGTTGATTTAGGTGCTTCAAATCACATGAGTAGTCATGCAGAATGGTTTAGTACTTTGCAAAAATTGCCAGTTCCTTGATATGTTGAAACATGTGATAACACATCACACCCTATTGAGCATATAGGAAACATAGCACTGCCTATGGAGGACGGGAAGGTAAAACATCTTGTTGATGTGCTGCATGTTCCAAATATAACAAAGAATCACGTTTTTGTTGGACAAATGTTTGACCAGGGATTACAAGTCAGGTTCAATGCTGATGGGTTATATGTAAAGGGTACAAATAGGATGGATTATTTATTTCCAAAGGAAATAAAGTGGGTAGAATGTTCACCTTGAATGTGAAAGTTTGTGAAATGAATGCAGCCATGTTTGCAAAAGGTGCAATTGTTATTGCTGATATAGAGATATGGCACAAACGAATTAGACATGCAAACTTGCAAAGGCTAAAATTGATGCAATCAAAGGAGATTGTCAATGGACTACCAAATTTCAAGGTTGCAAAGATGCAAAAGGTATGTGCATCATGCCCATTTTGTAAATAGTCAAGAGCATTATTTTCGCATGACAAACATGTTAGTGAGAATGTGCTAGAAATAGTACATAGAGATGTTTGGGGTCCTACAAAGACCACATTTGTGGGCGGTTGCAGGTTTTATGTTACTTTCATTGATGAACATACATGGAAGTTATGGGTATATTTCATGAAAGAGAAAAGGAGGTGTTCACTCACTTCTAGAATTTTAAGGCCATGGCGGAAAAGTAGACAAGAAAGTATATTCAGATATTAAGGTATGATGGAGGAGGTGAATACATGTCAAATGAGTTTAGCAACTTTCTCAAAAGTCATGGAATATGACATCAGTTTTCATGAAGGTACACACCACAATAGAATGGCATTGATGAATGCAATAATAGATATATTAGAATATCCCTCATTGTTATTGGGCAGAAGTTGTGCATACTATTGTATACATCATGAACATAACTCCACTACTCCTATACATCAAGTTACACCTCAAGAGAAGTTTATAGGTAAAAAAGCCGAACTTATCACATATGAAAGTATTTGGCTGTATTGCATATGTGCATATTCCAAATGAGTTGAGGACGAATCTTGACCCAAAAGCAAAAAAATGTATCTTCATTGGGTACTCCCTTGAGCAAAAGGGATATAAATTTTATAACCCACTCACACGATAGATGAAGGTAAGCACAGATGTGGTATTTGACGAAATGTCAAGCTTCTATGCAAATTCCAAAGAAGGACTGAATCGTGAAGCAAATGACAAAGAAAATGCTAAAAAATCAAGTGTAGAATCTCTAGTTTTGAGCAACCAATAGTTCCAAATCAAATCCATTGAGTGAAAGATTGCATGGAAATTTCACTCCAAAAAAATCATCAAACACATCCAACAAAGGTAAAGAAAAGCTTTCTGCTGGTAGTAAAACATCCATAGGTTTTGAAGACATTGATGGAGATTCAAGCATTTCAGAAAGGAGTTCTGATGAGGAACTTGGGTTGCCCTCTGTGAAGACTCCGGGAGTAAGAAAGGCACATGCAAATGATACAAGGAGAAGTGACCCAATACCAAGAAGATATAGAAGGATGTGGAATTTAGTGCAATGATTGATATATGACAATAACATGGCTTGTCATTGTGCCTACATGAAAAAGGTAATACAAGATGTTGAACCCTCTTGTTTTGAAGATGCAATTGGAAATGCATACTATAAAAAAGCTATGGATGAGGAAATGGCTGCACTTTATGGAAAAAATACATGGAAGCTAGTTCCATGGCCACAAGGAAAGAAACCCATAGGCTGCAAGTAGGTTTACAAAGTAAAGCATAATGCTAATGGTAGCATAAGCAGGTACAAAGCACAGTTGGTAGAAAAAGGATATGCATGGAATTATGGCATTGATTATGAGGAAATATCTAGCCCTGTAGCTAAAATGTCTACTGTTAGAACACTTGTTGCATTAGCTATAGCAAAAGGATGGACTTTGCATCAGATGGATGTGAAAAATGCTTTTCTACATGGTGAGTTAGAGGAAGAAGTATACATGGACCAGCCATAAGGATAGAAAGATTCAAAGCACCCAAAATATGTTTGCAGGTTGCAAAAGGCTTTGTATGGGCTTAAACAAGCCCCTCGTGCTTGGCATGCAAGGATTGCTGACTACTTAACCACCATTGGGTTTTCTATGTGTGATGAAGATCATTCATTATATGCAAGGAAGAGTGATGATGTCATCACAATTTTGGCTATTTATGTTGATGACTTGATTGTAGGTGGTGACAATGAAGCAAGCATTAAAGAGGTAAAGCAAATCCTTATGCAAGATTTTGACATGAAAGATCTTGATGTGCTGCACTATTTCTTGGGCATTAAGTTTATACATACAGAAAAGGCAATATGCCTTGAGTATGTTGCAGAAGTATGGTATGGCTGATTGCAAGCCAATTTCTATGCCATTAGATCAGAATTCAAAGTTGGATACTACATCAAGTGAAGCATTGGAAAATGCTACTATGTACAGGAAAATTGTGGGACGTTTGATATATGTCACAATTACAAGGGTTGATCTAAGCTACACTGTTGGACTTGAAAGTCAACTTATGCAGGTTCCCAGGAAGCCACATTTGGATGCTTTGAGGTGCACTCTACGTTATGTGAGTGATACTTTGGATTATGCATTGTTTTATGAAGTTGGTGTAGATTTGCAGGTTCATGGATACACTGATGCAGATTAACCTGGTGGCATTCGAGATAGAAGATCTACTAGTGGCTTTCTATTCTCACTTGGGAGTGCAACTATCACATGGAGCAGTAAGAAGCAACCCACTATTGCTTTGTCGAGTACAGAGGCTGAGTATAGAGGTGCTGCAATGGTAGCATGTGAAGCATCCTAGTTAGAGATGTTACTTGCAAATTTAGGTGTGGAAGTGCAAAAGCCGATCATCATCTATTATGATAATCTTAGGAGTATTCAGTAAGCATGAAATCCTATTTTTCATGCTAGAACAAAGCATATCAAGGTACATTATCAATTCATCAGAGAGAAGGTATTAGTAGGTGACACTGATCTTGTTCATGTGAGGATAGATGAACAGGTTGCTGATATTTGCATTAAAGCACTTGGAGTGGAGAAGGTGAAGAAGTTTCAAAAGATTCTCGGATTAGAGGACATGACATTGAGCTTGAGGGGGAGTGTTGAGATATCAACCTCAACATGTGATGATCTAGGATGACACGTATCATTTTTTCATTTCTCTCACATGTATAGTGGTCATGCTTATATATGTTAGGGATACTTCATTGAGCTTTACTAGATTTATATACTCAGAGTGATGGAACATTTGTTTCTTGCTAGCTCACTCATTTGCGAACATTAGGATTTTCCTTATGTACTGTTCTTTATATATTGCACTTAATGTATTGTTGTTTTAGGCTTGTACATTCCTTTTATGTAATAGAAGAAGAAGAAGAGGAAGAAGAAGAAGAAGAAGAAGAAGAAGAAGAAGAAGAAGAAGAAGAAGAAGAAGAAGAAGAAGAAGAAGAAGAAGAAGAAGAAGAAGAAGAAGAAGAAGAAGAAGAAGAAGAAGATCATTCTTCCTTGCCACATTCTGTATGTATGCTCCTCTTTGTTTGTGAGAGTATGTGTGTGAGCTCTCTTCCTTATCTCCTTCCTCTAACACATACATATAGGTATATGTATATGGATGTATATGTATACATATATGTATATGCATATGTATATGTACACACACGCGTGCAAACACACACACACACACATATATATATATGTATGTATATATATATATATATATATATATATATATATATATATATATATATATATATATATATATATATATATATATATATATATGTGTGTGTGTGTGTGTGTGTGTATGTATACATATATGCATATGTATATGTATATGTATACATATATGTATATGTATACATATATGTATATATATGTATGTGTATATGTATATGTATATGTACATATATATGTATATGTACATATATATGTATATATATATGCATATGTATATGCATATGTATATGTATATGTATTGTTGGAGTTAGACGTGTGCGGAAGCATGCGAACAACACAAGGAAGAAGAAGAAGCTTGGAGCACAACACACAATACTGAATGTATTACTAGAGAATGTACAAAGTTAAGTATCCCATTAGGGCAATAGGCGTATATACAAGCTGGGGGGGGGAAAACCTCCGAGGGAAAAAAGTACCCCGGCGGTCCTAGAGTGTTCACACACATCACTACCTAAATATATCAACAAATCCCCCCTGGGAGTGATGCGGTGAACAAGTAGCTGGAACTCATGTATAAGGAAGTGCCAAGCTATGTGGAAATCACTCCACAAAAGGAAGTAAGCCCAAAGCTTTGCGGAAAGCTTCAAACTTCTCCCTAGGCAGAGCCTTCGTGAAAAGGTTCCTGCGTGGGCACATATGCCAAGCTGATCTCCCCAACAGAGAGAACCTCTCCTTGACATAATGATAATGCACCTCAATGTGCTTAGTGCGAGCATGGAACATAGGGTTCCTCGCAACTACCAATGCGCTCTGACTGTCAGTGAAGATGGTGGTGGCAGAAGACTGACCAACACCCAAATCAGCCATAAGGTGTCTGAGCCACACACACTCAACAGTCGCTGTGAAAGCTGCCCTATACTCAGCCTCACAACTGGAAGTGGTTAGAGTAGGCTGCTTCTTGCTCAACCAAGATATACATGAGCTACCAAGCATGAAGCAAAAGCCACTAGTGGACACACGAGTGTCATAGCAACCAGCCAAATCAGAGTCAGAAAAAGCATGCAAATCTGGCGGTAGTGATCTCTCCTTGGGATTAACCGCCTGTCAATGCTTGACTCTTGGGCAATGCATAAACTTGCTCATCTGTGAGACAACAAACTGAATATCTGGCCGAGTAATGCATAAATCAAGCATCCAACAACCTACTGATAGAGAACAACATCAAATGCATCTCCAGCATCATGAAGACTCAATCGTAAACCTGTCTCCATAGGAGTGGCAATAGGCTTACAGTCTTCAAGGCCAAAATGTTGCAATACTGTGTCAATATATTTCGTTTGAAACAAAGCCATTCCACCATCAACATGCATAAACTGAATGCCCAAATAATGATGCAAATGCCCAAATCCGACATCTCAAATGAGGCATGCAAATCAGCCTTAAAATAAGCAATATGCTTCTCAATAGGACCAGTGAGCAGCATGTCGTCAACATAGGCAACAATGATTAGAAGCACATCATTAGCACGCTTAACATATAAGGTGCTTTCAGTTGGACTGTTCTCAAAACCATGTGCAATAAGATAGGCATGTATCTTCTCATACCAAGCACGTGGTGCTTGCTTTAAACCATATAATGCCTTTTTTAACCTGCACACCTGGTTTTCATGCCTTTTTTGCATAAAGCCACGAGGCTGAAAAACATACACTTCATGCAAGTCACCATTCAAAAATGCTGTTTTAATGTCCAACTGATGTACATTCCAACCATGATGGGCTGCAAGTGCACAAATGCTCCGAACAGTAGTCATTCGGCATGTAGGTGCAAAGGTCTCATCAAAATCAATGCCTCTTTCCTATGTATAGCCCTTTGCAACAAGCCTAGCCTTATACCTGTCAACTGTACCATTAGGTTTACGCTTCAGCTTGTATACCCACTTAGTGCCAATGGACTTCTTGCCAGGAGGCAAGTCACATAAAGAACAAGTGCCATTCTTCATTATTGCATCATATTCAGATTGCATAGCAGCCATCCAATTTTCTGAATTTTATGCTTCATCAAATGAAATAGGCTCAATCTCATCACATAGACTAGATGCAGCCATAGCATAGCAATCTGATGCAAAAGAGGCAGTATGAGAGCCTGATCGAGTACGATATGATAGAGGTGCATCTAATTTGCTATCACGCAAGGTCTTCACCAACCATTTTGGCATAGTTCTTGACTGCTCAATATCAGCTCTCTCATCAATAAGTGCATCATGTAAATCTGCATCAGAAATGGAATGATCTGCATCATCACATGAAACCTACAAAGGCTGAGAAGTTGCCTCATTAGGACCAACACTAGACTGTCCACCTGTAAAAAGAGGCAGCAAAGTATCATACATGTCTTTGGAGCTAACAGATGTCTCCTTAGTACATGAAAGCAATGGCTGAATAGCATCCTCCACAAAAACAACATCACGGCTAACCAGAATGCGTTTAGTATGTGGATGATACAGACGATAGCCTTTACTTTCAGAACCGTACCCAACAAAAATACATTTTACTGCTTTATCATCCAATTTTCTGCGATGTTGTTCAAGCACTAATGCATATGCCAAACAACCAAAAACACGCAGATGAGCAACAAATGGCTTGCGGTCATGCCAAGCCATATATGGAGTGACAGACTGCAGTGCTTTAGTGGAACACCTGTTCAGTACATATGCTGCACACATGATAGCCTCAAGCCAGAAACTATGTGGTAAAGCCTGACTCTTGACCATACACCTCACCATCTCCATGAGTGACCTGTTCTTTCGTTCAACAACTCCATTCTGTTGAGGTGTATATGGCACTGTACATTGGTGTTTTATCCCACATTCAGCCAGAAATGCATTAAAATGAGAAGACATATATTCCCCCCCTTGATCAGAATGGAGGGTGCCCATTTTACATGCTGACAAATTTTCAGCCAAAACAGAAATTGTTTGAAGCACATAAACACTTCGAACTTTTCCTTCAATGGATATACTCATGCATGCCTGGAAAAATCATCGATGAAAGTCACGAAGTAAAGATAATTCCCAAAAGAAGGTGTCTGCATAGGACCACAGACATCACTATGTACAAGCTGCAATTTCTGAGTAGCCCGCACTGAACCATCTTTTGGAAAGGACAAACGCTGCATTTTTCCCAAAATATAGCCTTCACAAACATGTTTTCCAGGTGCCTCAAGTTTGGGCAAGGAGGACACCATTTCAGATTTCTGCAGGCATAGCAAACTAGCAAAATTCAGATGACCAAAGCATGCATGCCAAAGCTTTGCATCTGACATAGCCTAAGAATCATTTACTGCACATGCCAAATCATTTACTGATCTTTCATAGTCTATGAGCTTATACAACCCACGACATAAAATGCAAGAAGCAATAATCACATCGCCATTTGACAGATCATGAACTGTACACCTGTCGTCAACAAATTTCACAACCAAGCCAATCTTGGCTAAAGCAGAAACTGATAACAGGTTCTTCTTGATCCCTGGCATAAATAAAGCATCTGACAAAGTGAAAGAACTACCATCAACAGTAGTCAAAATGGTCTTACCAACTCCCATAACAGGACAAGAGGAGTTGTTGGCGCATGTAACAGTATTCCCTGTAGGGGCAGGCTCGAGTGAAGAGAAGAAACTGTGCTGCGAGGTAATATGTGTGGTCACCCCACTGTCAAAATACCAAACATTTGAGTCTATTGCAAACATGCATTGATCATGAGAAGATAGGTCAAAACTGCAGACAATAATAAACGCCCATTCTTCTTCTTGCACAAGATTAGTAAACTCTGTTTTTGGTGTAGAGGCCTTTGCAACAACCATTCCAACCTTTCTTCTTTGCCTCTTTAGCAGCCAGTTTTGGATAGTTCTTTATGATATGATCATTCCCTTTACAGTACTTACAAAAAAATTTCCGCTTTTCTGATTTCTTCTCATCTTTATCTTCCTTCTTCGAATATGCAGAATTAGTAGATTTTTGCTTACTAGTTGAAGAGCTCCATTTTCCTTTGCCCTTCTGACTAGCCAGGAAAGCTTGATCTGCAACTCGCATAATGGACATGTTCTGCTTGGACTGATCTTCCTGCAATAGAATAGAGACTAACTCCTCAAATGATAAGGCATTTGGATTGCCTTTCATCATCAATCGAAGAGTAGAAGTAAAACTCTGATATGAATCAAGAAGACCATTCAAAATGGTCTGCACAAGTGAGCTATCTGGTATAACCTCATCAACAGAAATCAACTGTTCCTTCAAGTCTTTGATCTTTATTAGGAAACTGTCCATAGAATCACCTTCATTCATGTGCTCACTCTCCAACTGTTTTCGGAAGTAAGCAACACGAGCCTCATTCCTAGCTTGGTACAATGTGGTAAGTGTATCCCAAGCATCCTTAGCTATTCTGCAAGAGCGAATGTGAGGAATAATGGCACATTTGATAGACAAAGCTATCAATGCATGTGCCTAGGCATCTCTGCCATCCCAACGAATCTGCTCTATAGTAGGTGCAGCAGAAACCGTAGCACGAACATGAATATGCAGAATATCATCATCTTCGACACCTGCATCAGCTTCAGTACCTGCAGTTGTAACAGTTGCAGGTGTGATAGGACGTTTTTCGACACCCTGTACAATGTTCCACAGTCCTTTTGCAACCAACACATGTCACATCATATAAGACCATAACGGGTAGTTGGTACCATCCAACTTATCCTCAACAGCCAACATACGGAATACATCACTGCTTTCAGCCATGGCAGGTGACTAAAATACCTTGATGCAGAAAATTGACTGTATCTCAAAAAGTTGAACAGAACCGCCCATATGAATCCCGCTAGACCTGTAGGAGACTTTGAGACGCTTATATTGACGAATAGAAACTAGTATATACCTTTGGCACAAAAAGATGAAATAGCCTGCACAAGCGCTATGATAGTGCGTTCGGAGGCCGAACCGAGCTCAGATCACGATTTTAGCACCACACGGTGAAGCTGTTTTGATCTCGAAAACATGCTGAGTATGCTCACCAAAATTCTTCTGAGACTGCAAATGGAGGAGTGTCGACGGCGCCCTAGATGTAGCGACGACCTGCTCTGATACCAATTGTTCGCGTTAGACGTCTGCAGAAGCACAAACAACACAAGGAAGAAGCTTGGAGCACAACACACAATACTGAATCTATTACTAGAGAATGTACAAAGATAAGAAGCCCATTAGGGCAATAGGCGTATATACAAGCCAGGGGAAAAAAACCTCCTAAAGAGGGAAAAGAGTGCCCCGACGGTCCTAGAGTGTTCACACACATCACTACCTAAATATATCAACATGTATATGTATATGTATATGTATATGTATATGTATATGTATATGTATATGTATATGTATATGTATATGTATATGTATATGTATATGTATACGTGTATGTATATGTATATGTATTATATGTGTATGTATTTGTATATGTATATTTACATGCATACATATATGTATATTTGTATGCATCTATATTTCATGTATATATATATATATATATATATATATATATATATATATATATATATATATATATATATATATATATATATATATATATATATATATATATATATATATATATATATATATATATATATATATATGTGTGTGTGTGTGTGTGTGTGTGTATGTATATGTATATGTATACATATATGTATATGAATATGTATATGTTATCTATATGTATATGTTGATGTATATGTATATGTATATGTATATGTATATGTATATGTATATGTATATGTATATGTATATGCATATGCATATGTATATGTATATGTATGTGTATATGTATATGCATATATATATGTATATGCATATGTATATGTACATGTATATGTATATGCATATGTATTTGTATATGTATATGTATGTGTAAATGTAAATGTAAATGTATATGTATATGTACATGTATATGTATATGTATATGTATATGTACATGTATATGTATATGTATATGTATATGTATATGTATATGTATATGTATATGTATATGTATATGTATATGTATATGTATATGTATATGTATATGTATATGTATATGTATATGTATATGTACATGTATATGTATATGTATATGTATATGTATATGTATATGTATATGTATATGTATATGTATATGTATATGTATATGTATATGTATATGTATATGTATATGTATATGTATATGTATATGCATATGTATATGTGTATGTATATGTATATGTATATGTATATGTATATGTATATGTATATGTAAATACATATGTATATGTATATGTATATGCATATGTGTATGTGTATGTATATGTATATGTGTTAGCAGCAGACAAGGGAGTCAAAGAAGATCTGGCAAGTAGGCCATCTAATTTTTCAAGACATCAAGGAGTTGAGCACACGAGAAGAAAGAGCAAGTAGGGAGCTCAAAGAGGTGTATGACAAATCAATAGAGAAAACCCTACACAAAATAGTGATTTTCTTCACTAAAAACCATTGTAAATATCATTTCGTATTTTTGTAGCTCCATTTTGTGCAAGCCAAGGAGTCCTTGAGCTTGAGGAGCTTTAGAAGTATCTACCTGCCAATTTTCATATTTTTTAGATCTCGTTTGAGCCCTCAAATAAGCCCTGGAACCTAATTTTTAACTAGGCCGGACACTAGGTCTGGACAGGGCCAAAGCTAGTCAAAAACTATAAAAGGAGCTAGAGAGCTCATTTTTGAGGTTAGATTGTAATTGAAACGAACTTGTAAGAGCTTGTGAAAGTAATCTAAAGAACTCCATTGCTCATCACTCTTTGTCTTACTGTGTGTGCGCGTGCGTGTGTATGTGTGTGCATGTTGGTGTGCTTCTCACTCACGCACTTGTGTTTCCACTTGCTCGAGGTCTTCATACCATCCTCACGTCTTCCCGGATTGACATTAAAGGAGGTGCTACTCATTACTGAGCTACACCAAATTTTGGCGCCGTTGCCGGGGATCGAGCTTTGAGGACGAGCGTGTGATGGTAAGACGTAGAGTTGACGCGTTGGAATTGTAGGTATTTTCTTCACTCTCATCGATTTTCTTTTACTTTCTTCACCATCATCATCACCATCTCCCACCTCCATCTCCATCATCGCGAAAATTTCTGTTTTTTGATTATATCTCCATCTCCACCTCATTTCCCTCATTCCACTTGTGAGAGAGAGCGAGAGAGCGATATTGCGTGTGTGTTTTCTTGCATGTTTCTTGAGCTTTGTGCAGGTACTTGCTGAATCATCATCCCCAGCTCTCTGCGCAGGTACGAAACTCGTCGAATCTGTCTCGCAGTCGCCAGCTTCTGTCGATCGCGATCGACAGAAATTTCGATCATTTGGTAAAACAAAGTGCACCACTAGCACAAGCATGATGAGCACATCCTAAAACACTAAAAACAGTAGAAAAATTCCGAGGTTTTCTGTCAATCGCGACCGACAGCCTCTGTCAATCGCGATTGATACTGTCAATCGCGATTGACACTGTCAATCGCGACCGACAGACTGCCACGTAGGATCCTGTCAATCGCGATTGATACCGTCGATCGCGATCGACTGAAATTCAACGATGGATTGACTTTTGCGCGTAGCCACGTGTCCATCGCGACTGATAGGCCCCCGATTGACTGAAATTTCGGCGAAAAATCCGGAAAAAGTGTCAATCGCGATTGATACTGTCGATCGCGATTGACAGCCACGATCGACTCTGTCGATCGCGATTGACACCGTCGATCGCGATTGACACTGTCCATCGCGACTGACAGGCCCGACGGACACCTCTGTCAATCGCGATTGACAGACCTGTCGATCGCGATTGACAGGCTTTTCGGCCAAAAATTAGGGTTTGTTTTTGCTCAAAATTGGGATAATTGTGGGGCAAAATAGTCAATCCATTAGCACTTTGGAGGTTCCTACACTTGAGATTTGGGAGAAAATCCTAGGATCTGTCAGTCAGATTGAATCTGGTTTTAACCCCCTAAACCCTGAACAGTCATAACTTTTTCATACGAAATCCATTTTTTGAGCTCTAGGGCTTGTTGGAAAGCTCGTGGCATATACTACACGCCCTCAACTGTTTTTTATAAAGATAATGCGTTGATTTTCAGATAGGGTATTTTGAAGTTGACCATAACCAGGGGTTTTTAGAATTGTTTTCTTAAAAATCTCTATACAAATTAGTGTTTGTGCTTCAGGAATGAAAATCACTGGTTCTGTCTTTGGAATCTAAATCTTAAGGCTAACTTTGGAACTCCTACAGATCTATTGAGAGCATCGAAAGGCGTTCTAAGCAAGCGTAAGTGCAAGCTTGGGAACACACTTCCTGGGCATTCAAGGGCAACCAAGCAGGAAACAAAAGGTTGGAATATTCTCAACTCCCTCTGTCATTTTTTAGCTCAGGCTAAGTACGAATAGTGCTAGAGGTAAGTCAGGGCAACGATAGGCAGGTATCAAGTTGAAGACTACCTAAAAACTCAAGTTTAAGCGGAAAACCTAATCTCTGTACTGTCGGTAACATAAAGGAAAAGAACCTTACGTGGGACGATCAAATCCAAGTGCGGAAAAATACTCAAGTATTCCTGACGACGCAATACCAGATAAGATCTTAAACATAATAACTCACTAAAAACGAATCAAGTGACTGAGACCAATTGATCGGCAACGAGGTTGTACTCAGGGCAAAAATTGGGCTACTTAGATAGGCATATGAACCTTAGATCAGGACGACATCTCGTAAGGGAGAGACAAAGCCTTAGGTCTTCAGAGGCTAGTGTTAATCACACTGCTAGGTCGTGGGCCCAGCAGTTGAGCCACCACTCGTACTACCCTAGCTCTGAGACCAATGCGTCAGAGATGTCTCAAGGCATGGACAGACCTACGGGAAGTTCAGGAGTGCCTTACTTGTACAGAGTAGAAGGCCCTTACAAAACACAGTTGGAATACCTTAGGACCAACCGATTAGGTGCTAGCATCTATGAGGACGGCCTAGGAAGATCTGTGGTACAGATTAGGAATCCTGATCAATCCATTGGATTGGAGCACCCAGCTGTCAAATTTGAAAACGGTGCATACCTGGACAAGGAAGGAACCATATACGTAGTCACCAGTCACCCAGATAGGACAGATGAATTTGGAAATGTAATCTCAGAAGCGGACTTAGGTGACTTGGAACAAGGAAACATGGGAGTAGAACCTAGAACACCCCGAGGCAAATCTGTTCTTACGAGAATAATCACACCAGAATGGATCCCCCAAGATAATAAGAGCATAGATCTCCTTCTGAACCGAGAAACTGAAGAAGCCTTTTGGAGATATAAATCTGATCGGCCATTTGATGTAGGAACAATCATGATCTATGAGCTTAAGGACCCTGATAGCCCAAGCAGAGTGACCTACTTAGACCACGCCTCAGAAAGGATCTTCGTGGTGACAGAAAATGATAGGCATGCTTACACTTGGAAAGGTGAAATCATTTTCCCCCAACCAAGATCGAATGTATCCTATGGTCACCCTGGAGCTGGAACATCCCAAGCTCATGGACCCCAAAGAGACAGAAGTAGAGATAGACCAGAAGTAAGCTTTGCCAACCCCGTGGGCAGAGAAAGAACGAGGACGGAGACGAATAGACTAGAACCAGAAATACCTAGGGCTCACCGGAATCAGAGAAATGTGGATGGATTCCCTATGCTGAGACCTAGAGAGCACACAAGAACTCTGAGACCAACCCAGCTAGTTAAGTCCATGAAGAATTACTTTGATGGCACAGGAGATCCCTATGATCATGTGGCTGAGTTCAAGCAAGTCTTGAGAGCTGAACAAGTGGAGGATCTATTCACGCAGTATAATGCCTTCGGTCTAACCCTTAGGAACACAGCACTTACATGGTTTCAGCCATTGGATGAGCGACAGTTCAGGAGCATAGACCAACTCTTAGAGGCTTTCATCGTAGAGTTCTCTAAGAGTGGCATAAGACACAATACCTCCTCACTGATTCACAGCTTCAAGCAAACCTCTCAAGAGACCGTGAGACTTGCAGGAAGGAGATTTAGGCAATATCTTGAGAGATGTCCTGTTTCAGAGCTACCTACACCAGCTAAACAAGTAGCCTTATTCTTGGATGGATTGCTGAGTACGAAATTGAGATCCTATGTGTATCTGAAGGACCCTAGAACTATAGAAGAGTGTGTACGCATGTGCATTGACATTGAAGATAACCTAGGGGAAGAACTAGAGCTTTCCAAAATCTACAAAGATTCAGATAGTGCATCGAGTCACTCTTCCACGCAATCCACATCAATTGAGGAACTGGCAGAGAAAGTGGCTCAGAAATTAGGTGTCTCTAGCAAACAAACTCCGAGATTTGCCCCTGTGAAGAGATGCTACACTTGTGGTGGCGACCACATGGCGAATGTATGTCCCATTATGGCTCAACCCCAAGTAAACCCTAGTAGCCAGTACTGCACTATCGAACGAAGATACACAAATCACACCGCACAAGACTGCCCATACAACAAGCAAGCAGTTAGGCAAGCCTACCCTCAGCCATACCCTCAGCAAGGCAGATACCAAAACCAATACCCACCACAACAGTATGCTAGACCTCAACAAACCTACCAACCACAATACCAAGCCCAGCAAAGACCTCAGCCTGTGTTAGCCCAACAACCTCCAGCTCCATCCAACATGATCCCTGTAAAGTATGCAGCAGCAGAAGAAAACCTAAACCGAGCTATAGTCCCCATAACACCTTTGCTTTCAGAAAGTGATCCCAGTGACCATAGCTTCGATTCTACTCATGTTGAGAGTCCCCAGGCTTACTTCATGCAGTCTCCTGAACATGGTGAGTCTTACTATAGTGAAGAGCCAAATGAATCTAGTTGGGAAACGGATTACGCAAATGTCATGTACGCCAACCCCAACCCTAGGCCACAACCTAGGCAGGTAAGACCTCCATTCCCAAGAGGACCGTGCTACAGATGCCAAGGAGATCACTTCATTCGTGATTGTCCCTCACCTCCACCTACACAACCCCAGTCAGTGACGATCCCAGGCTTTTGCCAAGATTGTGGAAAAGAGCATCTCTTACGAGATTGCCCTAAAAATCCCAATAACATGCCAAAAATCACTCCTATTAACGTTGTTGGATTAGTAGTAGACTCCACAGGGAGCGTGACTTCTACCGCACCAGTACAGGTAGTCACTAGAGCTCAAGCATTGCAGCAAAACCAAGGGGCAGACCAGGAAAAGAGCCCAACAGCTAGTGAAACTGAGAGCATAACCAAGAAAAGGACTAGAGCGTGGAAAGATAGTCGAGAAAGAATGAAAAGACAATGGGCTAAAAAGATGAGTGAACTTGAGGAAAGCATAAGGGAAACCAAAGCCAGGATAACTGAACTCACATCTCAAACTCCCTCTCACACTACCCCACCACCACCTTCCCCATCACCACCCTCCATACCATCTCCTTCCAACCCGCCTCACCTAAACTCACCACCCCCAAGAGTAGGATCAGTCCTAGCAGATCCCACTCCCGAAGACCTTAATATGATGCTTAAAGCATATCAGGCCAGAATCCAAGAAGGGCCAACCATAACCGATCATGAAAAATGCTACCCTAGAGCCGAGCTAGAGCTCGAACGAACTAAAATTTGTGCCAAAATGGTGGAATTGGCTCAGACCATGTTTGAAGCTAGTCGCCTATTTAACATCTCTAGCTCAGCTAAGACGCAGTTACATTTTGATGGACTGCTAGAAAGAATAGAGAGGCTAATTGCACAATCAGAAAAGGAACCTGCCCCTCAAAGAAAGGAAAGGGCAAGAGAACGGATAAGCCAGCCTCTTCAGGAAGCCCAGGTGCCTCCTCAAGAAGCTTATCTTCCCCCCAAAAGGCAGATGTGCCTCCCTTGAAAGCTCACGTACCTCCACAGGTTGTCCACATTCCTTCTCAGGGAGCATATGAGCCTGTTCGGAAAAGTAATAGAATAAGAAATCCTCCCCAGGAAGCTTGTGCTCCAAACATCTATGAGAGCAAGGAAAGAGCCAACGATAGAATAAGCCCTCCTCCCCAGGTTGCTTATGTGCCTAATTCTACTGAGCCGGACACTTCTTCTTCTATGAATCGGTTTGCACCAGACTTCCTACGAGAAATTCAAGAAGATAAATGGGATAACGAAAGTGAAGTCGCCCCTCCCTTTGAACTTGTGGATGATGCACACGACCAATTCCCACACGACATCCCATCTATTTACGGAGAACATGAGAGTACTCAGTCTCAAGAGAGATTGGACTTTGAATCCAATTCCATACAGGAATTACCCCATTTCACAGGCCCATGGGAAGCAAAGTCCACGTGTATGAGAGCACCCACAGTCATGGTAAGAAACGAAGATTCAGTCATACCTAGGAACACAGAGGTAGTGAAGAACACTAACGTGCAGTGCAATCTCAAGTTAGAAGAGCTACTCAAGGTTAGACCTGAATCGTGGAAACATGTAACCAAACAAGTACCTGAGATAGCAAAATCTCGTTCCCAGGTAGGATCACATAGGACAGTGCCAGAGATACCCTTGGATAAGATAGGAGATATGTGTGAAGGTGAAGAAGGGAACACCTATCTTCCCATTACTTATCAGGAGTACACCACCAAGGCAATTTTGGACTCAGGTGCAGGAGTTGCAATTGCCACCACCTCCCTATGGAAGCGTTGGGGCAAGCCGGCACTCAGGCCAACGAGAATGAAATTGCAGATGGCCGATGGTCACATAGAGAGACCCCTAGGATTGCTAGAAGGAATAACTCTCACCACTTGTGGTGTCGAATTTGAACATACCTTTGCTATATGTGACTTTAGCAAAAATCATGCCTATGAGATGATTTTGGGACGACCATTCATGCGACAGTTGCAAGTGGTACAGGATTGGGGAACTAATTCCTTGTACCTGCAACACTTAGGTGTTACGACCAAAGTCAATCTCAAGGATTACTCTCATAGAGATGTTCCCCCTATCCAATGGAATCCCATCCATAGAGCCAAAGATGATACGGAATCTGTGCATTCCATAGGATCAGGATCCTCATGGATGCATGAAGACACCCACTTATGGATGTGCAAAGTAGCAGCAGAAGAAGAGAAGAGAGAGAAGGCCAGAGATATAGGTGCAAACGAAACACATAGACCCATTCAAGACCCAGCCTATGCACCTGTAGTATTTCCTGACGAAGAATTCGAACCCCACGGCTGGGCAGAAATCCTAGCAACAATGGACGTAGCCATCAATGAAGAACAATGGACACCTCACTGTGATGAGGATGGCTATGATATTTCAGTCTTCTCCATAGAGCCAATCATGGGAGAGGCAGTTCTAGAAGAATGCGAACCTAGCCCTGATGTCTTTGAGGATGCAAGTGACTCCGACCTAGAGTCAATCATCATGGACCCACCCTTTGCATCAGATGAAGAATACTTCCATGAAGTAGAATTTCAACCCTAGAGGTATGGAGAGCTTACAAATGATGTAAGATTAGCCACAGATGTGACCTCAAAGGAAGAAGGAAAGAAACGGAAGAAGAGAGAAGTCTCACCAGAAGAGGAAGAATCTTTGTTTGAGGTCCCATAAAACTTTAAGAAGTATGAGATAGACGACAGGAGAGTCATGATAAGAATGCCTAAACGAGAGGCTCAAGCAGGAGAGGCCTATGATAACAAAGTAACCACCAAGAAAATAGTAGTGGCACTAGAAGAAGGAGAGGAGAGATGCACGTACATAGGCCATGACCTAACAGAGGAAGAAGAGCATGCGTTAATTGCCTTGCTAAGAGAATACAGAGATGTGTTCGCTTGGAGTTACAAGGATTTGAAAGGTGTTGACCCTGACATATGCTCACACACCATCCCCATGACCTCAGATGCTAAACCCTCTAAGCAAAAGCCCTACACATATAACGATAATTACGCTGCTAAGATCAAAGAAGAGATAGATAGATTGGTTGAAGCTGGATTTATCTATGAAATTGAGCACACTGAATGGGTATCCCCCATTGTGGTGGTGCCCAAGAAGAATGGCAAACTGCGTGTGTGCATTAACTTGAAAAAGGTTAATGCAGCCACGATTCGAGATAACTATTCGCTTCCCATCACAGAACATCTCTTAGAAAGAGTGGCAGGCAAGGAAGTGTACAGTTTCCTTGATGGATTTTCGGGCTACAATCAAGTAGCCATAGCTCCAGAGGATCAGCATAAGACTGCCTTTGCCACAGAGTGGGGCATATTTGCCTTTAGAGTAATGCCATTTGGGCTGACCAACGCTCCCGCAACCTTCCAAAGGCTGATGTGCCATGTATTTAAGGAGTTCTTGAGAAAGAATTTAGAAGTCTATGTTGATGATCTTTGTGCTCATTCCAACATGAGACAAACCCATATTCCTGAACTCAGACAAATCTTTGACAAATGTAGAGAATATCAAGTCTGCCTGAACCCAGAAAAATGTGTTTTCATGGTCAGACAAGGCAAGATTCTAGGACACATAGTGTCAAAGAATGGCATATCCACTGATGAAGAGAAAGTGAGAGCTATAGCAGAGTTACCTAGGCCAAAAAATGTCAAGGAAGTACAAGCTTTCATGGGGCATTGTGGCTACTACCGCCGGTTCATTCACATGTATGCAGTCATTGCAAAGCCCATGTACGGACTGCTGACTAACTTTGAATGGACTGATGAATGTGAGAATTCCTTCCAGGAATTGAAACGAAGATTATGTTCAGCACCAATCTTGACCACACCAGATTGGAATAAGCGATTCCATGTTCATGTGGATGCATCCAATTATGCTATTGGATGTGTACTTGCACAACCTACGGGTGAAGGTAATATGGATCTTCCAATTGCCTATGCTAGTAGACAGTTGAATGCTGCTGAACGAAATTACACCACTACGGAGAGAGAAGGCTTAGGAATGGTATATGCAGTTAAGAAATTTAGACACTATTTGCTTGCAAATAAGTTTAAATTTTTTACTGATCATCAGGCTTTGCTATACCTCGTAAACAAACCATGCAATACAGGAAGATTAGTGAGGTGGTTCCTCTTACTAATGGAATATGACTTTGAGGTTGTGGTAAGGAAAGGTAGGACTCATTTGAGAGCAGATCATCTCTCTAGGCTCACATCTGGAGAAGCCCCACAAGGAGTATCAGATGACCTTCCTGATGCTTACTTGTTTAACTTGGAAGTGGTACCGCAGTGGGCTAAGCCATTGGTACCAGTATTGACATACGGGCCTAACCATCCAGTGGTAAACACACGGAATAAAGAGGTTGTAAAAGCCCAAAAGTACCACATCATGGCAGGAAGTATGTACAAGCACACAGATCAAGGGATCTTGGCTTGTTGCGTAGAAGAGGATGAGTACGCTAAATGGTTGCAATTAGCACATGTAGGCGCATTAGAGCAACACTATTCAAAACAACGAACCCTACAGACCCTAAGGAGACTAGGAGTGCATTGGCCAACTATGGAAGCGGATGTCCAAAAGTTGTGCAAGGAATGCCCAATCTGTTGCACTAAACCACCGGTGGAACACGCTACTCTGTATCAAGTATCCATTGTGCCAGATTGGAGCGAGCCTCTAGTATCCTTCCTGAGGACGAAAACATTCCCTCCAGACATGACTCTGGCTAGGAAAAGGAGTTTAGAACAAGAAGCCCAGGATTACTCACTCATTGGTGATAATCTATACAAACGCGGTAAAGATGGTTACCTGAGACTGTGTGTCCATGAGAGTGAATATCTTAAGGTCTTGGAAACTGCTCACCAAGGTGTAGCAGGAGGACATTTTGGACCAGATCGGGTGATCAAGGCAGTATTATTTGCGGGCTTCTGGTGGCCTACCCTTCACATGGATGCACATACCTATGTGAAACGGTGTGATGTTTGTCAGAGAACTCAGTATCCTATACGAAAAGATGAGATGCCATTGAAACCCATGATGGGTGGACGTGCGTTCTCTAAGTGGGGAATAGACTTCGTAGGTCCTATTAATCCCCCAGCGAAGGGTTCTCATGCAGAATACATCATTGTTGCGACAGACTATCTAACTAAGTGGGTAGAGGTAAAGGCTACGACGAAGAACGATGCTCAAACAACTGCTAAATTCCTGTTTGAGAATGTGTTTACAAGATATGGGCTACCTATAGAGCTTGTAAGTGATAGAGGCACTCACTTCTTAAATGAAGTTATTGAAAATCTGCTCCAAGAATTCTTGGTGATACATAAGAAGTCTGCCCCCTATCACCCTCAAGCTAATGGACAAGCCGAAAGCACCAACAAGATCTTATGCAATGTACTGACGAAATTAGTGAACAATAAACGTTCTGATTGGGACAAACAGCTACACCATGCTGTTTGGGCATACCGAGTCGCCTATAAAACGGTACTCCAAGCCACCCCCTTTCAGATGGTATTTGGCCAAAACGCGGTGCTACCTTTGGACTTTTTGATACCTACATTGAAAATAGCACAAGAGCACGAATGGACAGGTCATGAGCTCTCCTCTAGGATCTTTGACCTTGAACGATTAGGAGAAACAAGACTGAGAGCAGCTGCAGGGATATATGCAGCAAAGAAACGACAGAAGGCATATTTTGATGCCCATGTGAAGGATAAGGGCTTGAAAGCAGGAGATCTAGTTTTAGTCTACACACTGAAACAACACGCAAGGAAACTAGAAAAGAGAGGCTATGGACCCATGATCATCAATAGGATCTCGACAAGTGGTGCTGTGCAACTAGCCACATTAGAAGGCGATGTTCTCCCAAACTATATTAGCGGATGCAGGGTTAAATTGTATCAGGAACCTCTCACAGAGGAAATGCTAAATCGACTCAACACGGCTAAGAAACGCAAAGAAGAAGAAAAGCGAATTCGAGAGGAAGCTCAAGCAGAAGCCCTAGAGCGCATACGAAGAATGAAACTAAGAAGACAAGGTAGAGAGCATCCTAGGCAAGACGCATATGCAGATCAAGGATATGACGTGGCTATGTGTGAAGTTTCATGTGTTAGCTCACATAGAATAACTGACCGACGCCCTTTCATAACCTTAGGTATAGGACAAGGAAAGAGTGCAAGTACTATAAGGGCCTTGATTGACTCAGGCGCAGCCACCAGTGCTGTTAAATCATCTTACTGTCAAGAGTTGCAGTTAACTGTCGATCCTGTGGAAGCATATCTCATAGGATTGGGAGGCGTGGAAACCCCTTGCATGGGCGAGGTGGAACTTCCCCTCTATATTCATGATGAGGCAATGACAGTTAAAGCGCTAGTATGCCAAGACGAGGACCTCACGGAACCCCTTGTCCTGGGTCAAGACTGGATTTATGACCAAGCAGTCAACTTAGACCTAAGAAGTGGACTTCTTCAGGTATGGGTGAATCAGACTAGAATTACAATGGAGTTAAATAATGGAGCACTCAAGGAATTAGGAGAGGCACAGACTCCTGGTCCTTCCAGGGGTGCACATGAAGCTGACCATGCTGTTCTTGTCCAAGGCTATGTGACGCAGAAGAATGAAGATCTCAAAAAAGGAGTCAAAACCACAACGGAACTCCCTTCTTTTCCAAAGGCCAGAGGGAGGCAGAAACCAAAGGTGGATCAAAGACAGAAGAAGCAGAGTACTACCTATGTCGGAGATCAAAAATACCTGCGCAGCAAAATGTCCCAGCGAGTGAAACAAGTGTGGGTGCGGAAAGGCGAACACCCGGTTGCACTCAAGCCAACCACACGGGCAAAGCCTCTTATTAGTAACCAACAACACGACACTAATAAGAAGTCTTTCAGAAGTTCTTCTGCTAATGTGAAGTCTATTTGGGTGCCCAAGAAGTCGATGAAGGCTAGCCCACAATCAAGACAAATTTGGGTGCCTAAGGCTTGTTTGCGGGCTCAAATAGCTACACCGAGACCAGATCCCATACAGTATGGTCCATTCACTCGCACAGCTGGCGTCCACTCTTTTTCAACAATCAGTAACACACCAAGGCCCATGAGCTCGAATAGAATCACTTGTAAATGGGTCCCTAAAAAGCCTCATTTTCAAGCCGACACGCCTATAAAGCTCTCGAGAGTCTCTATGAAACCCAGAGCAAAACCTATCCGCTGCATTTGGCAGCCCAAGACTTGTAACAAACCCCCGGACCCCATTTGTAAATCCATATCAACCTACTAACCACATCACTATCACACTACATCACTCCACTTAACTCTTAGGTCTACCGAACGACTAATCACACACACACTTGCATCGAGCGCGTACTAACCCATTATTCGCTCCCGACCCTCATGTTAATATTGTAAGGGGAACAACAACGGTTCTCTCTTGTCCCGTACAATGTTAACACATGTTTGTATATTCTCACAGAGACAGGCAACAAGAGGCAACATGGCCGATACGGTAGGAACTAGCTCCCAGGCAGGCACCGGCCCCCAAATTGTGGACATTGAAAGCCTTCCGGTCGAGGAGGAATTAAAGGAAAGACCAGCGGCATTACGGGCATTGCACGCCATACCAATTCAGAATCCTCCACAGGGTCATACAATGCCGGTGGGCAAGGCTTCACACTGGTTCAGTGACGTTGCTGGACCTCTGGGTGAAGGCACATATATGTGGGAGTCCGAAGTAGAATTCAATGGACGGTGGGGTAGATACCACTTCTTTACCAGAGAGTTTGAAAAGCTACAGAATAATGAGGGACTGAAGCCAATATGGAAGAAGGCTGGGCTTTATGATTACTTCAAGTTCCAACTACCAAAGCCGGATTTTCTAAGGTGCTCATATCTAATTAGTACCCTCACTCCCAGCAAAGACAAGAAAGGATACAGCTCCTTTGTGCTCCCATCACTCACAAGGGGCAATGAGCTGAAGCGTTTCCGCTTGACGATCAACTTAGTGAGAGAAGCTCTTGATATGCACGGAATGCACATTCCTACGGAGAAAGAGACTATGGTTCCAGATAATATGAAGAACAGGAATTTGACGAAGCTAAAGGATATGGTTACAATGACGCCGACAATTGCCATTCATCTACGTATGGTCATGCAACACTTCGCATTTCCCGCGCAAGACAGGTTCACAATGCCTCCTAAAAAAATCTGGTTTAGCCTTTATCTGGCGGATGCTTTCGAATTGTCCATCAATATGCCCCACTGGATTATCGACCAGATTCATATGGCTCATCAAAGATGGTATAAGAAGCAAAAGTCTGTGTTGTATGGTTGCTGCGCACTTACAAGAATTGTATACAGATGTCTCGCATATGATGTGCCGGTGCAGAGGGCTCTCGTTTGGTCCAGAGCACAGGAGTTTCAACGTAGATTGTCAGCTGTGGGGCCTCCCTCAAAGAAGATGAGAGGCACTGTCCAGATGCCTTGTGCACAAGCTCGCGGTGCAACCCTAACGCCGGAAACAACCCCAAGACTTCCCCGACGAGTGCAACCATTTACCATCAGGTTACCCAGGCACAGCACAGATGGCCCGAATCTTGTGTTTCCCCCAGTACCGACTGATCTGGAATTCCCGCATGGATTCACTCTGGAGGATCTTACGGACGAAGAAGTGGCTAGAATCATCGAAGCTGTAAACGCGGAAGTTGAAGCAGAGCAAGCTGGTGGACAGCAAACTGTCCCAGATCAACCCCAGCCTAGCCAACCTGACGTAGTCAATGTGGACGAAGAAGAAGAAGAACATGAGGAGACACGGGGTGGACAATCAGAAGAAGAAGAACAAGAGTATGATCAGGAAGCCATACAAGTACTGGAAGGTGCCCCCGCCTATACTAACGCATTAAAGAAGCTCTATGATACGATGAACCGAGTCCAACAGCAGCACAGGCTGTCATTAGCAGCAGGTAAAGCCCTCATGAACCAGATTCTGGAGGAGGAAGGAGTGGACGAGCAATACCGTGCCACTTTGGAAATGATATCAGATGCTTTGGGAGTACCTGAAACGGTGCATACTGCACTAGCGCAATCACGAAGGACAGAGAAAAGATATGGAAGACGTCCCCCACGAACGGGAAAACAAATGAATGTATTAGGATCAGGACCACAAGGCACCCCCACAACCACGGGCACTGCACACACCGTTCACGACACCGAGGAAGCCCATACATCAAGCGCACCTCCATCACCTCCCTTACCACCTTCTCCTCCCTCTCCACCACATTCACCTCCCATCACCAATGTAACTACCACCGTTACCACCTCCGAACCCATCGCCATGACTGAAGCGCAAACGGCCTATCAACCCACACACCCTCTCAACACCTCCCGTGTATACACCTCCACTACCACTGTAGTCCTAACGGCATCTACTGACATCCCCCTTCCCCCATCCACACTTTCGGGCAGTTCACATCCACAACTGCACACACCACTTTACACATTCACCACAATCACTGCACCCACTGTTCCACTATTCACAATCACTACCACTACTGCTTCCACCACAGATTTTATGGACATATCACCTTCCACCACACCTCTCCCTCCCCCCATACCACCACAATCTCCCATTCCCCCACCACCCACTTCACCATTTCCCAGCACTGCATCCACACTCCCCTTCCCCTTTCCCTTCCCCGCTGCACATAACACCCTCCCTGCATCCATCCCCATTAATAATGTATTTAATAGTATGTATCAATGCATGTCCCAACTTCAGCAACATTACCAACATCTTGACAACCAATATACAAGGCTTTTCCAAAGCCACGAAGATCTCCAAGCACGGTTTAAGGATCTTGAAGAGCAGAAGCAGCTACTACAAGAGCAGCACATGACCTTACAGGAACAACATGCACAATTAGTAGCCAACCCACCCCAAGCAGATGATGAAGAGCGACGACACATGGACGAGCTGCTACATTCTCAAATCACAGACAACCTCAAACTCCGCCGAAACATGGCTCTATTACGGAAGCATATGTCGGCAGCCCTAGAAGAAAATAGACGGCTGCAGACACAAAATGAAGAGAACTTGGAGTTAGCCATGGAAGGTTCCCCACAGGACATAGACCCAGAGAGATTTAAGGCTATTCCCTCGGACAATATGCAGATCATATTGGAAACCCATGCGGATCTCCTCGAAGCCCATGCAGCCTTAGAAAAGGAAAGAGACGAATTACGCAGGCAATTAGCAGCTCAACCAGCACCACCCAAAGAAGTCCCAACCACAGCTGACACAGCTGACGAAGTAGCAGCGCTCAAAGCACAAATCGAAGAATTGCAAAAGAAAGTGCTTGTATATGAACGACAACCCTCCCCCTTAGCAGAACCAGAACCTGAAGACCTGGTGCCAATCGAAGTAGAGGAAACTTTTGAGGACCCGTACGTTCCGATGCCAGCACCTGGAGGCAAGCAGACTGCAGAGAGCATGGACACCCTGGAAATAGAGACTCCGGAATGGATGCAGAAATTGGAAAAAGTGGCCTCAACTCATGATGATAGGGTGGCAGTCCAGATAGCATCGATGTCACGCTTAGAAGAGGTGGTCATAAAATCAGACTATTTTAGGAATCTCTCTCATCACAGGTGGATCGACACCTCCGACGACCTGTATGTTCCATTTTGCGTCTTAATGGCGGACTATAATGCTGAAATCAAGCACCACACCTCACGGGAACCAACCTCTGCCACACAGTTTGCACCAGACGATATCCCAGAAAGTGCCAAGCAGGGAAATATTCGCCAACCAACTTGGAGGATTCGGCTTCTCGAAACCTATCCGGAAATGGATCGCACCTGGAATAACATGCCCCTATATATAAAGTACAATCCCTGCTACTGTCCTGTTTTCAGAAGAAGGTCGTGGCCGGAATACACAAAGATGGTGCTGACAACCAAAGGCTGTGAAAAGTGGCTCAATTATGTCTACTTGGCGCCTCCTAAAGGTCAACCGACTGTAGGGTACATGATATCGACAATTCGGCATTGGGGCGTCAGGTTCAAAAACATACCAGATGTCATGACACAGATGTGTCTTAAAATTTTTGAACTCATGATAGTCACCTTCCGGACCTTCAAGAACGTTAAGGAGCCTCATCTCTCTGCTCTCGGATTCAACGAAGGCAATCAGGATCTGGTTTACGACATGAGCACAACGCCCTCCATCAATGTTGTCTATGCATGGCATGCCCGCATAAAGTACCTACTGGCCTGCTTCAAACAAACATTTGAAGAGATGTTTGTCACCGGGTTCTGGGAATATCACTCAGAGATCTTCATTCCCAGGCCCTCACATTTATTACAGTTGTTTGCAGTGGAACAAGCTCTACATTCCGAAAAGCTACGTATACCACATCCAGAGGTTCCCGGGCCAGTAGATTGGGATGCGCTACTCACAGATTTGGCCAAAGGATTGAGGATTGCCAAACATCACCTAGCGCAGGATGTCGTCGAGTACTACATTCAAAAACCCTCACAACAAGGGTCTGTCAGGGACGACAGACGCGAGAGAGGGGGGGGTGTTAGCAGCAGACAAGGGAGTCAAAGAAGATCTGGCAAGTAGGCCATCTAATTTTTCAAGACATCAAGGAGTTGAGCACACGAGAAGAAAGAGCAAGTAGGGAGCTCAAAGAGGTGTATGACAAATCAATAGAGAAAACCCTACACAAAATAGTGATTTTCTTCACTAAAAACCATTGTAAATATCATTTCGTATTTTTGTAGCTCCATTTTGTGCAAGCCAAGGAGTCCTTGAGCTTGAGGAGCTTTAGAAGTATCTACCTGCCAATTTTCATATTTTTTAGATCTCGTTTGAGCCCTCAAATAAGCCCTGGAACCTAATTTTTAACTAGGCCGGACACTAGGTCTGGACAGGGCCAAAGCTAGTCAAAAACTATAAAAGGAGCTAGAGAGCTCATTTTTGAGGTTAGATTGTAATTGAAACGAACTTGTAAGAGCTTGTGAAAGTAATCTAAAGAACTCCATTGCTCATCACTCTTTGTCTTACTGTGTGTGCGCGTGCGTGTGTATGTGTGTGCATGTTGGTGTGCTTCTCACTCACGCACTTGTGTTTCCACTTGCTCGAGGTCTTCATACCATCCTCACGTCTTCCCGGATTGACATTAAAGGAGGTGCTACTCATTACTGAGCTACATATATGTATATGTATATTGTTGGGGGATTCTTGGACAAGAAGGGATTTGAGTGTTTGTAGGAGAAAAGTGAAAGAAAAGAAGAAAGATACACACGGGAAGCCTCTGCCGATTGATTATAATAAGACAAGTACAATGTGAAGCACAATACAATCCAATGCTTATGTGCAAAATCCCACAGAGTGCTCAATTACAAAATACCAAATACCCAAGGGGCTTGTTGCTGCCGGCCTCCTCTGCACCAAACCTCTACCTTCTCCAAGCCTGCACTTGTGCACACCTTGCACCAAGCTTCCACTAAGGGGGAGGGATGGATACCTTCTGTCGGCACGTGCACACTTCAATGAGACCTTGGGATCCTTGGGGAACTAGCTTAGCACTCCTCTACACACTTCCTTGGTCACTCTTCATGCACACCTTGCACTTCACTTCTCTGCATTGCACACTGTGTGTCTCTTGCATTTCTCTCTCTTGCCTTGCTTAAACTATGCTCCCTCTTGCTTACACTTAGAATAGTCCAAGAATAGTCCTTGCCTTGATTTTAGTGTCGATTCATGTACGCTCCTAACTATAAGAGTATCGTGGTGCTCACTTTGATGTCCTAAGATTATCTTCACAAGTGGTAGCCAACGAATCCCTGTTTTGTCCTGTAGTGACTTTAGCTTAAAACAAAAATTTTAATTGGGGGGCCATACTTTCACTTCTGCGTACGCTGCCGCGTCACATACCTTCACATTTTTCCTTTTAATTCTTCACTTTTTCACATAAGAGAGGGTTCACCTGAACCTTCCAAAACACTTTAAAAACACTTTTAACCTTAGAGAAATTAGAGAAATACCTCTGCAACCTGTAACCCACTTTCTGCAATTTACCCTTTGTGGACAATTAATTGTGCACTACCTGTGCACTTTGACACCTGCACTTTAGCACTTTGACTTTGCACTCGTTGACTTTGACCTTGACTTGGTTGACTTTGACTAGTTTGACTTTGATATTTTGACTTTGACTATGGTTGACTTTGACCAATATGACTTTTATGGTCTCAACAGTTGCCCACCACCTAATGTGCTCTCCATCCTGGAGAGCTACAGACAAAACTAAGAGCATAGAGGACATCATGATGCTTGTGCTACAAAATCTTCAAAAATACACTTAAAGCAGAGACCAAGTGCACCAGAAATAGGAGAGAACAAGCACGAGAGAAGAACCCAAAAGTGGAATGTATTGCAAGGAAAAGCAAAGGAGGAAAATGGGAGGGTAGAAAGGAGGGGGAAGGGAGGGCTGATGGGGCTGAGATGGATAGGGCAGGGAGGGGTAAGGATGTGGCTGGGCATAAGGTTAAAGGGGGGGTGAGGGAGTAGGATTATGGGGTCTGGAGAGGGTCAAAATGATAAAAAATTAGAGCTACAGAGGTTGCATTATGGAAAATGTGCAAGATGTGGTGAAATGAGGTGAGAATAGGCAATGTGGACCATGTGGATAGATAAAAACATGTGATAAATATGCTCAAAACATGTGGGTTTTGACCAAAAGTCAGAGAAAAGTGTGGATTTTGGAAAAATTAAGTCAAAAAATGAATCCATAGGTGCCAAAATACATGAAAATGACTCCAAATTTGAAGAAAATGGCCATCCGAGGCACGATCCAGAGCCAAAAGGTTTGAGCCATAAAAATAAAAAAAAAATAAAATAAAATAAATTAATTAAAAAATAAATATATATAAATTTAAATATGAAAAAGAGAAATAAAATAAAATTCTTTTCTTTTTTTCCTAAAAAAAATAAAATTGAACGCCTGCCGGTGAAAATTAAAGCAAAATAAAAATAAAAAGGAATTATAAAAGAATAAAACTAAGTAAAATAAAAAAAATAAGAAGAAAATAAATAAAAGAAAATAAAAATAATAAAAAATAATAAATTAAAAAAATCGAGGGAGGGGGAGGGGTTTGTGGGGCGGGGGGGGTGGGGTATGGGTGTGGGGGGGGAGGTGGGGGGGAGGTGGGAGGGAGAGAGAGGGAGAGAGAGGGAGAGAGAGGGAGAGAGAGAGAGAGAGAGAGAGAGAGAGAGAGAGAGAGAGAGAGAGAGAGAGAAAGAGAGAGAGAGAGAGAGAGAGAGAGAGAGAGAGAGAGAGAGAGAGAGAGAGAGAGAGAGAGAGAGAGAGAGAGAGAGAGAGAGAGAGAGAGAGAGAGAGAGAGAGAGAGAGAGAGAGAGAGAGAGAGAGAGAGAGAGAGAGAGAGAGAGAGAGAGAGAGAGAGAGAGAGAGAGAGAGAGAGAGAGAGAGAGAGAGAGAGAGAGAGAGAGAGAGAGAGAGAGAGAGAGAGAGAGAGAGAGAGAGAGAGAGAGAGATTTTTTTTACTCAAATCCGAAAAATCCAGGGGGGGCTTTTTTTTTTGTGGGAAAATTATGCAAAATTAGAGAAAATGGAGAAAAAATCCAAAAAAATGCCAAAAAAATCCAAAAAAGATCTGAAAAAATTCTCATAAAATTCTCTACAGGTCTAGGCCAATTTCCTTACTCAAAATCCTAGAGAGCTTCCAAATTTCCTCCAATTTAGCAAGAAAATGACATTTAAAAAGGATATTCTATAAAAATTCTAAAAATGCTTATAAAATTCCTAGAAAAATTCCAACATTGTACTTATGCCAAGGACTATGAAAGGGTTCCTAAATTTTCTAAGAACTTAAAGAACAAGCAAGAAAAAAGATAAAAAACTATTAAAACTTGAGCAAAATGAAATGAGAGGGCTATGTACAACCTGGACAAATTTTGCACGTTCCAGGGGATCCATAAATCTTCACTTTTGTTGATGATAGGTCTTGAGCCTTGATATGTTGACTCAGAAAAACTCCTCCATAAACTCCAATTGTACTACATTTCATTGGTTTTGTCTTCTTGTTGGGCACACTGGTCATCTAATAGGGGTACCCTAAATCCTTCAGTAAAATATTATCTCCTCCATACTGCAACTTTTGTATCTTTTTGTGAGCAACTTTTTAGCTTAATCTACAAAATTTCATCTTCACTATGCTAGCTTCTTCATCAAATGGAACCCTCTGTTTCCAAGGACTTGTAGGTTCCACATTGATGTAAAGCCCTGCACTTGCTATCATTAAAATTGACATAACAGATGATATCCATACCAGTATAAAAAAAAAATTGGCCATTGATATATGATTTGAAGTATCTTCATCACCGTTGCACTTAAGGGCTTTTCTTTTCTTCTCTCTTTTATGGTCTTTGACTGAGACTGTCGCGCTCGAGCCAGTAACATGAATGACATCCTCTTTTTCTTCATATGCTTCCTCTCCACTTGAGTTTGGAAAAATTGCATAGCAGGAAGAGGGCTCTTCTGCATGGAGCCAGGCCAACATGTTTTCCTCTTCACATAAATTTACTTCTTCAAATAGATGTGTTTCTGGGTTATCCAACAATTCTTCTTCCATACAAACACCGATTGTCTGCATCATGCTGGTATGTCTTTGGTTGTCTGGACCTTCTTCTAAAATTATCTGCTGCAACTATTTTCCCTCTTGCTTTACCCACATTGTGTCCTTGCCCCAGTCATGCAGCACATTGGCATGCCTTAACCAAGGTCTCCCAATTAACAGAGGGAAACTTCCTTCTACCTGTGGCAGCCTTAAAACAACAAAATCCAAGTTAAAGATGGTACCTTGTATCTTGACTGGGACTCCAGGGACCACTCCCATAGGCTTTACTATGCTTTGGTCTGCCAGTGTGACAGTGAAGTTGGCATGTCTTGAAGGGTATAGTCCAATCTTTTTCATGGTATATTCAAGCATCAAGTTAATGCCAGAACCACCATCCACAATAACTCCTTGAAAATCATGACCTTTGATAGAGACTGTTAGCCGAGGGCTCTTGTAATCTGTGAGGGGTGCTTCCCCTACACTTTTATCTTTAGGCATAACAACAGCCTTTGCCACTAAACTTGTTGTGGACATTTCATCAATTATTTGCAAGAGTTCTGACCTGAATTTTCCATCCATCTTTATTAATTCAAAAATATTGACCTCCTTTTTCATGGACTTGAGTAGTCTAGAAGCTTCTGATTCCTTAAGAGCATGGGCTCCATTTGACTTATCAAACTCCTCATGAGCCCTATTGAATGCGTGTCCAATGACATCACTGGTACCTATGAAATTTTCTTTTTGCTTTGTGTCTTCACATGTGGTGGCTTTGTCTTCAGATGCAACTTTGTCTTTGTTCAATCCATTAATCATTGATTCTTGACCTATCTCCACTTGAGCCTTCCCCTTGCTTCTTGTCTGCACTATAAAAGATTCAATTTCTTCTAATTGCACCACCCTGGTAGATGGTGATGGCACATTGACTTGATCTACCATTTCTTCTTTGCACACAGAAATCATTTGAATGTGGGGCCCAGATGAGGATGCTTGGTTCTTAGGACAACAATTAGTATAGTGGTCTCTGGCCTTTGGGCAGTTCCTGCAAGGAGGGGCATTTTCTGGGAGAGTGCACCTACTTTGATAGTGCCCACATTCTCCAGATCTAAAACAAATGATTGGCCTCCTAGGCCCATTTCCAAAGTTATTCCTTTGTCTAGGGTTGTAATTGTTACCTTGATTGGGTGCAGCCGCCATTACATTTGCTGGTCGTAGGGGTCCTCCTTGTGTCTAATATGTTGTTGCAGGCATTCCTCTTGATTGGCATTCCTGGGCCTCATGACCAGCTTTCCTGCATAATTGGCAAGTCACACTTAATAGAGGACATTCACTTACTATATGACCTTGTTTGCTGCACATGGTACACCAAAGTCCACTCTTGATGCCACCCCCTTTGAGTTCTTGCAACTTAGACTATGCTCCCTCTTGCTTACACTTAGAATAGTCCAAGAATCAGTCCTTGCCTTGATTTTAGTGTCGATTCACGTACGCTCCTAACTGCAAGAGTATCTTGGTGCTCACTTTGATGTCCCAAGATTGTCTTCACAAGTTGCAGCCAACAAATCCCTGTTTTGTCCTGTAGTGACTTTAGCCTAAAACAAAAATTTTAATTGGGGGGCCATACTTTCTTTTCTGCGTACGCTACCGCTTCACATACCTTCACATTTTTCATTTTAATTCTTCACTTTTGCACACAAGAGAGGGTTCACCTGAACCTTCCAAAACACTTTAAAAACACTTTGAACCTTAGGGAAATTAGAGAAATACCTTTGCAACGTGCAACCCACTTTCTCCAATTTACCCTTTGTGGACAATTAATTGTGCACTACCTGTGCACTTTGACACCTTCACTTTAGGACTTTGACTTTGCACTTGTTGACTTTGACCTTGAATTTGTTGACTTTGACTAGTTTCACTTTGACCTTTTGACTTTGATTGTGGTTGACTTTGACTATAGTTGACTTTGACCAATATGACTTTTATGGGCTCAACATATATGTATATGCATATGTATATGTATATGTATATGTATATGTACATGTATATTTATATGTATACATGTGTGTATATGTGGAGCTCTGTTCATGTGCTATGGTCATATGTTCACTTTTGAATACATTGCACCAAGAAATTAGTCACCTAGTGCTAAAGGCCGAGAAGAAAGTCACCTTATTTTCCTCTTCAAACACCACACCCCAACGGAACCAAACTCGACCTATCGACATGAAGTACATGGGAAGGGCATGAAACTCGCCCTATACACATGAAGCACATAATAATAGTGCCAAAGTTTCCTTGATTTTGCAATAGGATCCAAACAAGTGTTTGCTCTCCCATAATTAGAAGAAGGGGAGGGCATCCCAGAACCTAAATCAGGAGATAGCAGAAGGAATCAATGTGTGGAAGTACAAAAAATCAAGGGATGGTTCCTTTTTATTGTATAGAGCATCAATGGGTGACCCCTTGCCTTGGCCTTCATCAGACACCCCTTCACCCATTATTCCAAATAACAGCTCCACCTCATTGAAGAAAGGGTGTTCTCTCACCTTAGTTGGATCCAGAGTTGATAGGGGCAACCCCTTGCCCTTATTTTGAAAGGAAACATGAAGTAAGACACCTTGGTGCCTTTTCTCACCCATCTGCGTTCCTCGTTACATGATGAGAGTGGGCAAATCCTGATAGGTGGGCTCACCCTCACCTTTCTTGGACTTGGAACACAATAGGTGCAACTCTCGCCCTCCTAGCAAAGAGGGGTGGATGTACATGAGTTTGTGGCAAGGCACTAACATGATCAAGCTCTCCTAGGTTAGCAGAAGGTGATTCTAGTACTCTAAGTTGAGTCACACTTCTTAACATGCTAGAATAGGGCCATCCCTATCCCTTGTGTACCACCTCCACACTCCAATTTCAATTAAGGCTACATGAAGCCCAATCTTGTACAAACTCCAAAATAGGGTGACTACTCAAGTTTGGGCAATTGAGGTGATGAAATATAAAAAGTGATTTTTCCAAGACTTGCAAAGAAGAGGTAAAAGTGTCAGATAGTGCAGGTGAAGACACTATAAGGCCATGCATATGTGAGAATGACTCACAAGAAGGCCTAAAAGCAGGTTGGTGACTTTCCAAAAATAACCTATCTCTACCACGAGTCACATCATTTTGAAGTGAGTAGTTCACATCAATAGTTAATTATCACAATAAGTAAGGCCACTCATCTTGGACCTCTGAAGTCCATAAAATCAATAGCTGGGCACTCATTTAACCTATGTCTCAAACCAATCTGAGTCATGTCTGTAGCTTCTTACTCTATTGAAGAGGAGATCTACTACTTTGCGATAGTGTTCATTCTCTTTTGATATCTCTGCATTTAGGCAGCGTAATCTGTGTGTATTTTTTGTGTGTAGACTACTCAGGCTACTTGATTGTGTGTATGTTTGGCAAATGTCTTGCTTGTGTTTTGCCAGTGTAGTGTTGTTTTCCAAAGGTTCATTAGCCTACTTTGTAATGTTCATTGAGCTTTTTTGGATCAACCATCAATTTTCTTCATTATTTCTTGAGTTAGTGCTTTTCAAAGTTTATTGCCCTCTTTGAATTTATCATACTATCAAATTGTAGACTATTTGTATTATTAGTGGAAAGGCAGTCTTGCAAGAAGAGGTATGAGTAGGTAACCTTAGAGACATGCAAATAGTATCAAGCAGCTAGTGTGAGAACTATTGGGGTTGTGCGTTTTGTTGTATTTTGGAGTACTCTTAAAATTTTGTGATTTTATTGAATTCATTTGGTGTCATTAGGTGCTTATGTTTTATTTTTATCGTCCTTATTCTTCAAGCATGCATGTTCCAGGGTATACTTTCCTAAGGAAGAATTCCCCTTGAGTAGAAGGCATTGTGGGAACTGTGCCTGCACCTCTTCTTAAAAGAGGTCTCGGGTACCACTTCTATAGTTTGGCACACTTGATGGGACCCTTGCATGATCTGTGTGAGGTAGTTATTAAAGTAAGCATTTATTTTTATATTGTCTTTCTTTGATTTTTGAGTCTAGTTAGGCTCTACTTAAATTCGGATGAGTAGGTACATGACCAATACTTGAGTAGATAGGGAGCCAATTTGTCTGCACAAGAGTCACAAAAAGTCAACCCAACATTACTCTCAACAACCAATCACCCCTCTACCTTTAAATATTTCCATTGACCTTTCTCAAGAATTAGCCTCTACACCTTTTTCTAAAGAGAAGCTTAGGAGAACCCTTCATTTAGCCTGAGACACCTCTGATGATACACAAGCACCAATGGAAGAGCTCACAAATTTACTATCTAGGTTGAATATAAAATTTCCTACTTTCAAAGGTTTGGTGCATGAAGATGTAGATGATCATGTAAGGAGGTTCATATCTTTATGTCAAGGATGTGGGGTGCAAAATTGGGAAGACGCCAATGCATGTTACTACTATTTCCATCTACCTTGGATGGGCTTGCAGATAGGTGGTACAATCAACATGTGGATGAGCACTTTGCCACATGGGAAGCCTTGAAGAACACTTTCTATGAAACATTTTGCCACATGGGAAGCCTTGAAGACCACTTTCTATGAAAAATTTTGTCCCAAAGAATCTTCAGAATGATATTTGGATCAAGTGGAGAATTTAAAGCTCGAACCATGTGAACCTTTCGACAAACTTTATACACGTGGAAGGATCTTGTTTCTCACTTTTTTCATGATCTAGATGACTTTTTAGTGGAAAAATGGATTGAGTAGGGCCTTCATCTCAATAGAAGATTTGAGAATCACTAAGGTTAGATGCTACATTGGAGGACTTTATGGCAGCTCCTTCTTGCATCAAAGTGACAAGAGTATACTTTAAAGGCGGTACTCAATTGAATAACACCACTTTCTTGGACCGAATTGAGTAGCTTAGGAAATAATTGGAAGTGCTTACAATGCAATGGAGGCAACAAGAGGAGACATTCACCTTGCTAGTTACATGTTACAATGAGGACTTGGTAGCAAAACTTCGATGCCAAGTGGAGGAGTTGCACACTACTCAAGAAAATCTATAGGTAGGTATGATGAACTACATGAAATAGCACTGACCACTCCAACTTGAATTTTCCAAATCAAGTAACTTGCCAATTTTGTGGAAAAACTAGTCATGAGGCTCATGACTGCTACTACCTCAAAGGAGCTCAACAGAGAGGTAACTCACAAGTCCCCCAACACATTTTATGCTAGCACTTCAAATTCACACAACATGGAGGACAACTGCTTGAATCGGCCAACCTATACTATATCACTAATGTGCTATTGCTGCGAAGAATATGGTCATGTGCAAAGTAAATGTTCTTTGCTTGAGCGAACAAAACCCTATCAACACTACCCCAATGTCAAGGACCATTATATGAGGTACTGTCCTTGTAACTGCCTCGCTCCAATTCATATGATCATAGTCTCTCCAGAAGAAGAACCTATGGATCCACAATCTTTTGCTATTTCAACCTCTATAGCACCTATGATGATGAGAGCTAGGAAAACAACAACAATTCTTCTAGAAGAAAAATAAGGAACTAAGGAAAAAGAAGATGGGAACAAGGCTGAATTGAGCAATTGATATGCTATGGCTGCCTCTCGTCTCTATGATGAGAATGATCCTATTTTGTTTGATGAAGCACAAAATTCAAAAAATTGGATGGCTACTATGCAATCTGAATATGATGCTATAATAAAGAATGGCACTTAGACTTTATGCGACTTGCCTTCTGGAAAGAAGGCCATTGGCACTTTGTGGGTATACAAGCTGAAGCATAAGCCTGATGGAACAATTGATAAGTATAAGGTTAGGCTTGTTGCAAAGGGTTATGTTCAGGAAAGAGGCATAGATTTCGATGAGACTTTGCTCCTACTTGTCAAATGACTAGTGTTTGTAGCATTTATGCACTTGCTCCTACTTGTCAAATGACTACTATTTGTAGCAGCTCATCATGGTTGGAATGTACATTAGTTGGACATCAAAAGTGCATTTTTGAATGGTGACTTGGATGAAGAAGTGAATTTTTTTCAGCCTCATGGTTTTGTGCAAAAAAGGGCATAAAAACCAAGGGTGCAAATTGAAAAAGGCATTATATGGTTTGAAGCAAGCACCACATGCTTGGTATGAAAAGATACATGCCTATCTAATTGCACATGGTTTTGAAAAAAGTCCAATTGAGAGCACCTCATATGTTAATTGTGCAAATGATGTGCATCTAATAATTGTTGTGTATGTTGATGACATGCTACTCATTGGTCCTCATGAGAAGCATATTGCTGATTTTAAGCCTGACCTGCATGCCTCATTTGAGATGTCAGATTTGGGGCATTTACATCATCATTTGGGCATTCAGTGTATGAAAGTTGATGGCGGAATAGCTTTGTGTCAAACCAAATATATTGACACATTATTGCAATGTTTTGGCCTTGAAGACTACAAACCTATTGCCACTCCTATGGAGATAGGTTTACGATTCAGTCTTCATGTGATGCATTTTATGTTGTTCTCTATCAACACACTATTGGATGCTTGATTCACTTATGCATTACTGGGCCAGATATTCAGTTTGATGTCTCACAAATGAGCAGGTTTATGCATTGCCCAGGTGTCAAGCATTGGAAAGAGGCTAAGTGCATCTTTTGATACTTGAGTGGTACCCGACTCCTTAGATTGTTTTATCCCAAGGGGGATCAATATCGCTAGATTTACATGCTTTTTCTAACTCTGACTAAGTTGGTTGCTATGACACTCATGTGTCCACTAGTGGTTTTTGCTTCATGCTTGGTAGCTCATGCATATCTTGGTTGAGCAAGAAGCAGCCTACTATGGCCACTTCTAGTTGTGAGGCTAAGTATAAGGCAACCTTCAAAATGATTGTTGACTGTGTGGCTAAGATGCCTTATGGATGATTTGGGTGTTGGTGAGTCTTTTGCCACCACCTTCTTCACTTACAGTTAGAGTGCATTGGTAGTTGTGAGGAACCCTATGTTCCATGCTCACATTAAGCACATTGAGATGCACTATCATTATGTCAAGAAGAGGTTCTCGGCTAGAGAGATCAGCTTGGTATAGTTATATCCTCACTTTGCTCACCTTCATGAGCACTTCATTTCAAGATCATCTCCATAGGATTACATAAAACCTTTGAATTATCCATTTTGAATTTGGCAAACATTCCTTTGATGTACTTCCTCCTAGTAAGGTACATACCTCTTTCTGTATATACTACTTCCAATCCTAGGAAGTAAGTGAGTAGACCTAGATCATTGATTTTGGACTTCTCTTTCATCTAAAGCTTGATCTTCCTAATTCCTTGAGGATCATTACCTGTCATTATATTCTCATCAACATATACACATAGGTATATGAATTTTGATTGGTTCCTCTTCATGAAGAGGGAAGGATCTGCTTCGCTTACATTGAATCGCTTATCCTACAAATAGGTAACTAATCTATCATTCCAAGCCCTAGCATCTTGCTTCAAGGGCCATACAAAGTTTTTCTTAACCGATACACATATTCAGGGACATGTCAATCTTCAAAACCAAGAGCTAGAGCCATGTATACCTCCTCACATATCCATCCAATTAAAAAGCATTTTTTACATCCATTTGATAAATATTCCAATTCTTGAAAGATGCAACACTCATAAGTACCCTAATGGTAGGCAGGTTTGCAACAAGTGAAAACATTTCATCATAATAAATACATGGTGTTTGTGCATATCCTTTGGCCACAAGTCTTGCTTTATATCTTTTTATAGATCCATATGAATTTTTCTTTACCTTGTATATCCATCTTGAGCCTCTGATCCTCATATATGGAGTCCTTGGCACGAATTTCCAAGTTTGATTTTCCTAATAAGGCACCTATCTCTACTTCCATGGCATTCATTCATTCATGCTTCTTTTGGGCTTCCTCATATGATGAGGGTTCTTTAGGATTTGAGTCATGTGCTAGATAAATAGAATGTTTAGTAACTTGTGAAGTGTCATAGCCATAGCTTTCTAGCTCTCTCTTCTCTCTAGTAGACCTTCTAATTGTTTGTTGAGAGGCTTTTGTTGCGTCCCTCAACTCCTCCACTCTGGCTTTGCCCTTAGAGTTCCAAGAGTTGAATTCTCTTATTAGAGGCTTTTGATCATCTTCTGAATCATTTGATGCTTCAAGTTTATGCTCATTCCTCTTTTATAGAGTTGGAAAGTCCTCCTCTAGGTCATAAGGTAGTTTGATCCTCCTACAATCATCTTCAAACCATGACTTGTTTTCATCAAACACAACATCTCTACTTACAATGAATCCTTTGTGGCTTGATTGTCACAACCAATGAAGATGCATTTCTCTACCTTTGGGTCAATTTTGCCTCTAATATATGAAGGTATGTGTGCATATGCTATGCACCCAAAAATCTTGCAATGGTCAAGAGTAGGTCTTCTTCCATTCCATGCTCATATGGGGTTATTCCATCTGGAGCTTTTGATGGAAGTCTATCCAAATAGGTAACTATTGATACTGCCTCTGCCCACAAGTAGTTGGAGAGTTTCTTTTCATTGAGCATTGGTCTTGCAACCTCCACAATTGTTCTATATTTTCTCTCTGCCACTCCATTTTTCTCAAGAGTATATCCGGCAATAATTTCTCTTTTGATCCCTCTCTCTTGGAGATAAGAATCAAAGTTATGGGAGAAGTATTATCCCCCTCCATTTGACCTTAGTCTCTTTAGAGTTTTACCTATTTGGTTCTCCACAAGGGATAAATGTTTTTGTAAACATGAAGATATTTCATCTTTATGCTTCATAAAGTATAACATAGTCCATCTTCTACAATCATCTATGGATGACACATAACACCTTGATCCGGAGATTGAGGGATCCTTTCTTGGTCCCCGTACATCTATGTGGACCAAATCCAAGAGGTCTTCATGTATGTATCCTTTATTGGTGAAGGGTTGCCTATGTGGCTTACCACGTTATCAAGCACTACATTTATAAATGATACATTGTTTTGATATATTTGGTAGACCAAGTACACTCTGATCCCTAATGATTCATTTGAGAGCTCTTGCTCCTATGTAAGCTAACCTTTTGTGCCAAACTTCTAACACTGATAGAGTTTGAGTGCCATAATTGAACAATGCAATGTTCTTAGTGTCTTGGAGTTCAAAGGTGAATAGTCTACTTGATTTTTCTCCTCTTTCTATCTTCTTCAAACCTTGGTGTGGGTCTTCAAAAAAAAGCCCCATGCTTGGTGAATCTGATGTGCAATCCCTTCTCAAAAATTTGACCTACACTGATGAGGTCCTTAGTAATAGACACACATAGAGTACTTTGATTGGTAAGTTCATATTACTATCTAGAGTCTTCACATTACCTATCTTCTCAATGCAATGCCTTATCTCATCTCTTATTTGGACTTCATGCCTATTCCTTGGCCCTTCCAGATCTAATAGTAGAGCTACATTGCCTACTATGAGATTTGAGCATCTTGATTCTATATAAAACACATGTTCATATGATTTACCTTCCTCATAGTCATGTTCATAGGAAGAAGTGTCTCTTTTTGAGCTTGATCATTTGTATAGTTTTTTTTGTCTCTCCTTCCTTTGTATCCACCTTGGTTGTTGTTGTTGTCCGAATTATTGTTGTATCCATAAGAATAGTTGAATCTTCCTCTTGAATTTCCATAGCCTCCTCTATTGTATCATCTTCCTATTTGGTTCCTTGGGTTCCCGAGCCAATTCGCTATAATATGATTGGTTAGACCACATCCTCTGACTCTTCCTCTTGAGCCTCTACCTCTACTTGAGAAATTGGATTGAGAGGTACTACCTTTATCATTAGACTTATTTCCTTTGGATTTGTTATCATTGTTTTTATTCTTATCTATATAGAGATTAGAGGATTGATTACCTTTTTGGTCTTCTCCATTCTTCATAAGCTTTTTTTCATGTGTGAACAATTGTCCCATGAGTGTGTTGAAGCTAGGAAGATCCATAGTTTGGTGAAGGCTTCCCATTTGTCATCATCCTTGATACCATTGATGACTTGCCTTACTATTTGTTCTTCATCAATGACTTCTCCAATGCTTCCAAGCTCATCTACAATATCCTCCATCCTGGTGACAAAATCAATCACACTTTGCTTGGGCATCTTCTTGAGTGTTGTAAACTCCATCCATAACTGGTTCTTCCTTGCCTTCACGCTTGATGAGAAGAATGCTTCAAGAGAATCCCATGTAGCTTTTGGTGTTTTGCAATACCTAATGTGGGGAAGTAAAAAATAAGAGATAGAGTTGAGTATGTATAACCTTGCCACAACATCCTTTTGTTAGAGTTTGAGGTTTGCAGAAGCACATGAACCTCACAAGGAAGAAGAAGAAGCTTGGAGCACAACACAAAATACTGAATGTATTACCAAGTAAATGTACAAAGATATGTAATCATTAGGGATATAGGCGTATATACAAGCAAGGAGGGAAAAAACTCCTAATGATGGAAAAAAGTGCCCTGGTAGTCCTAAGTGTGTTCACACACATCACTACCAAAATATATCAACAAATCCCCCCTAAGAGTGATGCAGTGAGCAAGGAGCTAACACTCATGTATAAGGAATTGCCAAGCTATGTGGAAAGAGATCAATCCACAAAAGGAAGTAAGCCCAAAGCTTTCTGAAAAGCTTCAAAATTCTCCCGAGGTAGAGCCTTACTAAAGAGATCCGCAACATTATCCTATGTGGGCATATATGCCAAACTAATACCTCCAATAGAGAACTTCTCCATGACATAATGATAATGCACCTCAATTTGCTTTATGCAAGCATGGAACATATGGTTCCTTGCAACCATTACTCCGTTCTGATTGTCAGTGAAGATGGTGGTCATAGAAGACTAAAGAACACCCAAATAATCCAAAATGCATCTGAGCCACACACACTCAACAATCACTCAAAAGTTGCCCAATACTCAGTCTCACAACTAGAAGTGGCCACAATAGGCTGCTTCTTGCTCAACCAAGATATGCATGAGCTACCAATCATGAAGCAAAAACCACTACGAAAACACAAGTATCATAGCAACTAGCCTAGTCAAAGTTAGAAAAAGGATGTAAATCTGGCGTTAGTGACCACCCCTTGGGATAAAACAATCTTAGAAGCTAGGTACCACTCAAGTAGTGAAAGATGTACTTAATTGCCTTCGAATGTGTTAACACTCAAGGTCAAGAACGAGGTGCAAGAACATTTCAAAGAAGTGGACACACAAGAAAAAGGAGCAAGTAGGGAGCTCCAAGAAGTACATGTCAAAGTTTTAGGAGGAATCCCTATAAAAATAGTGATTATCATCACTAAATGCCATTGTAAATACCATTTCATATTTTTGTGACTCCATTTTGTTCAAGCCGAGGATTCCTCAAGCTTGAGGAGTATTAGAAGTATCATCCTACAAATTTTCATATTTTTTAGACTCCATTTCAGCCCTCAAATAAGCCCTGGAACCTAATTTTTAACTAGGCCGAACACTAGGTCTGGACATGGCCAAAACTAGTCAAGAACTATAAAAAGAGCTAGAGAGCTCATTTTTGAGGTTAGCTTCTTGTAGATTTGAGCTTTTGTAAGAGAAATATTTTTGGTAATCGAAGTCCTTCCATTGTTCCTCTCTTTGCTCTTACCTTGTGTTCGTGTGTGCGTATGTGTGTGCATGCTTGTGTGCTTTCACTCACGCACTTGTGCCTTCACTTGCTCATGGTCTTCATAACAGTCCTCACGTCTCCGCAGATTGACAAGTAAAGGAGGTGGTGCTTATGCTTCAGCTACACCAAATTTTAGAGGCAAGGTACTTGTGTGTGCAAGTTTCTATGATTTCCATGACCCTATGCTTGACGCACAGGCCTCGACATTGAAATTCGAAGTTCTCGCCAAAAATCTCACAAAGTCGCGATTCTGTGGTGAGAATCGCGATTCTGTGAAAAATTCAATTTTTTGAAAATCGTGATTTTCTAAGTTTTTCAAAAACACGATTCTCTAGTCATCCTCAGAAGCATGGTTTTTTGGCGATTCTCAAAAATCACGATTTTTAGTCAAAATCACGATTTTCAAGTAAAAACATGATTCTAAGCAAAAACATGATTTTCAATCAAAATCACAATTTTCAGGTAAAAACACGATTTAGAGAAAAAAAAAGGTTTTCAATCAAAATTGTGATTTTTAGGTAAAAACACGATTCTGAGCAAAAACATGATTCTCAATCAAAATCGCGATTTTTCAGTATAAACACAATTTTGAGAAAACACGATTTTCAGTCAAAATCGGGAGTTTTAGGTCATTCTCAAAATTGTGATTTTCACAAAACACGATTCTGAAGAAAAATATGATTTTGAGGCACAATTTTCAGTCAAAATCGCATTTTTCACAATTTTCAATCAAAATCACGTTTTTTGGGGACTTCTTAAGATCGTGATTCTCAATGAAAATTGTGGAAAGTACATTTTTCATCAAAAGTCCATTTTTTGAAGTTGACCCTCACTTGGGATTAGGAAACCAAGGTTTAGAGAAAAAAAAAGGAAACCCTCACTTGGGATTTAGAGAAAAAAAAAGGTTTTCAATCAAAATTGTGATTTTTAGGTAAAAACACGATTCTGAGCAAAAACATGATTCTCAATCAAAATCGCGATTTTTAAGTATAAACACAATTTTGAGAAAACACGATTTTCAGTCAAAATCGGGAGTTTTAGGTCATTCTCAAAATTGTGATTTTCACAAAACACGATTCTGAAGAAAAACATGATTTTGAGACACAATTTTCAGTCAAAATCGCATTTTTCATAATTTTCAATCAAAATCGTGTTTTTTGGGGACTTCTTAAGATCGTGATTCTCAATGAAAATTGTGGAAAGTATATTTTTCATCAAAAGTCCATTTTTTGAAGTTGACCCTCACTTGGGATTAGGAAACCAAGGAGGCTCCAAAGGATTTCGAGCAATGTAAAGGGGAAATTTTGGACTCTTAACCAAGGCATATGAACCTCAGATCTGGTAGACACCTAGGAAAGGATAGACAAAGCATTAGATCTTTTGAGGCTACTATCAACCATACAGTTAGGTCGTGGGCACAACAACTAAGTGGTTATCCTTACGTACTAAGTTTAGACACAAGTGATTCAGAAATTTCTTTTAGCATGGAGAAACCTGCAGATGGCTCAGCCACTACCTATCTACAAACACCAGAAGGTCAATTGGAATATATTCGGACCAACCGATTAGGTGCTCGCATTTTTGAGGATGGACTGAGGCGATCATTGGTCCAACTCAAAAATCCTGACCAATCCTTCGGGCTTGAACACCTAGTGGTCAAGTTCGAAAAGTGTTCATACATTGGTAAGGAAGGAACCATGTATGTGATTACCAACTTACTTGATAGGACTGAGGAATTTGGGAATATCATTCCAGAGAATGAGATAGGAGACCTAGAGCAAGGAGATGTAGGAAGGGAACCCAAGACTCCTAGGGGTAAGTCAGTTTTGACTAGAGTGATCACTCCAGATTGGATCCCTCAAGACAACAAAAGCATAGAAATATTTTTGAATAGAGAAACGGAGGAAGCCTTTTGGAGATTCAAGCCAGATCAACCTATTGGGACCTATCCCAATAGTCACCATCTACGAGTTCAAGGATCCGGAGGTACCAGACAAAGTTATCTACCTGGATAACATGTCAGAGAAAATGTTCTTGGTTTTAGGGCATGGAAAGCATGCATACACTTGGCAGGGTGAATTGATTTTTCCTCCACCAAGATCTAGCCTTTCCCATGGCCTCCAAGGAGTAGGATCATCCCAGGCTCATGAAAACTAGAGAGAAAGAGCTTGAGAGACTTGAGGTAAGCTTTGCACACAATGTGGGTAGAGAAAGATCAAGATTTGAAAGTGAAAGACATGAAAGAGAGAGACATCAATCACACATGCATCAAAGAGATGAACACGATTTTCCATTGCCTAGACCCCGAGAGTACCCAAGAACCCTTAGACCCTCCCAAGTGGTCAAGGTAATGAAAAACTACTTTTATGGGATAGCAGATCCTTATGATCATGTGGCCGAGTTCAAGCACGTGTTAAGAGCTAAACAAGTTGAGGATTTGTTCACCCAATTTGAGGCATTTGGTTTGACTCTCAAGGGTTCTGCCTTAACTTGGTTTCAACCTTTGAACAATCGTAAGCACCGAAACATAGGTCAACTCCTAAACGAATTCATTGTAGAACTTTCCAAGGGTGGCATTAGGCATAACACATCATCCTTGATCCACAGCTTCAAGTAGACACCCCAAGAAACAATGCGACTTGCAGGAAGATGGTTTAGATAGTACTTAGAAAGATGTCCTATTCTAGAGCTACCCACACCGGCCAAACAAGTGGCCTTGTGTTGCAGAGCTAAGAAGAGCAAAAAGCAGAGAAAAAGACGGGCCCCAAATTTTTTCTGATTTGGACACTTTATTTTTGTATCATAGTCATTTTGTAACATATTTCCTGATGTAAATGCACTACAGGAGTCCTCTAGATGCATACCCTTGCAGATTAGTAGCTTACCCATGTAAATTAGTAGGAAATTAACCTTTTAGTGAATAAAGTGCCAGTCTCTTGTGTGAAAGGACCATTTTTAGGGCACATGTATATAAGTCAATTTGTGAGTCTTTGTAAAGACTTTTTGCCATTGTGAGAATCAATAGCACAGAATTTCGAATTTGTGTCCTCTCCTCTCTGTATTTTCTTCTTTGTGAGCTTGTGTGCATGTGTGATGCTTGAAAAGAGTGTTTGGAAGTGTTGTCTATCCATGAAAGTGCTTGTTTGCTGTTGTTAAGGTGTGTGTGAAGTGTAGGAAGTGTTGAAGTGTAGGAAGGTCATTCCCGCGACTCAGTATTTTGCTCATAACTTGAAGCAAAAGTGTCAGAATTGAGTGAAAAGACCATTGGATACGTCTTCTCGAGAGCTTCGAAAGAAACCCGCTATTCCTATATTCGGAGTTCGGAGCTGAGAGAAAAGCTCGATTTATTGTTGGCTGCTGCTCCAAGTATCGTGGCATCTCAATAGATCCCTGAACCTTGTTTGGAATAGACTTAGACTTATTTACACTCTTTGGGAAGCTCATTTGCATTGATCATCATTTGAATGCATGTCTTCATACACTCGGCTAGGTTTTGATACTCCTCGGATTGATAAATAAAGCGTGAATCCCCCACTATATGCACTTGAGGGGGATCGAGGTATAGTCTCTTTCTCCACAAGTCCCTAAGTTGGTACTTAGGTACACACGTTTTTGGTGCCATTGCCGGGGAAGTCGAATCAAACCGAGGCATTCGTGTGATGGTAACTAGCTTGTAGCATTGAAGCGAGTAGAGGAGTTGTGAATTTCTCATCTTTGGTAAGTCACACTCATCTGCACTTACTACTTCTCACTCCTGGAGTGTGTGTAGTGAGTTGATAGTCTAGGGAAGTGAGTGGAGTGAGGAGAGTAGGAAGGAGGAAGTAGGCAAGTAGGTTAGGCAAATAGAGTAGTTGTTAAGCTGGTTCTTTTAGCCTTTTTGAGTCAAATATTTTCAAAAAGTATAAAAACCAAAAAAAGTTTAAACTTTTCCATTCATTCCTGCATCTGCAAGTATCGAGAGAGAGTTAGAAGTCGAATATCGCGTTTTGGAGGTCAGGGAGATTGGGGCCGCACAGAGCAAGTGAGAGTGATAGTAGAGCTAGAAAATAGCTTCCAAGGTGAGCACATCAATCTTTTACTCATCACATCCAATTAAATCAAGCAACATAGCCAAGCGATCTACAACAGATATCGTGAGGGGGTATTCAAGGTGTGAGGAAGTTTTTTTGGGTGGTTTTTTTGAGATTCAGATAGTTGAGAGAGGGAGGATAAGTGGTAGTATTACCCTCATTCAGTTGAAATTTAGATACACTTGGTAAAAATTGGAAAAAATGTCAAGTAACATGTTCTCCCGCGGTGGAGATATCACGATATCTGGATATCGTGAACTCCTGTGGTCAAGTATCGCGATACTTACATTGGTGAAATATCGAGTATCGTTGAGAAATCCTCACGATACTAGTCTGATATCGTGTATCGTGTATCGTGAAATTTTGATCGCGATACCTATCGTGTATCGTGTATCGTGAAAATCTGATTGCGATACCAGTTGCATATCGTGTATCGTGGAGGCAGATTTTCGCGATACCTAGTGGATATCGAGTATCGCCGGGAAATTTCTCGCGATACTTGTTAAACATCGAGTATCGTGGGATACGGAAAACGATATTGGCCTAGTATCGACTATCGTGGAAATTCTCTTAGTCGACTATTGTGTATCGTGTATCGTGAGATTCTGGTTGCGATACCTGTCGTGTATCGTGGAGGTTGCTTTTTGCGACATTTGTGGAAGATCAAGTATCGTTTAGTTCCAAGTGTCGAGTATCGTTGATTTTTCGTGATACATGCCCAATATCGTGTATCGTGACTTTCACAAAGTTTCAAGTATCGTGTGTCGGGCTCTAACCTCATATCGAGTATCGTGTATCGAGGGATTACCTCTTTGCAATACCTATGCAATATCAAGTATCGTGAGAGTCCTCCCGTGATACTTGCTGGATATCGAGTATCGTGGTATTGTCCAATCGATCAAGTATCATGTATCGTGATCTATTCTAGCCGGTCAAGTATCGAGTATCGTGGCATTTTGTCAGTCAGCCAAATATCGAGTATTGTGGAATTCTTTTGGTTCAAGTATTGTGTATCGTGGATTCATTGTTAGCCTTAAGTCAACCAAATATTCCCTAGAATTCAGACCATCAGTAAAGAACTCTAGGAGCTATAGGTTGGCTAAATTAGACTAGAATTCTTCACTTGAATGAACCTAAGATCTGGGAGAACCCTAGGGAGCCGAAGAAGTGTGAGTTCTTCTGTAGGAAGTGTAGCCAAACCAAATAGTCGTTCACAGTACTCTGAAACCTCGAGTGAGTCGGAGGAAGAAATTCCCATGGCTTCAGAGGATATGCAGAATTCTATACCAATAATTGGCATGATGTCAATTATTGAGGGTGAATATCGGACATCTTTAGAATATGTGAACACCAACCAACATGGGATACCTATCTATCTAGATGGTCTAAACCGATCAGTGGCTAGACTAAAGAAAGCTATAGACGCTTACATAGTACCTAGGCTAGCAGTTAAATATGCAAGAGGGTTCTATATGGACAGAAGAGATATTCAGTATGTTGTTACGGAACACCCTGAAAGCATCAACGAACAAGGGGAAGAAGGCAATGCCCACAACCTTAATGAAGAGGGACATGAAGAGAAGATAACCACCCCTAGAGGGAGATCCACGGTTGTTAAGGTTTGGAGAGGAGACCTAGTTCCCCAAGATGATTCCCTCATGGATGTCTATTTGATCAATGGGATGGAACATCTCCTCAGAGCCCACTCTTTGTTATGGGAGGTGGCCAAAATAACCCAATCACCATCTATGAGTTACAAGATCCTGAAATCCCCACCATCATCACGTATTTGGACAAAAACCAGAGGAGGTACTGGCCTCTAACGGAGTTAGAAAGAGCAGGGTCGAAATATCAGAACATCCCAGTGTTCCCTCCTAGAGATCAAGCTACTACTTCTCAGAACCCCCAAGGAACTTATCAAGATAATTCATATCAGCATTCTGGACAGACACAACAAACGCATATACGGGTCAAACCACATGTGCAATTCGCGACACCGGGCAATAATCCTAATTATCAACCTCACCCACCTGATGAACCAAGAAATAGAATTCCTGTCCCAGATAGACCACCTGTAGTAAGAGGCCCTGGTATACCGATAGGAAGACCAGTTTTTCCTGTGATGCCTAGACCACTTGAAGCAGGAAGAAGATTAAGACCTATTCAAGTTGCCAAATGCATGAGAAACCACTATGATGGCTCTAGCGAACCTTACAATCATATAGCTGAATTCAAGCAAGTAATCAAAGCCGAACAAGTGGAAGATTTCTTGATCCAATATGAAGCCTTTGGTCTAACTCTGATAGACACAACTTTAGCTTGGTTCCAGCCACTAGAACCTAATAATTTTCAAAACATGGAACAAGTCTATCAAGAATTAATTGAAGAATTCACCAAATCTGGGATTAAAAACAACTCTTCCTCATTGATCCATAGTTTTAAGCAAGCTCCTATGGAATCAATGAGATTGGCAGTGAGAAGATTCAAGCAATACGTGGATAGATGCCCTATGGAAGAGGGACCCACTCAAAACAAAATAGTGTCATTGTTTTTGGAAGGATTAGTAAATGGATCATTAAAATCTCTGGTATATGTGAAACGAGTTCAAACTTTGCAAGAATCTATGAAAGAATGTATTGACCTAGAGGACAATCTAGCAGAAGACTTGAAAATACCTCAAGGTAGTGTGAAAAGTGAAGATTCTGCCAGTAGCACGTAGAACTCTAAGAACAATGTAGAGGAAATAGCCGAATTAGTAGCAAAGAAATTGAATGTTCAAGGCCCAAGGAACTACCCCAACAACCCAATGAGAGTACCCATGCTTAGAAGATGTGCGCATTGTGGAGGTGATCATCCTTCTCATTTGTGCACTAGGAGAGTAGTCCCACCACCTGCTTATACTTACAATAGACCACCCGCCCTGGGCTCTCACAATATTGTAGCATAGAGTAAAGATACACAAATCATAGTATAGGTGTCCTTACAATCGGCAATCAAGACTAGTACAACCGCCAGTGAGACCTTATGGATACCCTGAGAGAGATCAAGGAGGGGAAGCTTTTAGATATCCCACATACCAGCAACAAGGACCAGCGCCACAACCTTATGTTTATCAAGGTTGATAAAAGAGAAGGATCCGTTGTCCCCAAAGTAGACGGGGAGTGGCCTAAAGACTTGTGGGCAAGAGTCCAAGAAGATAGATGGAAGAAAGTGGAAGGAATTGAACCACCCTTTGAGGAGTTAGAAGCAGAAGGAGAATTGGAAGACTTAATACTTGAGTTGAATTCAGAAGGATTATTACAATTTGACAAGAGCGACAAGGAGAAGGCTAGTGTGAAGGCTTTGCCAAATTACACAAGGGAATACGAACATAATTCTGAATTATACTGTATTCCCTCAATAAGAAAAAAAGAGCAGAATCCATCAATCCAAACATCCGACATCATACAACATCTTAGAAAGGTAAAAATCCCTTGTACTCTGACATTGGAAGAACTTTTGAAGATAAAACCACATTTGAAGGAGAAGCTCACCAGTCAATTGGAGACCAAGTCAGAAGAGAAGGAGATGCCTAATGAAGTGACCACAGTCAAAATCCTAGTCGATAAGGTTGGAGATTTCAGCGAGGGAGATGAAGGAAACACATGCCTTCCAATTACTTATAGGGGTTACACCACTAAAGCTATCTTAGATTCTGGAGCTGGAGTAGGAATCGTGACTAAAGAAATATGGGAGAAATGGGGAAAACTAGCTTTAAGACCAACACGCATGAAGATACAAATGGCAGACGGACACACTGAACGACCCTTGGGATTATGGGAAAGAGTAACTTTTATCACCTGTGGAGTTGAATTCGAGCACACCTTAGCGATCTCTCAATTTGAAAGGTCTAGCAATTATGAAATGATACTTGGAAGACCCTTCATGAGACAGCTAAAGGTAGTGCAAGATTGGGGAAAAGACGCGGTATACTTAGAGCACGAAGGAACCACGACCAAAATAAATCTCCACACATACACGTATCAAGATGTTCCTCCCTTGCAATGGAATCCGATTCATAAGGAGGAGGATGAGCAGTTGATTCACAGTATAGGTTCAGGTGACCAATCATGGATGAACTAAGACACTCATCTATGGATATGCCAGATCGCAAAAAAGGAAGAGGAAAGAAAGAAAGGATGGCAGCAAAGGCAAGGAGTCGCTAGGTGTGTACAAGATCCAGCTTACATGCCTCAAACATTCCTAGATGAAGAATTCGAACCTCATGGGTGGATGGAGATTTTATCTAGATGTGTGTGTAAACGAAGAAGTGATAACCATGAATGAATGCATTGACGAGGAAGGATATGATGTGAGCCTATATGTGGTAGTTCTTCAAGAGGCTGAAGAAGGAGAAGTAATTGAAAACGAATGGAAGGAGGATTATGAGAGCATTGAAATGGAACAGGAACAAATTGAGTCAGGAAGTGACAATCAAAGAGTAAGTGTCATAACTAATGAATTAAATCAAGAAATGGCAGAGGAAGAAGAGCTTGGATTAGATAAAGAAAAAGGAGAGGGAGAAAATAAACCTCAGGATCAATTCGAAGTGCTTGCCCACTTCAAAAAATATGAAGTAGAAGAGAGGAAAATTGCTATACAAATGCCAAATCGAGAAGCACAACCAGGAATAGCATATGAAAACAAAGAATAGACCAAGAAACTAATAGTAACTTTGGAGGAAGGAGAAGAACGTTGTACTTTTATAGGACATGATGTCTCAATGGAAGAAGAACAAGAGTTAATACGACTCATACGAGAATATAGGGATGTCTTTACTTGGACATATAAGGATTTAAAAGGAGTAGATCCTTCTATTTGTGCCCATAGAATCCCTATTACATCTGAAGCCAAACCTTCCAAACAAAGACCATACACATATAACGACGTCTACTCAGCAAAAATTAAGGAAGAGATAGATAAGTTGTTAGATGTTGGGTTCATTTATGAGATCGAACACACAGAATGGGTATCACCTTTGGTGATCGTGCCAAAAAAGAATGGCAAGTTAAGGGTATGCATTAATTTGAAAAAAAGAAAATGCTGCCACCATAAGAGATAGTTACCCATTACCCATCACTGATCATCTTTTGGAAAGAGTGGCAGGAAAGGAATTATATAGTTTTCTAGACGGCTTTTCAGGGTATAATCAGGTAGCGATTGCTCCTGAGGACCAACAACATAAAACAGCCTTTGCAACTGAATGAGGAGTGTACGCGTTTAGGGTTATGCCTTTTGGTCTAACCAATGCCCCAGCCACTTTCCAAAGATTGATGTGCCATGTACTCAAGGAGTTCTTGAGAAAGAGCATGGAAGTATTCGTGGATGATTTATGCACTTATTCAACTATACGATCAGAACATATCCCTGAACTAGGAAAGCTTTTTGCCAAATGCCGACAATATAGAGTATGCATCAATCCAGAAAAGTGTGTCTTCATTGTTCGACAAGGAAAGATATTAGGACACATTGTCTCTAAAAATGGAATTTCCACAGATGAAGACAAAATCAAAGTGATTCTGGATTTGCCTAGACCAAAGACTGCTAAAGAAGTGCAAGCATTTATGGGACACTGCGGATACTACCATGGATTTATACACATGTATGCCATAATTGCTAGACCTATTTATGCATTACTGTCTCAGTTATAGTGGACAGAAGAATGCGAAAAGGTCTTTAACGAATTAAAGAGTCTATTAATTTCAACACCAATCCTTTGAGTACCGAATTGGAACAAACCATTTCACATTCATGTGGATGCTTCAAAGTTTGCCATTGGTTGCCTTTTAGCTCAACCCGCGGATACAGGGAAGTTAGACCACCGTATAGCCTATGCCAGTAGACAATTGAATCAAGCGGAGCACAATTATACCACGACTGAGAGACAGGGTTTAGGTATGGTGTATGCAGTGAACAAGTTTCGACACTACCTTTTGGCAAATAAATTCAAATTCTTCATTGATCATCAAGCTTTACTGTACTTAATCAATAAGCCTTGTAATACAGGACGACTAGTATGATGGTTTCTATTGTTGATGGAATTTTATTTTCAAGTAGTAGTCAAGAAAGGGAATATGCACATTAGAGCAGATCACTTATCGCGAATGACACATGGAGAACCCCCCACAGGAGTACCTGATGATCTGCCAGACACTTACCTTTTTAATCTTGAAGTATGGCCCCAATGGGCAGAAAAGTGGATCCCTATCCTCACATATGGACCTAAACATGGGATCACACCAAATAGAAACCAAGACCTATGGAAGATTAAAAACCTCCATATCATTGCTAGAAGTTTATAACACCAAGACTCAAGTGGATTACTCATGAGATGCATGGAAGAAGAGGAACATGAAATGTGGCTTAAAAAATCACATGTAAATCAATGGAAAACTCATTTAAATGCGAACGGAACATGGCAAACACTGAAGAGATTAGGCATATATTGGCGAACCATGCAGAGGGATACACATAACTATGTATCAGCCTGCCCAACTTGTCAAGAATGAAATCCAAAAGAGAACTTTACTCTATGCTACTCCATTGTAGCACCAAGATGGAGAATGCCTCTGGTAAAATTCTTGAGGACCCAAGAGTACCCAGAAGGAGCTACTCTAGCGAGGAAACGTGCACTCACAGAACAAAGCAAAGACTATGTGCTTATAGGAAAATAGCTCTTCAGGGGAGGAAGAGACAATCATTTACGAATGTGCATTCATGAAGATGAGTATCTTGCTGTTTTAGAGATGGCACATACAAGAGTTGCAGGAGGACATTTTTTTTGCGGATAAAACTGCAAAAATGATTCTCTTTGTAGGAATATGGTTGCCAATTGTACATCAAGATGCAACCACATATGTTCAACGATGTGATACCTGCCAACAAACAAAATATCCAATTAGAAGAGATGAAATGCCTCTGAAACCCATGATGAGTGCCATAGCCTTTACTAAATGGGGAATAGACTTCATAGGACCTATTAGCCCACAAGCTAAAGGATCCCATGTCGAGTACATAATCGTAGCCACAGACTATTTGACCAAATGGGTTGAAGCCAAAGCAACCAAGAAAAACGACGCGAGGACTACGACCAAGTTTCTCTTTGAGAATGTATTCAATAGATTTGGATTGCCTATAGAAATTGTGAGTGATAGAGGCACGCACTTTGTGAATGAAGTGATAGAAACTGCAGAAATAGGTCAGAAGGAACGGGCACTATTGGTGTCCCTATTGACAGAAAATTTTGAAAACAAAGTGGTCAAAGTTATGAAAGAGGCCAAAATAAAAGGAAAAGATCTGGATGCAATCATGAAGCCTTTCAACATTCCTTATGGACTATTGAAAGAGAAAACAAGGCAATACATAAAGAAGATCACACAAAAGGATCTAGATGAGCAGCTGTACTTCAAAGATAATACATTCAATTACACTCACAAGGAATTTGAAGCTGCACAACCTGTATGGAGAAGAAAATTTTTGGAGAAAAATCCTACTTTACGGGTGCACTGGCAAGCAGCACTGCATTTATCACAGGTAAATCGTTCATTTTGTCCAACACCACATCGCAGAGAAGCAAGAGAATTTTTGGATATGCAAAAGAATGGTGTGATCAATAAACAGTGGCTGAATTATCTGCTACTTCCAAGTCCACCTCATAATTATTTACCAAGGAAGGATTATATGATAAAAACCATTGAATTTTGGCTACATTGTTATGCAATAGTCCCCCATTTAACTATCAGCATGATACTTATAGTATTGAAGGTGTTCAAGCACGCGGCGTATACGTTTATAAATTTCATTGGTATTAATCAAGGCACAGATATCCTCATTTTTTATCTATCTGTTATGCCCAGCCGACCCACAATAATGGCATATTATTCTAGGCTTATGTTTTTACCAAGTACATATATGCAAACCTTCGAGGAAGACTTTTTCATAGGATTTTTTGAAATTGATCTAGAAATGTTCTTAAAAATGTCATCGAACTTGAATGCTAGATTAGTGGCATATGAATTAAGCTTCTTCCCTAATCACAAATAGCCACCACATGACGGTGTGAAAGCAGAACAATGGAAGCAACTTATGATACGTGAAGCTAATCTGCTTAATGAGACAGAGCAAAAAGTTTACAGAACATACTCCCGTCGACTTCCAAAGCCTGTAGGGGAAGTCTCTTTCTCCACAAGTCCCTAAGTTGGTACTTAGGTACACACCTTGTTTTTAGATGGCTTACTAAGCACAAAGTTGAGATCATATGTGTACTTGAAAGAACCTAGATCCATAGAGGAGCGTGTGCAGATGTGCATTGACATAGAGGACAATTTGGGGAAGGAGTTAGGACTATCCAAACTCTATAAGGATTCTGACAGCTCTACTAGTCATACCTCAAGAACCTCCACTGAGATAGATGAGATAGCTGAGCAAGTTTCCAAGAAGCTAGGAGTTCAAAATAGACAACCACCAAGGGTCACCTCATTGAAGCGATGTTACAAATGTAGAGGAGGCCACATGGCTAATGTTTACCTGATGATGGCTCAACCCGAAGGAAACTTGAATGTTCCATACTGCACAATTGAGAGAAAATACACAAACCACATGGCTCAAGATTGTCCATACAATAGGAAGGCTATCAGACAAAATTATCAGCAACCTTACCAATAGGATAGGTGTCAGAACCAATACCAACAGCCGTATTATAAGCCACAACAACAATATCAACCTTAGTACCAAGAGCAATATCAGGTACCATATAGCCCACAACCGGTCCTAAGAAACCAACTGCCAGCTCCTGCCAATGTGATTCCAGTTAAGTATGGAGCGGCAGAGGAGAACTCAAATAGGGCAATAGTGCCAATAACCCCTTTGGTCTCAAAAAATGACCATCATGCTCAGAATTCTGACTACTCCTATGAAGATAGTCCACAAGCTTATTACACAAAAGTCACCTGAGCATAGTGAGAATTATCCTTATCACTACGAGACACCACCTATGGAACAAAATTGGGAGCCCAAATACTCCAATGTCATGTATACAAATCCTAACCCTAGGCCCCAATTGAGACAAATGAGACCACAAGCCCCTAGAGGACCATGTTTTCGGTGTCAGGGCGACCATTTCATTTGTGAATGTCCCCACTCATCGGCTCCGAGATAAGGACAAAACATCACAATACAGGGATTTTGTCCTGAGTGTGGAAAAGACCATCTCCTGAGAGATTGTCCAAGGAACCCCTCTAGTGTACCCAAGGTTACACCGATTAATGTGCTAGGCTTAGTGGTGGATTTGAGTTCAACTAGCAGTAACGTGGCTCCTATACAGGTAGTTACCATGGCACAAGCCTTAAAACAAGATAAATCAACTGAACAAATGGAGTCAAGTGAATCAGGATAGCCTAGTAAGAGGAAAACAAGAACATGGAAGGATACTAAGGAAAAGGCCAATGGCAAGTGGGATATAAAGCTATCAAAACTAGAAGAAAGCATGAAAGAAGCGAAAACAAAAATAGAAGACACTGCATCTCAAATCCCCTCACATGCCAAAACTTCATCCACACCACCTCATCCCATCCCACCACCCATTGTAAATAGACCACAACCAGGGTCTGTTCTTGCAGATCCAACTCCAGAAAGCTTGGACATGATGTTCAAGGCCTACAAGGCTCGACTTCAAGAAGGGCCAACAACTGCAAACCTAGAGAAGAGTTACCCTTGAGTAGATTTAAAGATTCAATGGACAAAATTGTGCATGAAAATGGCAGAACTAGCTCAGGATATGCTTGAGACCAGTCAATTGTTCAATTAGACAAACTCTATCAAACTGGATTTGCATTTCTAGGTCTTACTATAAAGATTAGAGTAGTTGGTAAACAAGCCATAGGTTCTTTACTTCCACATGCTCAACCAGTTGTTGAAAGACAAAGCTCACCACCAAGGGAAGCTTATGTTCCTAATTCCACGAATGCTAGAACATCTCTTTCAATTCAAGAGTACTCTCAAGAGTTCTTGTGGGAAATACAAGAAGAGAAATGGGCCAAGGAGAAGGGCAATTCCCCTCCTATTCATGAAATTGATGATCTTCATGATCAATTTCCCCAAGACACTCCATCTATCTATGGAGACCAAGCAGAGCAACAAGAAGATGAAAGATTAGATTTTGAATCTAATTCTTTACAAAAGTTGCCACAATTCATAGGCCCATGGGAATCTGAATCACTTCAGATCAGAGCGCCCATAATATTGATAAGACATGAAGAATTAGTGTTTCCAAGGAACATGGATGTCGTGAAGAACACTAAGGTACAATGTCATCTCACCGTAGAAGAGCTGCTCAAAGTGAAACCAGAGCTATGGAAGCAGGTGGCAAATCAAGTTCTAGAACTTCATTCCAATGTGTCAAAAGTAGGATCTAAACAAGCAGTATGAGAGATGCCTCTAGACAAAATAGGAGACATGAGTGAAGGTGAAGAAGGTAATACTTATCTTCCAATCACCCACCAAGGTTACACAACCAAAGCTATCCTAGATTCAGATGCTGGAGTTGCAATTGGGACCACCTCCTTGTGGAAGCAATGGGGAAAACTTGCATTAAGACCAACCAGAATGAAGCTTTAGATGGTTGATGGCCATATTGAAAGGCCTCTAGGATTGCTCGAAGGGATAACTCTAACCACTTGTGGTGTAGATTTTGAACACACCTTTGCTATATGTGACTTTGGCAAAAATAATGTCTATGAAATGATCCTAGGTTGACCCTTCCTACGGCAGCTATAAATAGTACAAGACTGGGGAACCAAATCCTTGTACTTGTAGCACTTAGGAGTCACAACAAAAGTAAATCTAAAAGATTATACCTTTAGAGATGTACCACCCCTATAGTGGAACCCTATCCACAAGGTGTCAGAAGTTTCAATCTCTATGCATTCTAAAAGTAATTATGATCCATCTTGGATGCATGAAGATACTCACTTGTGGATGTGCATGGTCGCAGAGGAAGAGGAAAGATGTCTAAATGCGAGACAAGAAGGAACTTTGCCAGGAAATAGACCAGGTAGAGACCCAAACTACACACCGATGATCTTTCGAGATAAGGAATTTGAGCCTCATGGCTGGCCAAAAATTTTAGCCACTGTTGACCTAAGTACCAACTTAGGGACTTGCGGAGAAAGAGACTATACCTCAATCCCCTCACAAGTGCATATAGTGGGGATACACGCTTTTAATTATCAATCCAAAGAGTATACAAACCTAGCCGAGTGTATGAGGACATGCAATCACGTAATGATCAATGCAAATGAATTACTCAAGAGTGTAAATGAGGCAAAGACTTATCCAAACAAGCTCCGACTGTTGGTCAAGGCGAAACGATACTTGGTGCAGCAGCCGTTAGTATTTTGGACTTTTCTCCCAGCTCCGAGCTCCAAATATAGCGAATAGCATATGCGTTTCGAAGCTCTCGGGAAGACGCATCCAATGGCAGTGGTTTCACTCAATTCTGACGCTCCTACTTCAAGTTATGAGCGAAATACTGAGTCGCAGGAATACTTTCCTACACTTCAGCACTTCCTACACGTCGCACACACCTTACCTCCAGCAAATAAACACTTTCATGGATAGACAACACTCACACGCACTCTTTCCAAGCAATACACATGCATACAAGCTCACCGAGAAGAAGATATGGAGTGAAGAAGACACAAATTCGAATTTCTGTGCTCTCTATTCTCACAATGGCAAAAAGAGTCCTTTACAAAGAGTCACATTTGACTTATATACTAGTGCCCTAAAAATGGTCCTTTCACACAAGAGACCGGCACTTTATTCACTAAAAGACTAATTTCCTACTATTTTACATGGGTAAGCTTCTAATCTTCTATGGGGATGCATCTAGAGGACTCCTCTAGTGCCTTTACAACGGAAAATATATTACAAGAATGATTATGATACAAAAATATGATGTCCAAATCGAAAAAATTTTGGGGCCCGTCTTTTTCTCTGCTTTGTGCTTTCTTTAGCTCTGCAACACTCTCCGCCTCTTCGTCTCTGTCGTCCCTTGACAGGCTTTAGCTTTTCGTCAGCTGATTGCTTCGTTTCTCCTGCACGCTACCCTTGGTCGGTTTTGCCTGTTGATTGGGGTTGCCACGCACGCCACCAGTGACTAGGAATGTGCTGTTCTTAGTCACCCTCTTGAACTTTTCGGCCTCTCCCCTTTCTGACTTTTGGTCCTCTGATTTGTCCTGGTTGCACAAATCTGACCCTGTTGTATTGCTTTGAGCCTGTTTTGCTTTCTTTCACCGTGCCGGACCTGAATGTTTTGCCGTGTTGCCTGATGCGTGCCCCTGCGGGGCTCTGTGCAGAGATGGGTAATGCGCCCCTGCGGGGCTTCCTGCAGAGATATGTCTTCAAATATTTCGTTTTAGTGAAGCTGCTTCTTTCGTTGTCTTCTTCTTTTCTTCTTCTTACTTGACTCTCCCTCAACACTGCCCCCCTCCTGGACTCTGTCGTCCCCGACAGGCTTTGATAAGCGACGGGCATATGTTTGATAGACTCTTTGCTCTGTATCATTTAGCAGATTTGCTTCACGTATCATGAGTTGTTTCCATTGTTCTGCCTTCACACCGTCGTTGGGTGGCTGTCTATGATCTGCGAAGAAGCTAAGTTCATATGCCACTAATCTGACATTTAAATTGGATGACATCTTCAAAAAAATTTCTGAATCCATCTCAAAAAATCCTGTAAAGAAAGCTTCTTCGAAAGTCTGCATATATACACTTGGCAAGAACATTAATCTGGAAAAATATGCCATTAGTGTTGGTCTGCTAGGCATAACGGATAGATAAAAAATGAGGATGTCCGTGCCTTGATTAATACCTATGAAGTTCAAAAAGGTGTAGGCCGCATGCTTGAATACCTTCAAGACTGTAAGGATCATGCTAAGTATTTTATTGGTCATTTTTACAGTTAAATCAGGTACTATTGCATAATTTTGTAGCCAATATTCAATGGTTTTGACCATATAATCCTCCGTTGGCAAGTAGTTATGTGGCGGGCTCGGAAGCATAGGATAATTGAGCCACTGCTTATTTATAGTGCCGCTTCGTTGCAAATCCAAAAATTCCCTGGTATCCCTTCTGCGTGGTAGTGGACAAAATGAAGGGTTTACCTGGAATGCATATGGCGTTGCTTGCCAATGCACCCGTAGTGTGGGATGCTTCTCCAAAAATTTCCGTCGCCACACTGGTTGCGCAGCTTCAAACTCTACTTGAGTGTATGCGAATGTGTCGTGTTTGAAATTCAGCTGCTCATTTGGACTCTTCTGTGTAATCTTCGTTATATAACGTCTGGTTTTCTCTTTCAAGAGTCCGTATGGAATATTGAATGGCTTCAGAATGCTGTCCAGGTCTTTACCTTTTATCTTTGCCTCTTTCATAGCTTTGACCACTTCATTTTCAAAATTTTCTGTTAACCGGGACACCACTAGTGCCCGTTCCTTCTGACTTATTTCTGCAGTATAGGGCATTGGATGTTCGTCATGTATATCAGCCAACTGCTCATGTAGTGGAGAATTATAGATCGGGTGAGATAGAGGACTTACCTCTACCTCGTCAGTAGGATTTTCCTTAGCCGGCACTACTGGTGTCCCGATCGGTTCTTTCTCTTTTATCTGAGTCTGTAAGTGTGCTATGCATTCCTCTTTATCTTTTACCTCTTGCATGGCTTCTCTTAGTTTTTCTTTAGTGGCCAGCAATTCTTTACCAACGTCAGCTACATTATCCATATTTTCACTGTAGCTCTGTATCAATTTGGCGTTCACCTTTTGTAATTGATTCCTCAATTCATCTGTTTTGTTGGCGTATCGGCTCTGCCATTCCTCTGTCTTTGCTTGTTCTTGCTTTAGCAGCTCTTCATATTTTGAGATTTGATCTCTCAATTCTTTTTCTTTGGTTTCTGTGGATTCCTGTTGCTCGATTGGTTGATCATATAATAATGACTTCATTAATTCCTTATTCCTGTTTCTCAATGTGTCATTTTCTTCCATATAGACTTTTAGCTGTGTCTCGAGCAACGTACTTCTAGCTCTCATTCTCTCTTTGTCCGCCTCGCTGGCATCATATGATTTCTGTAAATTTGCGAGCTGTGCTTGGAGTTGGTGATGCTGAGTGATTAATGATTTATATTGCGTTTTTGTATCGAGCCACTCATTGCTTTTGATTGTGAGCTCCTTTTGTGTCGCGATGAGCTGTGACGATAGTTGTTCACTCATTATCTAGAATTGATGCTTTTCTCGCCTTGCTCTATCATGGTCTGCATCTATGTCCATCAATTGCTGTTGTGTGTCCATGGCTGTTTGAATCATCTGCTTGACTACAGGCTTCAGTTGAGTAACGTCCACATTAAGCCATGTTTTTGGTATGCTTGGTTCTTCTCCGGTATTGATGTCTTTACCCTGTGCAATATGTAATGTAGTGTCATGGGGCTGCCTAATCTGAAGCTGGATCCTTGGTTCAGCCCCCATGTTTGCTTTATTTTCTTGAGGTGTATCATCTGGCACCTCGATCACAGTCTGTTCTTGGTTTCGTAGTCCCTCCATTTCCTTACTCACTAGAGTTTGTTCTTCCTCTTTAATAGGTTGTTTTACCTGTGTAACACTGGTTGTATCTTCCTTGATGCTTATCTTTGTAGTGTCATTCAATTGAATGACATGCTCCGGTTCCACTGATTCTTCTACTCTTTTTTCCTCTTCTATACGATTTCCTGGCGTCACTTCCACTTGTTCGATCTCATTCCATTCTTCTTCTTGAGTTTCTGTCCGTATATCGGTATCCAAGGTATCTTTTTCAGGGCTGGAATCTGTATTGGTGCTGGAATCATCGATCCCTAGTTCTTTGTATCTTCCAGCGTGTTTTGGTGTCTTCTCTGGACTTCGTTTTTGTTTCTCTTGACTTGCCTGTCTATAATGATGACCTTGAATGTTTAAGTTCACCTGCCCTTGCATGTACTGATGTGTTTCTTCGAGGGCAGCGGACAGATCTCTCTTTGTAATAGGCATTTGAGCCGTCGTGATTTTCGGTAAGTGAATCATCGATCCCTAGTTCTTTGTATCTTCCAGCCTGTTTTGGTGTCTTCTCTGGACTTCGTTTTTGTTTCTCTTGACTTGCCTGTCTATAATGATGACCTTGAATGTTTAAGTTCACCTGCCCTTGCATGTACTGATGTGTTTCTTCGAGGGCAGCGGACAGATCTCTCTTTGTAATAGGCATTTGAGCCGTCCTCTTTGATTGAGGTGTAGCTTGGGCTTCCTCCTCCCGTAAACGCTTGGTACCCCTCATGGGTTTTTGTGTGCTGGTTCCAGCTTCCTCAATTGCAACAACTGCTTTCTTTTTCCTAGGGACTGTAGCAGATTTAGCGTATTTTGCGAGCCCTTCTGAGGTCAGCATCTCCCTTAAGCAATTTTTCATCTCGAGAGCTTCATATATCAATAGTGTTAATGCAGAACTGCCATTCAAAAACTTCTTCTGTCCCCACTTCTTCTGGGCTTCAAACAATCTTTCTTGGACATACCCTGTTAAATTGATTCTGTTTCCTATTTGTCTCATGGCATGTGATAATAGTTGGACTACAATTTTTTGTGGAGCCGTGTATCTGTGCATGCTTGGGAAACAAAAGTGTTGATGCACCAATCGAACAGCATCTTCTATGTCAATTCGGTTTATCTCCAAAAATGATCTCTTCTTGGGATCATGGCACTCCTCTTTGACACTAGTAATTCCTGCTTGATTCCATCCAAAAGCTTTATTGATTAACTCATGTGTGAATTGGATTGTCTTCCAAACTCCGACTTTATCCAAGACACGTGCTTCTGGAACTGATATTTTTGTTGCGGCAGGTTGCATGGTATTCATTACCTGTGCACATCTCTGAAAATATGGAGCATATATAGGCAATTTGAGAAATGCCTCTATGCCCGCTTGTGTCCATACATCTTCAATATGAGGTAATCCTTGTATTATTGTCTTGAAATCCTGTGACATGATTGGAAAGTAATGATCTGTATCCATAATTTTGATTGTTGCCATGAAGATGAGCTCTGCCACTGGTTGATCATCCCGGAACCAATGACCTCTTGCTTTTGTAATGGACTCGAGTGGGAAAAGCTGGACCTCTTCTTGTTGCGTAGATTCTGAATCAGTAGATGCCATCTGCACTCAATATAGAGTATGAATTAGTTGTCATATATTATCAGAAATCCTCCTTTATTTGTTTGTCATAAGCTCGATATTGCTCCGAGTGAACGGTGTCGTCCCTTTCCCGTGGGTGTGAGAAGGGTAATACCTGGATTTTTCACATTTTTAGGTATTTTTATATTTTCATCTGAAACGGAAAACAGAAAAGTTAGGTTATAGCCGAAGCGGTTATAAAATTTTTTTTTTTTAGAATATTTTTCTTAATATATGTACAAGTGTTCTCCTATTTCCCAAGAGGAAAATGTGCTTGACTATCCTGAAATAGAAGAAGGATGTGCCGAATGCTTGGCCTTGTAATGTGGCCCTACTATGCATACTTTGGGTATTGACAATTCCATATGTGTGCAATTGGAAGTAGTTGGTTGATGCAAGCTGTTTGTTTTGTCTTTCGGTATCCAAATCTGCTTCCTTGTGCTGGGCCTTGTTGTATGTTGCCCACTTCCACTGAATGTGGCTCTTTTCTTCTCGTTGTAGGTCTGTTTGATCTGATTTGTAAGTCTCGGAATGGCTCGGGTTGCCATTACAGACTCCTTCTTTCTCCAGTAACTCTTTTTTTGTGGCTGTTTTGCCTGTGGACCATATGTGTTCTTCTTGTGCTGAGGATCATCCTTTCGGTTTATTTTCTTTGGAACGCAAGACTTAGGAACCCAGATGTGCGAACGATCCTGTTGAGCGGCTACTACTTTCTTTGGAATCCATATTGTAGCAATTTGTCGATGACTTTGTTGTTCAGAATGAGTTGATTTCTCCCTTGATTGTTTGTTTTGATGTCGGTTGTGCTTCTGTCGTCGAAGATATTCCTCCACTTCATCTTTATTTATCCATGCTTGGTTAGAGTATGGAATAGGGTATATTTTAATGGGTACAGATTTTGAATTACACAGAGGACTAGTCCCTTTTATGCATGGTGCTTCGGTGAGGTTAGTTTCAGATAGATTGACACTCTCATGACTTGCTAGACTAGAACATGGTGTGCAAGCAGAATTCAATGTGTCCGCACATATAGTACTCGATGAAGGTGTCTCTATAGTGCTAGTGATCATACATTCAGGACTTTGTTCACTAGAATGAACTGTTTGCTCCATGCTCACAGATTTGATTGGTCGTTCGTCTAGCAGACTGAATACTTCACGATGTCCTATTCTGGCTGAGATGTATCCTAACGCCAATTGAATGGTCACCTCGTATTCGTAAATCCAATCTTGACCTAACACTACCTCCTCAAGTAAATCTTGATCATGACACACTAATAGCTTTTGTTCCATAGTGTTGTTGCCAAGATGTAAAGGTAAGGTGATCTCACCTATGCATTGAGTAATTGTTCCTCCTAATCCTATCAATTGTGCCATCGATGGGCGTACTGCCTCCTTGAGTTTTTGGGTCAAAGAATGCTTGATACAGCTTACAACAGCTCTTGTGTCAATGAGAGCATCCACCAAGTGGTACTCAGTTTTTCCTGCTCCCAAATTTAAATATGGTTGCGTTCTCTGCGATCCTAGGTTTTGAGTGGCTCTAAAATTAGCCATCGGGATGAGTTCTTCTCCTAGTCGGTATCTTTCATCTCGCTCTCTCATCCACTCTTTCCGTTTCTTTATTCTTTCCAATGCTTCTTGTCTCGCTTCTTCTCGTATCCTTTCCTCCTCTATGCATCTATTCTTGCCTTTGATTAATCGAGACATTGTTTCTTCGGTTAATGGTTCTAGATATTTTTTCACTCTACAACCGCTGATATAGTTTGGTAATATATCCCCATCCAAGGTTGCTAAGTTGATAGCTCCACTTGTAGATATACGATTAATGATTAAGGGGCCATATCCTCTCTTCTGCAACTTCTTAGCATGTTGTTTCAAGGTATATACCAAAACTAAATCTCCTTCCTTCAAATTTTTCTCCTTAATGTGCGCATCAAAGTAGGCTTTCTGTCGTCGTTTAGCGGCATAAATGCCTGCTACTGCTTGTAACCTAGTTTCGTGAAGCTTTTCTATTTGATCCAATTGAGCTGATAGTTCATGGCCCGTCCACTCATAAGTAGTTGCTACTCTCAGAGTGGGAATTAAGAAATCAATTGGCAAAATAGCATTTTGTCCATAGACTAAGTTAAAAGGAGTAGTGCCTATAGCTGTTTTATAGGCTACTCGAAATGCCCATAAAGCATGATGTAACTGCTTATCCCAATCTGATCTACCATTGTTAACAATTTTGGTGAGAACTGTACACAAGATTTTATTAGAACTTTCGGCTTGTCCATTGGCTTGTGGGTGATAAGGAGCTGATTTCTTATGAATTACCAAGAATTCATTCAATAAAGCTTCTATCACTTCATTCACAAAGTGCGTACCTCTATCACTCACAATTTCTATTGGTAGTCCAAATCTAGTGAAAATGTTCTCGAAGAGAAACTTGGCTGTGGTTCTTGCGTCATTTTTCTTGGTTGCTTTTGCTTCAACCCATTTGGTCAGATAGTCTGTGGCTACAATTATGTACTCGGCATGGGATCCTTTCGCTGGTGGGCTGATAGGTCCTATGAAGTCTATTCCCCATTTGGTGAAAGCTCTGGCACTCATCATGGGTCTAAGTGGCATTTCGTCTCTTCTAATTGGATATTTCGTTCGTTGACAAGTATTACACCGTTGCACATATGTTACAGCATCTTGGTGTAGAGTTGGCCACCACATTCCAGCAAAGAGGATCATTTTTGCTGTTTTATCTGCAGAGAAGTGTCCTCCTGCAGCTCCTGTATGAGCCATTTCCAAAACAGAAAGATATTCGTTTTTGTGAATGCACATTCGTAATTGGTTATCTTTCCCTCGTTTAAAGAGTTGTTTTCCTATAATGGCATAATCCTTACTTTGTTCTTCAAGTGCACGTTTCCTCGCTGAAGTAGCTCCGTCTGGGTATTCTTGAGTTTTCAAGAACTTTACCAGAGGCATGCTCCATCTTGGTGCTATGGTAGAATAGCATAAGGTAGAGTTCTCATCTGGGACTTGTTCTTGAAAGGTCTGACAGGTTGATACATAGTTATGTGCATCTCTTTGCATGGTTGGCCAATATATGCCAAATCTCTTGAGAGTTTGCCACGTTCCATTTGCATTCAAATGAGTTTTCCATTGGTTTATGTGAGCTTTCTGAAGCCACATTTCTTGTTCCTCTTCTTCCACACATCTCATCAATAATCCACTTGAATCCTGGTGGTACAAACTTCCCGCAATGATATGAAGGTTTCTAGTCTTCCAAAGATCTTGGGTTTGGTTTGGTGTGATCCCATCTTTAGGTCCATGTGTAAGTATAGGGATCAACTTTTCTGCCCATTGAGGACATACTTCCAGGTTAAAAAGGTACGTATCTGGCAGATCTCTGGTACTCCGATGGGTGGTTCTCCATGGGTCATTCTTGATAAGTGGTCTGCTCTTATGTGGGTATTTCCTTTCTTGACTACTACCTCAAAATCAAACTCCATTAGCAATAAAAACCATCGTACTAGTCTTCCTGTATTACAAGGCTTGTTGACTAGGTACAGTAGGGCTTGATGATCAATGAAGAATTTGAATTTGTTTGCCAGCAGGTAATGTCTGAATTTTTTGACTGCGTACACCATCCCTAGGCCTTCTCTCTCCGTGGTGGTATAATTGCGTTCTGTTTGATTTAATTGTCTACTAGCATAGGCTATAGGGTGGTCTAATTTTCCTGTATCGACAGGTTGAGCTAAGATGCAACAAATGGCAAACTTGGAAGCATCCACATGAATGTGAAACGGCTTATTCCAGTTAGGGACTTGAAGGATTGGTGCTGAACTCAATCGATTTTTTAACTCATTGAAGGCTCTCTCACATTCTTCGGTCCAATTAAATAGAGTCAATAATGCATAAAGAGGTCTAGCAATTATGGTGTACATATGTATAAATCTTTGATAGTATCCACAATGTCCCATAAATGCTTGAACTTCTTTAGCAGTCTTAGGTCTTGGTAATTCCAAAATTACCTTGATTTTGTCTTCATCAGTTGAAATTCCGTTTTTAGAGACAATATGCCCTAATATTTTCCCTTGTCTAACCATGAAGACACATTTTTCTGGGTTGAGGCATACTCGGTATTGTCTACATTTGGCAAAGATCTTTTCTAGCTCTGGGATATGTTCTGATCGTATAGCTGAATAAGTACAAAGATCATCCACGTATACCTCCATACTCTTTCTTAGGAATTCTTTGAATACATGGCACATCAGTCTTTGGAAGGTAGCTGGGGCATTAGTCAAGCCAAAAGGCATGACTCTAAAGGCGTATACTCCCCATTCTGTTGCGAAAGCGGTTTTATGTTGGTCCTCAAGAGCAATCGCTACTTGATTATACCCTGAAAAGCCATCCAGAAAGCTATAGACTTCCTTTCCTGCTACCCTTTCCAAGAGGTGATCCGTAATTGGTAATGGGTAACTATCTCTTATGGTCGCAACATTTACTTTCTTTAGATTGATACATACTCTCAACTTTCCATTCTTTTTTGGTACTACCACCAACGGTGACACCCATTCCGTGTGCTCAATTTCGTAGATGAATCCAGCATCTAGTAACTTGTCTATTTCTTCCTTTATTTTTGCTGAATACACATCGTTATAGGTATATGGTCTTTGTTTAGAAGGTTTGGCTTCGGATGTCAGGGGGATTCTATGCGCACATATAGATGGATCTACTCCTTTCAAGTCCTTATAGGTCCAAGCAAAGACATCCTGATATTCTCTTATGAGACGAATTAACTCCTGTTCTTCCTCTAATGAAACATCCTGTCCTATGAAGGTACATCGTTCTTCTCCTTCTTCTATAGTTACTACTATCTTCTTGGTTTGTTCCTTATTATCATATGCTATTCCAGGCTGTGCTTCTCTTTTAGGCATTTGAATAGCAATTTTCCTCTCTTCTACTTCATATTTCTTGAAGTGAGCTGGTACTTCAAACTGATCTTGTGGTCTGTTTTCTTCACTCTCTGACTCCTTATATAACTCCAGCTCTTCTCTTTGTGTAGGTTCTTTATAGGTTTCATGAGCTATGATGTTTACTTTTTGATTTTCATCCTCAGATTCCATTGGTTCTGGTTCCATTTCAATGCTCTCGTAGTCCTCCTTCCAGTCTTTCTCGATCATTTCTCCCTCTTCAGCCTCCTGAAGGACTACCACATACAGGCTAACATCATAACCTTCCTCATCGATACATTCGTTCATGGTCACTACTTCTTCGTTTACACAGACATCGAGGGTCGCTAAAATTTCCATCCAACCGTGTGGTTCAAATTCTTCATCCGGAAATACTTGTGGCATGTAAGCTGGATCTTGTACAGACCTCGCTACTCCTTGTTTCTGCTGCCACCCTTTTCTTCTCTCCTCTTCCTTCTTTGCAGCTTGGCATATCCATAGATGAGTGTCCTCGTTCATCCAAGATTGATCACTAGAACCTCCACTAAGAATTGATTGATCATCTTCCTCCTTATGAATTTGATTCCATTGTAGAGGTGGAACATCTTGATAAGTGTACGTATGTAGGTTTATTCTAGTGGTGGTTCCTGTGTGTTGTAGGTATACCGCGTCTTTTCCCCAATCTTGTACAACCTTTAACTGTCTCATGAAAGGCCTTCCCAGAATCATTTCATAATTGCTTGGCCTTTCGAAGTGACATATTTCTAAAGTGTGTTCGAATTCCACTCCACACGTAGTGAAGACTACTCGCTCCAACAATCCTAAGGGTCTCTCCGTATGTCCATCTGCCATTTGTATTTTCATGCGTGTCGGTCTTAATGCTGGTTTTCCCCATTTCTCCCAAATTTCTTTGGTAGCAATACCAACACCAGCTCCCGAATCTAAAATGGCTTTAGTAGTGTATCCCATATAAGTAATTGGAAGGCAGGTATTTCCTTCATCTCCCTCACTAAAGTCTCCTACTTTATCCACTGGAATCCTCACTGTGTTTACTTCGTCTGCTATCTCTTTCTTTTCCTCCTTGACTTCCCATTGATCGATTAATTTTTCCTTCAAATGTGGTTTTACCTTTAACAGTTCTTCGAATGTTAGGGTACAAGGGATTTTTACCTCTCTAAGGCGTTGTATGATCTCAGATGTTTGAACTGATGGGTTCGTTTCTCGTTTCCTTATTGAGGGAATGCGATATAATTCTGAATTGTGTTCGTACTCCCCTATGTAATTGGGTAGTTCCTTTACATCTTCCTCTCCTTGGTCACTTGCATCCATTGGAAAAACTGCTTCTGAATTTAGTTCAGGTATTGAACCCTCTATTTCGTTTTCTGCTTCTAATTCTTCGAAGGGTGGTTCCATTCCTTCCACTTTCTTCCATTTGTCCTCTTGAACTCGTGCCCATAGATCCTTAGTCCATTCTCCTTCTATCTCGGGAACTATGGATCCTTCCTTTCTCTCAATACCCCGTTCGTCATTCTGTGTTCTACTTACTTCAGGCTTTTCATGAGTGTTTACACACTCTTGGAACTCTCCTTCAGAAATTCGGGTATTGGGTAAAGGCGATGCAGGTTTTTCTAAGGTCTGTTGTGCAACTTCTATCAATTTTTTGCAGATCTCCAGTCTTTCCTTTTCTAAGTCGCCTCTTGGATATTCCCTCTCATGTTGTTCTATGGTAGGTCCTGCTCTTATTCGTGCCTTGTATGCCTGAATCCACATGGCTAATTCTTCAGGCATAGGATCTGCTAAGACTGATCCAACCTCTTCTTTCTGATACTTTTCATTTTTAATTTCCTTTTCCCTCTTTGGTTCTTCCTTTGGTTTTTGTTTGTTTTCCTCCTTTTCCTTCTTTTGTAATAACTTCTTTTCTTTTATCCTATCTCTTCGGTGCTTCCATCTCTGGGACCTTTTACTTGCAATACTTTTCTCCGGCTCTTCTGAGTCTTCAACTCTTTGAGGGATGGGTGTGTCCCTCTCCTTGTCACTTTGATTGTTCTCATCCGTTTTATCAGGGGTCTCTCTGGCTTTGGCTCTCGTTATTGCTTTCAATGGTACTGTGTACTCTTTATCACTCCCTGATGATTCAATTACTTCAATCACATTGATTTGCACGTTGGATGTGACCTTGTTGGGGTTCTTGGGGCAATCTCTAAATAGGTGTTCCTTACCACAGTCACTTTAGTAACCTTCCCAGACTCGTTGTGGTGGTGGTGGGTTTGGCAATATGCATTCTCTGATGTAATGATCACCTCCACATCGGTAGCATGGTCCTCTGGGTACAGGCGGTCTGTTCATGGGTCGGGGTGGTAGGGTTGCTCTAGGAGCTGTGTACATTAATGACACATAGTCCTGCTCATATCCGTATGAACTATCCGGTACTTCCATGCCATAGGCATATGGTTCATTTAGCTGTCCATATTCCATCATTGAGCTTTCATAATTAGGGTATGTTCCTTGACTAGGGTCATAAAACGAGTCATATGGTTCATTACTAGTCAAAGGTGTGGCTGGGACTATAGCTCTCTCTAGGTTTTCTTCAGGTTGAGCTATCTTGACTGGGACAACATTCTGAGGATGGGGCGGTTGTTGTCCTAGTACTGGCTGTGGTTGGGTGTATCCCTGATATGCATATGGTCGTGGCACTGGTGCTTGCGGCTGATAAGTAGGATATCTAACGGCTTCACCTCCTTGATGATTCTGAGGGTATCCGTACGGTCTCATGTATTGTTGTGCTGGTCTCGCCTGCCCATTGTAAGGGCAATTTTCTGTACTATGATTTGTATATTTTTGTTCTATACTGCAATATTGTAGAGGTCCTGGGACAGTGGGTCTATTATAAGCATAAGCAGATGGTGGGACTACTCCCCTAGTACACAAGTGAGAAGGATGATCTCCTCCGCACTGCATACATCTTCTGAGCATGGGTACTCTCATAGGGTTATTGGGGTAGTTCCTCTGTCCTTGAACGTTCAACTTCTTCGCTACCATATCGGCTATTTCCTCTACATTTTTTTTAGGAATTGATGAGTTACTGGCCGAATCTTCACTTTTCAAGCTTCCTTGAGGTATTTTCAGGTCCTCTGCTAGGTTATCTTCTAAATCTATACATTCCTTCATGCATTCTTGCAAAGTCTGAACTCTCTTCACATATACCAATGATCTCAAAGATCCGTTCAACAATCCTTCCAAAAATAATGATACCATCTTATTTTGGGTAGGTCTCTCTTCTACTGGGCATCTGTCTACATACTGCTTGAATCTTCTTGTTGCCAATCTCACTGATTCGGTAGGGACTTGCTTGAAGCTATGGATCAATGATGAAGAGTTGTTTTTAATTCCTGACTTAGTGAATTCCCCAATCATTTCTTGATAGACTTGCTCCATGTTTTGAAAATTATTAGGGTCCAATGGCTGAAACCACGCTAACGCAGTGTCTGACAATGTGAGACCAAAGGACTCATATTGGATCAAAAAGTCTTCTACCTGTTCGGCTCTGATTACTTGTTTAAATTCAGCTATATGATTGTAAGGTTCACTAGAGCCATCATAGTGATTTCTCATGCATTTGGCAACTTGGATTGGCCTTAACCTTCTTCCTGCTTCGGGTGGTCTAGGCATTACTGGGAAAATTGGTCTTCCTATTGGTATGCCTGGTCCTCTTGCCATCGGCGGTCTGACTGGAGCGTGAGTTCCATGTCTCGGGTCAATAGTTGGTTGAGGTCGGTAATTAGGGTTATTTGCAGGCATTGCAAACTGCACATGTGGTCTAACTGGGATTTGTGTTTGTTGTGTTTGTTGTGTTTGTTGTGTTTGGCCCGACTATTGGTATGAATCATTATGGGATGTTCCAAGTGGATTTATTGAAGTAGTGGCTTGGTCCCTAGGGGGAAACACTGGGATATTCTGATAATTCAACTCAACTCTTTCTGCTTCTGTTAAGGGCCAATATCTTCTCTGATTCTTATCCAGATACGTGATAATGGTGGAAAAATCAAGATCCTGCAACTCATAGATGGTGACTGGGTTAGGAGCAGCTTCCCAAATTGAGGAATGTGCTCTAAGGAGATGCTCCATCCCATTGATCAAATATACATCCATTAAGGTGTCATCCTGGGGAATCAGATCTCCTCTCCACATCCTTGCAACTACAGATCTTCCTCTAGGTGTAGTTACTTGTTCTTCATTCCCTCCTCCATTTAAGTTTGAAGCATTATTTTCTTCACCAATTTCATTAATGTTTTCTGGGTGTTCTGTGACCACATATTGGATATCTCTTTTGTCCATGTAAAATCCTCCTAAGTACTTGACTGCTGGTCTAGGCACTATGTAAGCCTCTGAAGCTTTCCTTAACCTGGCCACTGATCTGTTTAGACCATCCAAATAAATAGGGATCTCATTTTGGTTGGTGTTCACATACTCCAAGGAGGTCCTGTACTCTCCCTCAATGATTGACACCATGCCAATCATGGGTACTGTGTTCTGCATGTCCTCTGAAGCCATGGGAATTTCTTCCTCTGACTCACTGGAGGTCTCTGAGTAATGTGAACGGTTACTTGGCTCTGCTACACTACCTACAGAAGAGATTACACTTCTTCGGCTTCCTAGGGTTCTTTCGGATCTCAAGTTCATCCACTTCTAAACTCTGATCAGCCTTTGCTAACTTTTAGCCTCTAGGATTCCTCACCAAAGGTCAGAATTTCTAGAAGACTTGGCAGGGAAAAGGCTGAAAAAGAATTTCTTCCAAATCCCGATATTTGACTCCCAAATTCCACGAAAACGATCTCTGGGCTAAAACGACCTCTGGCCTGAACGATCTCTGGGCCAAACGATACCGATCTTTGAATGCCACGATCCACGATACTTCTCTAGACGATACTCGATCTTTGTCCCAAAACGATACACGATCTCCTAGACCATGATACTCGATACTTGGGTCAAAACGATATACGATATTTCAATCCAGACGATATTCGATACTTGCAGCAGACGATACACGATCTCTGAATTGGAACGATCGACGATACACGATATTTGATCAAAACGATACTCGATACTCAGGATAAAACGATACCTCACAAAACGATCTCTCGCAGACGATCGCTGGCAAAACGATACACGATACTTGGACCAAACGATACACGATCGCTGGCAAACGATACACGACACTTATCAAGTATCACGATCGGTAAAGATCAACGGATACTCGTTCTGGCTCAAGTATCGCGATCTCTCAAAACCAGACGATACACGATCGGCAACCAGTATCGCGACCTTCAACAAAACGATACACGATACACGATACTCAGGCAGTAACGATATACGATACTTGCTAAGTATCGCGATCTTTGATCAAAACGATCACTGGGCCAAACGATACCAATCGCAGGGAAATATCACGATACTCAACCACAGGAGCAAAACGATACTTGTGAAGTATCGCGATACTCGACCGCGGGAGCAAAACGATACTTGACCCTTTTTCAAAATTTTTGCTAAGAATTTTCAAGTTTTGAGTACACACATATGTTTCACAAGGTCTTCTACCCTCTCCTCACTCTCTGTATCAAGCAAAGCACTCCTTTTACCCCCTGTAGATCTCAGACGATACCTGACGCAGATCGTCTTTCTCTACAGTCTAGATTTACTGAGAAATAAAAAGTAAGACGGGCCTGCTCACCTTGATAGTTGATCCCACTGCTTTCTCACTACCCCTTGCTCTATGCAACCCCAGATTGCTCAGTTCCTTGTCCGCGATCTCTGCCACAGCACTCACGATACTCGACAGTCTCTCTCACGATACTTGCTCAGAAACACAAGTAACTTGCAAAATGAATTTTTTGGCTTTTATGGTTGAGATTTTCTTGCTTACAAAAAGGAAACTTTTCTGAACAAAACTAAACTCTACCCTAATGACTTGGTCTACTCTCTAACTACTCCTACTCTACTCCTTCTACTCACTTCCCTAAACTAACAACTCACTACACACACTCCAAGAATGAGAAGTAGCAAGTGCGGCTGAAAATGACTTACCAAAGAAGAGAAAATTTCCACTCCTCCACTTACTTCGATGCAAAAAAGCTTCTTACCATCACACGAATGCCTCGGTTTGATTCGTCACTCCCCGGCAACGGCGCCAAAAAGTGTGTTGACCTAAGTACCAACTTAGAGACTTGCGGAGAAAGAGACTATACCTCAATCCCCTCACAAGTGCATATAGTGGGGATACACGCTTTTAATTATCAATCCAAAGAGTATACAAACCTAGCCGAGTGTATGAGGACATGCAATCACGTAATGATCAATGCAAATGAATTACTCAAGAGTGTAAATGAGGCAAAGACTTATCCAAACAAGCTCCGACTGTTGGTCAAGGCGAAACGATACTTGGTGCAGCAGCCGTCAGTATTTTGGACTTTTCTCCCAGCTCCGAGCTCCAAATATAGCGAATAGCATATGCGTTTCGAAGCTCTCGGGAAGACGCATCCAATGGCAGTGGTTTCACTCAATTCTGACGCTCCTACTTCAAGTTATGAGCGAAATACTGAGTCGCGGGAATACTTTCCTACACTTCAGCACTTCCTACACGTCGCACACACCTTACCTCCAGCAAATAAACACTTTCATGGATAGACAACACTCACACGCACTCTTTCCAAGCAATACACATGCATACAAGCTCACCGAGAAGAAGATATGGAGTGAAGAAGACACAAATTCGAATTTCTGTGCTCTCTATTCTCACAATGGCAAAAAAATTCCTTTACAAAGAGTCACATTTGACTTATATACTAGTGCCCTAAAAATGGTCCTTTCACAAAAGAGACCGGCACTTTATTCACTAAAAGACTAATTTCCTACTATTTTACATGGGTAAGCTTCTAATCTTCTATGGGGATGCATCTAGAGGACTCCTCTAGTGCCTTTACAACGGAAAATATATTACAAGAATGATTATGATACAAAAATATGATGTCCAAATCGGAAAAATTTTGGGGCCCGTCTTTTTCTCTGCTTTGTGCTTTCTTTAGCTCTGCAACAGCCACCATGGACATTGCTATCAATGAAGAACAATGGACACCTCTTTGTGATGAGGAGGGTTATGATATTTCAGTGTTCATGTGTCAGCCCTTACTAGAAGAATGTGACCCTAGTGATATCATAGAAGAAGAAGAGGATGATGATGATCTAGAGTCCATTCTGATGGATAGTTGTTTGAATTCAGAGAAGCACTATCTAGAAGATGTAGGAGTATTTACTCAGAAAGAAGAAGAACCTCTCACAAGTATTAAAACTATAAATTCCAAGGATGGAAGTGAAGGTGATCAAAAGAAAAAGAAAAGAAAAGCAGTGAAACAAGAAGAGGAAGAATCATTGTTCGAAGTACTAGAGAATTTCAAAAATTATGAAGTTGGAGACCATAAAATTTTGATACAAATGCCCAAAAGAGAGGCCATCATAGGAGAAGCGTATGATAATAAAGAAAAGACCAAAAATATTATTTTGACCATAGAAGGGAACGAAGAATGATGTACGAACATAGGAGAAGACCTAAGTGCAGAAGAAGAAATAGAGCTTCTAGCTTTATTAAGGGAATATAGGGACGTGTTTGCATGGCACTATAGAGACTTGAGGGGAGTAGATCCAAAAATATGCTTTCATACAAGCCCCATGATAGCTGACGCTAAGCCCACCAAACATAAGCCCTACACATTTAATGACACTTATGCTGCAAAAATAAAAGAAGAAATTGATAGGTTGATTGAAGCTAGATTTATCTATGAGATTGAGCACAGTGAATGAGTGTCCCCATTGTAGTGGTGCCCAAGAACAATGGGAAGTTGCGTGTGTATTAATCTTAAAAAAGTTAATGCCGCTACAATCAGAGATAGTTATCCACTTCCAATCACAACATTTACTGGAGTGTGTGGCAAGCAAGGAAGTTTATAGCTTCCTTGATGGATTTTCAAGTTACAACCAAGTAGCCATCACCCCAGAAGATCAACACAAAATGGCTTTTGCATAGAATGGGGAATATTTGCATTTTGTGTCATGCCATTTGGGCTCACTGATGCACCTGCAACATTCCAAAGGATCATGTGTCATGTCTTCGAAGAGTTCTTGCAAAAGAGCTTAGAAGTATATGTGGATGATTTGTGCACTCATTCCCAAGAAAGAAGACTTCACATCCCTGAGCTCAGACGGATCTTCAACAAGTGTAGAGAATATCGAGTGTGTCTGAACCCAAGAAAGTGTGTGTTCATGGTACGTCAAGGTAAAATCTTAGGTCATATTGTTTTGAAGAACGGAATATCAATAGATGAGGACAAAGTAAGAGCCATATCAGAGTTGCCCAGACCAAGGAATGTTAAAGAGGTACAAGCCTCTATGGGCCATTTTGGATATTACTTTAGGTTTATCCACATGTGTGCAATCATAGCTAAACCTCTTTATGCTTTGTTTACAAACTTTGAGTGGAACGATGAATGCGAGGATTGCTTCAATGAGTTGAAGAGACCTTTGTGCACAACACCAATACTGACAACTCTTGATTGGAATAAACCATCTCGTTTCCATGTAGATGCATCCAATCACGCAATACGATGTGTGCTAGCACAACCCATAGGTGAAGGAAATTTTCCCATAGCATATGATAGTAGATAGCTAAATGGAGCGGAAAGAAACTATATGATGATTGAAGGAGAATGCTTAGGCATGGTGTATGCTGTGAAGAAGTTTAGACACTACCTATTGGCCAACAAGTTCAATTTTTTCATTGATCATCAAGCTTTATTATATTTGGTCAATAAACCTTGCAATACAGGATGCTTAGTAAGATGGTTCCTCTTACTAATGGAATACGATTTGAAGTGGTTGTTAGGAAAGGTAGAACCCACCTTAGGGTGGATCACCTCTCTCACATCACTTCAGGTGAGTCACTACAAGGAGTGTCTGATGAACTACCGGATGCTTATCTATTCAATCTACAAGTTGTTCCTAAATGGGCAAACAAGTGGTACCTGTCTTAACCTTCGGACCCACAAATAAGAATGTGAGAACCAACAAAGGGGAATTTGTAAGATCACAAAACTATCAAATATTGACAAGAAGTATGTACAAACAAGATATGGAGGGTGTACTAGCTTGTTGTGTCGATGACGATGAACACAACAGTTGGTTGCAACAAGCTCATGAAGGATTGCTAGGAAATCACTACTCTAAACAATGAACATTGCAAAATATGAAACATTTAGGAGTGTATTGGCCTAGCATGGACAAAGAGATACATGAGTGGATTAAGACTTGTCTAGTGTGCCAGGAGAGATTGCTAGTGGAGCATGCTATTCTTTATCACATGTCTTTAATTCCAGATTGGAGTGCTCCATTGGTAGAATTTATGAGATCAGGAACACTACCCAGTGAGGCTAGCCTAGCAAGAAGACGAAGCATGGATCAAGAGGCTCAAGACTATGCCTTAGTTGGAGACAACCTATACCGAAGAGGAAAAGATGGTTACTTAAGACTATGCGTTCATGAATCAGACTATTTGAAAGTCGTAGAAATTGCAAATAGTAGTGTTGTAGGTGCACATTTTGGTCCTGATCGAGTAATTAAGACCATTCTATTCTCAGGACTTTGGTGGCCCACTCTTCATATGGATGCACACACCTATGTGAAGAAATGTGATACATGCCAACGTGCACAATATCCAATCAGAAAAGATGAGATGCCATTGAGGCCAATGATGGGAAGACACAAATTCTCAAAGTGGGGTATAGATTTCATAGGTCCTATCAACCCCCTAGCTAGAAACTACCATGTAGAGTACATTATTGTAGCCACAGATTACCTCACAAAGTGGGTGAAAGTAAAACCCACAACGAAGAATGATGCTCAAATGATGGCTAAGTTCTTATTTGAAAATGTGTTCACCAGATATGGGTTACCAATAGAGTTAGTAAGTGATAGAAGTACACACTTCTTGAATGAAGTTATTGAAAACCTTCTCCAAGAAATCTTGGTGATTCATAAGAAATTTTTCCCCTATCATCCACAAGCTAACGGATAGGCAGATAGCACAAATAAGATCTTATGTAATGTATTGACAAAACTTGTAAATAATAAACGCTGTGGAGGTGATCGCAATCCAGGTGGATCGGGTCCGGTCGTGGCACACACAGGGTGTATGAAGCTAATGAATGTTGGAAGGTTTAAGGACATGAAAGTGAAATTAATGTTGAGTATGGAGAAGAGAGAGATGTTGAAATGATTATGGGAATGGGAATGTAGGAATGCAAGTTAGATTTATGAACATGACTGATAAGAATGAAAGAGAACCATACACACGAATCAAATTTGGAAGCAAGAATAGTCCATTGAAGGAGCTTCTTAAACACTTCCTAATTCTAATCCATATGCATAGTCTTCTTTGGATGATATGTATGCATGATGAGAATAGATGGAATCCTTACACATAAATCAATTTTGAAAGGAAGAATGGTCCAATATTGGAGCTTCTTATACACTTTCAAAAACTAATCAATATGTATGGGTATGTATGGATTATATGCATGCAAGTGAATTATGATGATAGAGTTTAATCACAAGCTCAATGAAACATCCTCACTGGTTCAATGCAATATTGCGGAGGCTTCTCACACATAGGAGAAAATAGAAGACATGTAAAAATACTTAAGAGACTGAGAGACAAGAGACAAGAGACAAGAGAAAAGTGACAAGTGACATGAATTAAAAGGATTTGATTTAAGATACATGTATAAGATCGTCGTGATACGTCAAGCTAAGCAGTCTACTAATCAAAGGGGGTTCTGACCTTCAAACCATGACAGTTCAACCGAATGTCACACGTAAGAAGATGAGTTCCCCTTCATTGACCCTATGTATGTCTAGGCTCATAACCTCTAACTAAAGAAGTCTAAGACTCATTAAAACCAGCTCTAACTCACTGACACGCTCCACCGAGGGTGAGTCAAGATAGAGATGCTGGTTTCAAGAGCCTATCCTGGATTGGAGTTCTAACTAGGTACAATACTCATACTAGCCCACCTTGGATCCTCACTCGCTCAACCGAAGGTGATCGCCTCAAGGAAACCTTAAGCTAGCAAGAGCCCTATGGATGCCTAACAATGATGCTCTAGGAGTTTGGAAGGGGGTTTATATAGTTTTTTGAATGAATTTGGGCCCTTGGATCTAGAGAAATCAACTCTCAACTCTAGGATCACTACGTTCGATTACAACCATTTGATTAATCAAATCAATGGCTTGGAATTGTTCTTTCTATCAAATCTAGTGTAAAGGAGTGAAATTTAGGCGCCTTCATTCTCCACCATTGGATCTGGGGATGATCTAGACCGTCGGATCAGTGTTGACATCAATTCGGATAAGATAAGCCACTATTTTTGGAGATTCTTTGCATTATTGATCTTTAACTATCAAAAAAGTCTTCTTTGATGAAAAAACTCGTGGATCCTCCTTCCTTTATGCTTTAGTGCCTCTCCACCCTTGAATATGAGCTCATCTTGACCGTACAACATGGTTCAATCATATTTTGACATGCGGCAACCCTTCAAGCCTTCAATTTTCTTATTCTAGAAAACTGCGGTGACCTTGAAAACTGGATTTTGTGCTCTTTGACCCTTCAAATATCCTTTGATGAAGATAAAATTTTGCAGGACTATGTTTTGAAAGGCCTCCTTTAGGAATATGCAAAAAAAACTCCCATGTGAATCTTCCTTGTACAAGTTTGACTACATTTGGAAGCTTGCAAGGTGGCATTAAGGTGTCTAGGAAGCTCTAATAGACTTGAAACTTTGTACAAATATGTAGCCACATATGGTATTTATACATGCCAAACCATATGGCTAACACAAATTCCTATACAAAATTTTCTAGGGTCTAAGGGGAAAAATTATATTTTTTACAAAATGCACATGGCATATTAATGTGCTAGAAAATCCATTTTGATGTGAAATTCGGGCTATAGACTGCCTTTGATAGGCTTTACAAGTATATGAATTTTCATGTGATTTTGAGACATTGAATTTTTTGTCCTAATTTCCAAAGTTTGACCAGCTTTGATTGCTACCCTGGATTTGCTCGATTTCTTCCAAAGTTTGCATGTGAAATCCCTTTGACATCCTTGATGCATCATGGACTTCTCAGTGAATTCTGGCTACCTTCACCGAATGTGTTTCCTGTAGGCCTTCATGATTGAGAGAGGAGAGAAAATCTCCATGACATTCGCCCCCACTAAACCTACGATTCCTCCGGAAGTGCCACTCTAGTATCTGTGAAAAACAAAATGTTGCAGGCATCAAATTATTTTATAGGCAACATACATGGAAGGAAAAATTGATCATATGCATGAATGAGTAGGCAACGTGACATGAAGCAAAATTTGCATGAAAGAAAGAATTGAAACACGCAACATAAATATGCATGAACAAATAGGCAACATATATGCAAATGAACAAGCAACATTGACAACAAGAAAGAAAACAAACAAGCATCAATATGAAGTGGAAGTGGATGTATTGAGTCGTTTTAAGCATCATTTTCTCTCATCTTGAATACAAATTTGTACCTTTTTCATAAAGCAATCTACCTTAAATACGATTATAAACAAAGATTTAGGATTTTCAAGAGACATCTTTCATCTTTAGCTTATTTTAGATCAACTCCTTTCCTACATAAATATGAATATGCTCTTTCTCTCATAACATGCAACGAAATCTAACTAAACTCCACTAATGCATAAATTTGCCTATATAGCCCGTGATTTATTCTACTATGCCTCTTTATCCTCCTTTGGCTTGCTCTTTTTTTTTTGATGATGATGATTCAACAACTTTATGGTTACGGTCACTTTTTTGGGGTGGAAGAAAGTGTAAACTTCCTCGTAATATGTAGCAGTTTTTTTTTTATGACGGGGAAAAATTAAACCCCGATATAAGGTACAATCATTTTTTATGACGGAGAACAATCGTTTAAACTCCGATACAAGTGCTGTGAGATGGACTAAGGATGTAGAAACATGCAATAGCAGGAGCTAGGATTTCAACAATTATGCTTTCGATACAGGATACATATGCATGTTTATATATGAAAGTCATGTCACCAAAATAAACCTCCAAATCTACATGCCCTATCTTTCCACAATCCTAGATTATAATCAATTTCTTAGTAGATAAGTTACTATTTAAGATACAATTTTACACAAGAAGAGAAATCATCATTTGCATTTTTTTTTTGACTCAAGTGATGTGGATATGCAATGCAATGCAAAGACTGAAAACAAACATGCATGAAACAAGAACGAAAAAAAAATAGAATGAAAAAAACAAAGCAACATGAACTTGAAAAATTAATGATATTTTTATATGTTTTTTATTTTTTTATTTTCATTTTTTTTTTAATTTTACTTTTTTTTTTAATTTAATTTTATAACATGGATACTCTTGTTTATGAATCAGCCTCATTGTTGTCATCTTCTTCAATGTCATCATCCGAAATGTACTCGTCATTATCAAGTTTCTTGAATAGCTTTATCCTTTTACCTACAATCAAAGTTTTTAGTGCAACACCATTTAATTCACAAAGAGCATACGTACCATTGTTGTTGACTTTTGATACAATGTATGGCCCAAACCACCGTTGAGTGAGCTTTTTGCATGCATCATATTGTGAGTCAAATGTAATATCATAAATGAGTACCCAATCTCCTACTTTAATTGTCTTAGGACGCAATCGATGAGTTTTATCAAAATACTTCTTGTTCTTCATTCTAGATTCTCTTAATTTTTCAACAGCATCATCAAGTCTTAATTTACCTTGTTCTTACTGTTTAATGTGCAAACTCAAAAAATCATCAGTAGACATGCTTTCAGACCAAGGCAAATTTGACCATGCAGAAATATGAGACTGAATTGGAAACAATGGTTTTTTGACAGTACATGAGTTCAAGAGGCATATATCCAGTAGTACATGTGCATTTCATTCTATCTGCCCAAAGTGCAAAAGGTAAGAATCTAGGCCATTGTTTGATGTCACCGTTACATGCTTTAGATATGGCTTTCACAATAGGTGGATGCCCTCTCTCTGTTTTACCATTGGCCTCTGGATTATATGCAGTAGTGAGAGACAAAATAATACCATGACGCTCAAAGAACTCTTTAGCTTCTCTCGCATATAACTCTCCACGATCGGCAACTACTTTCTCTATGTACCCAAAGCGACTTATGACATCTTCAAGCAAGAATTTGCAAACATTGTAAGTGGTCTTAGATCGTAGTGCACGTCCTTCTACATGATTAGTTAAGTCTTCTCTTGCAAGTACAATGTAACGCATTTTCTCAATACCTTTAGGCATAGTTACAAGATCTACTACCCACTTGTAGTGAATACAAGGTGGATAAGTAGGATGCAACGGATCTCTATGTTTGACTGATGAATGAAGTTGACAAGTAGAACATGTAGAAACATAGCTACTAATGTCAACATACATCCTAGGCCAATAATAGGTACTTCTAAATTTTTCATATGTTCCAAAACATCCTTTATGACCTGCCCATAATGTCTCATGCATTTCCTTCATTACTTGCAATTGAAGCCCTCGTTTTCCTAGGACTCGTTGTGGATTCTTAACCTTATCCTTAGCATGTCTCCAAAGATAACCGTTACATAGGAAAAAGTTATAAGTTCATTTCCTAATGTTACGGAATTTATTCACAGTCCAGGTAGGTAATGGTTGTAGTGTACTTAGATACTTTCCTATGTCTCTCAATTCATTTTCGTACTCAGACTCGTGAAATTTCTCATACTCATATATATGTGGAACATAGTCAATTAAATTCACATTCTTTATTAGATCACTTTCAAGATCATCATCAAATCTAGCTCTCGATAACATATCAGCAACTAAGTTTGACTTACTTGAAATATGAACTAACTCAGGATTTATGAACTTAATATATGAGATCCATCTAAGCATGGCTATATCAGGAGATGAACAATTGGCTATCATTCCAATGAGAGGCAAACAATCAGTCTCAACTTTGACATTTGCACCAATGAAATATTCTTTGTCTGTTTTCAAAGCTGGTACCATACCCTATAGTTCTCGTTTGATATGTGGATATTTTCGTTGTGTTTCATGTAGAATTTTGGCACCAAACCTAATTGCATATTTATTCCCTTCACTATCATCTTGACTTATGACCCAACCTATACCAATAGGAATAGTATCAATAGTCAATATAATAGGTTTGTTAGCAGAATAGTCTACACGCTTAAGGATGGGAGCTTCAAGCAATAATTTCTTCAATTTACGCATAGCTTGAGTGTGTTTGTCAGTCCAAATAAATTTTCATTTCTTCCTCAACAAGTCATAGAGACAATCAGCAACATGAGCAAAGTGTGGGATCCAAATAACATAAAAGATGCAAGCACCAAGAAATCTACGTACCTCACTCACATTGTTACATGTTTGAGAAATCTTGCTAATGGCATCAACTTTTTGTGGGTATGGCTTTTGACCATAATGGCCACATAAATGTCCAACAATAAGAACCTTGTTAACACCAAAAACAAATTTTTATATGGAAAATGTGAGACCTACCTCTTCAAATCGTTGAAATATTCTTTCACAATCAGAGATATGGTCAAGAACAAATTTACGACATCTAGATGAATCTAAAGTAATGTCCTTTACACGTTCCTCACTCCCTTTAATTGGAATATCATCAATGAATGGCATAGTTATATGAGGGATAAAATCATGTAAGACCATATGCATAGCACTCATCATATGAGCCACAAAATTAGTTGCTCCTTGAGGTAAGGTACACATTCACACTAAGCCTAAAGGAGTTTTCATTGTGGGTATGTCACGACTATCAATTGCTAATTGGAATTGGTCATATCCAGAATATAAATCACCCATTGAATAGATAGAATGTCCTAAAAATAATTCAGCAAAATCATCTACAATGGTCCTATTCCTACATACCTTATGGTGACTTTATTGACGGGTTGGAGATCTTGAATAAAATGTAGTTTCCCATTCTTTTTAGACACAGTGAACCATCGATTTGAGTAAGGTGCAAAAGATGGCTCTAAAATTCTCATGTTTATCTTCTCCTTAAATAGTTTCATTAGCTCAGGTAAGTGAGCCTTTGGAACTGGTATAGGGAACTCCATAGAAGCAATTATCTTGAATAAAAAAGTAAAACTCTTCTACGATTCCTCCTATGGATATGTGCACACTAGCACAAGCTCCATAGAGGGTACCTACACCATTCTCTGTAGTTCTCATACACCATCCACAATTTTTATCTATGGGCCATCGAAACTTATCATAGACTTCTCTTGAAATCACATTGATTTCGGAGCCGGAATCTACTAATGCATTTACAGTGATAGTGTTCTTCTCATTTCCTATTTTAACATGCATCTCTAATGTACCTCTAGACCAAATTTTTTTTTTAAAGTGACTTTCGGGATTGTTTTCATGATTTTCATGGTCAGGTTGTATAGGTCCTAAGAAATTTTTATTAACATTTACTTCATAATCATCAAAGACCTCTTCATCAGATTCATCAAAGTTTAAGGCTTCATTCATAGCTTGACCTTGATCTAGAGAATCTTGCATCTCAGTATCTAGATTAAGCGGGAACCTCTTCCTTTTAATTAGACCGAAAAATTTATCTTTAAAAACTCCATAGGATCCATTTTTCTGTCAATTTCTGAAATCAAGATGGCTTTAGGTTTTCTCTTTGGTTTCTTTTGTTTTTGCTCAGGATCTTGTTTTTGTTCATGGTCTCGTGTTTGTTCTTCAGTTTTTTTTTATTGTTCTTGTTTATCTAAAGGCTTTGGTTCTGTTTTTCTTTGCATTGTCTTCTTCCCTTTTTGTTTCTCTTGTTGTTTTTGTTCATTGGGTTATGATTCTTGTTTTTTATCTTTGGATTCTGATGTTTCTCCTTGCTCTATGATTGTTTCTATTCCCTCTGAGGTTTGTTTTTGAGTCACTCTTCTTTCACTAGGCTCAACTTCATCTCTTTTTTGTTTTTCTTCTACATTGGATATATGAGAAATAAGAGATTGATCTTCTATCGGTGATTCCCAAGCCGTTATTCTCCTAATCTCATCTCGTGCTCTTACTAAAGCCTCTATGGAAAAATCACCTTCCTTTGCCGGTTTACTTGATTCTACTTGTTGCTCATCAAGATCTTCTAGTTTCATTCCTCTAGTTCCTACATCCGTTATGGTTATATTTTCATAGTTCTTTTTCATTCCTCTCTTACCATAATTTTCTTGCAAAGGTAGCCTAGATCGATAGTCACAGATTTTCTTGTCTATGTCTATTACTAGTCATTGCTCCTTAGCAGCCTTCAATAGTTCACAATCTCTCAAAAAGTGCTCTAACGAATCACAACAAGGACACCTACGAGGGGCATGCACAAAACCATTTTGATTTTGAGGATGTTGATTAACTTGTGGTGGGAAATTTTGAAATTGAGGATTTTTTTGATAAGGTATTGCTTGAACAGGATAATTAGGATTTTGAAAAGGCAATTGATGTATTTGAGGAGCTTGGGGAGCAACATGTGGTACTTGAGGTGCAAGAGGAGCCTCCACATTATACGGTTGATGATTCTGAAAATTTTGATTTTGAGGATTTTGAAAAGCTATTTGAGAAGCTTGAGGATACATGTTTTGATACATTTGAGGATTTTGCACATGAGGATGATGATTTTGCATTGAAGGATTATGCATTGAAGGATTATGCATTGGAGGAACGTGATATGCTTGAGTAGGAGCTACTTGTGGATTTTGATTGGTAGCTATAACATGTTGATTGGGCTCTTGAAAAGACATTGGGCTCCTTTGATTTTGGAAAGTTTTGGTGTAATTAGATTGTAAAGCATCTATAGTCTTGGCCAAATTGGATTGTGTAGCAATAAGAATTTATATTTGCTTAGTGAGAATTTCCACTTGAGATTGTTCAACTACACTTTTATTTGGCTCTACTTTAAAACCTTGAGTAGGCTCCATCATTTGAGGAATAGGAGTCAAAAATCATAGCATGGGATTGTTCTCTAACTTGCTCCTTAGTTTGTGAAAGGCTAGCTTGAGGAACACTAGTTTGCTCATAAAGCATGGATTGTCTTTGATGTCTATGGGCTACAACCTCTACTACTTTACACACTTTTTGCCAATTGTCAGTAAGAGCATAGCGCTTATCCGGTTCTTCTAATCGCGGTTCAACTTCCCTACGAGTTTCAGGATGAAGAAGCTTAAGAAAATTGATCACAAGATGAGGTTCCAAAGTTATCTTATCCTCATCAGGAAGTTGTTCATAGCGTCTAACATACTCATTTTGTAAGTGAGTAATAGAGCTACTAGGCTTTGGTGAATTGACCCATCATAAGAATCCATCCTGATAATGTTGGCTATAATCTTCAAGATAGAATTCTTTGAGCATCTCCTTTCTAAAATCACTCCAAGGAAGACTATCATATTGAGTGACAGGGTTTATGATAGAGCTATCAACAATTCATTCAAAGAATGATATCAAAAGATCTTTGGGAAGACCAAAAATCATAGCTTGCTCTTCAAACAAATCTAAGTAGCTTGTGATGTTGATGCCATTGAATTTTCCCTTCTCTCTCAACATAGAAGAGACTATTCTTTGGCCTTGTTTCTCAACAATAAAGGATTTGAATCCTTCATCTTATGTGAATAAGCAAGTGATGCACGATGCTCTAGATCTCTCACAAATGCGTTTACTTGACGATGAAGATGTGCACGATACTGTGAGAAATCCAGTGTAACACTCAAGACTGATAATGATGATATGATGAGGATGGAAAATATGAAACAAAGGATATGGATCACAACCTCCCAGCAAGATCAGAAGCAAATGCCACGAAGCGTTTCACATCAGGTTCAAATGTGGAGGTGATCGCAATCCGGGTGGATCGGGTCCGGTCGTGGAACACACAGGGTGTATGAAGCTAATGAATGTTGGAAGGTTTAAGGACATGAAAGTGAAATTAATGTTGAGTATGGAGAAGAGAGAGATGTTGAAATGATTATGGGAATGGGAATGTAGGATTGCAAGTTAGATTTATGATCATGACTGATAAGAATGAAAGAGAACCATACGCACGAATCAAATTTGGAAGGAAGAATGGTCCATTGAAGGAGCTTCTTAAACACTTCCTAATTCTAATCCATATGCATAGTCTTCTTTGGATGATATGTATGCATGAAGAGAATAGATGGAATCCTTACACATAAATCAGTTTCGAAAGGAAGAATGGTCCAATATTGGAGCTTCTTATACACTTTCAGAAACTAATCAATATGTATGGGTATGTATGGATTATATGCATGCAAGTGAATTATGATGATAGAGTTTAATCACAAGCTCAATGAAACATCCTCACTGGTTCAACGCAATACTACAAAGCCTTCTCACACATAGAAGAAAATAGAAGACATGTAAAAATACTTAAGAGACTGAGAGACAAGAGACAAGAGACAAGAGACAAGTGATAAGTGACATGAATTAAAAGGATTTGAATTAAGATACATGTATAAGATCGTCGTGATACGTCAAGCTAAGTAGTCTACTGATCAAAGGCGGTTCCGACCTTCAAACCATGACAGTTCAACCGAATGTCACACGTAAGAAGATGAGTTCTACTTCATTGACCCTATGTATGTCTAGGCTCGTAACGTCTAACTAAAGAAGTCTAAGACTCATTGTTAGCAGCAGACAAGGGAGTCAAAGAAGATCTGGCAAGTAGGCCATCTAATTTTTCAAGACATCAAGGAGTTGAGCACACGAGAAGAAAGAGCAAGTAGGGAGCTCAAAGAGGTGTATGACAAATCAATAGAGAAAACCCTACACAAATAGTGATTTTCATCACTAAAAACCATTGTAAATATCATTTCGTATTTTTGTAGCTCCATTTTGTGCAAGCCAAGGAGTCCTTGAGCTTGAGGAGCTTTAGAAGTATCCACCTGCCAATTTTCATATTTTTTAGATCTCGTTTGAGCCCTCAAATAAGCCCTGGAACCTAATTTTTAACTAGGCCGGACACTAGGTCTGGACAGGGCCAAAGCTAGTCAAAAACTATAAAAGGAGCTAGAGAGCTCATTTTTGAGGTTAGATTGTAATTGAAACTAACTTGTAAGAGCTTGTGAAAGTAATCTAAAGAACTCCATTGCTCCTCACTCTTTGTCTTACCGTGTGTGCGCGTGTGTGTGTATGCGTGTGCATGTTAGTGTGCTTCTCACTCACGCACTTGTGCTTCCACTTGCTCGAGGTCTTCATACCATCCTCACGTCTTCCCGGATTGACATTAAAGGAAGTGCTACTCATCACTGAGCTACACCAAATTTTGGCGCCGTTGCCGGGGATCGAGCTTTGAGGACGAGCGTGTGATGGTAAGACGTAGAGTTGACGCGTTGGAGTTGTAGGTATTTTCTTCACTCTCATCGATTTTCTTTTACTTTCTTCACCATCTTCATCACCATCATCATCATCACCATCTCCCACCTCCATCTCCATCATCGCGAAAATTTCTGTTTTTTGATCATATCACCATCTCCACCTCATTTCCCTCATTTCACTTGTGTGAGAGAGCGAGAGAGCGATATTGCTTGCACTGTTTTTGCATGTTTATTGTGTTTCTTGCAGGTATCATCATCACCATCCCCTCCAGCACACTGCGCATGTACGAAACTCGTTGAATCTGTCTCGCAGTCGCCAGCTTCTGTCGATCGCGATCGACAGAAATTTCGATCATTTGGTAAAACAAAGTGCACCACTAGCACAAGCATGATGAGCACATCCTAAAACACTAAAAACAGTAGAAAAATTCCGAGGTTTTCTGTCAATCGCGACCGACAGCCTCTGTCAATCGCGATTGATACTGTCAATCGCGATTGACACTGTCAATCGCGACCGACAGACCCAGTCAATCGCGACTGACACCGTCGATCGCGATCGACAGACCTCACGACCGACAGACTGCCACGTAGGATCCTGTCAATCGCGATTGATACCATCGATCGCGATTGACAGCCACGACCGACACCTCTGTCAATCGCGATTGACACCGTCAATCGCGATCGACTGAAATTCAACGATTGATTGACTTTTGCGCATGGCCACGTGTCCATCGCGACTGATAGGCCCCCGATTGGCTGAAATTTCGGCGAAAAATCCGGAAAAAGTGTCAATCGCGATTGATACCGTCGATCGCGATTGACAGCCACGATCGACTCTGTCGATCGCGATTGACACCGTCAATCGCGATTGACACTGTCCATCGCGACTGACAGGCCCGACGGACACCTCTGTCAATCGCGATTGATAGACCTGTCGATCGCGATTGACAGGCTTTTCGGCCAAAAATTAGGGTTTGTTTTTTGTCCAAAATTGAGATAATTTCGGGGCAAAATAGTCAATCCATTAGCACTTTGGAGGTTCCTACACTTGTAATTGGGAGAAATTCCTAGGATCTGTCAGCCAGATTGAATCCTGTTTTAGCCCCCTAAACCCTGAACAGTCATAACTTTTTCATACGAAATCCATTTTTTTGAGCTCTAGGGCTTGTCGGAAAGCTTGTAGCATATACTACACGCCCTCAACTGTTTTTTATAAAGATAATGCGTTGATTTTCAGATAGGGTATTTTGAAGTTGACCATACCCAGGGGGATCAAAGTCAGGGGTCTTTAGAATTGTCTTCTTAAAAATCTCTATACAAATTAGTGTTTGTGCTTCAGGCATGAAAATCATTGGTTCTGTCTTTGGAATTTAAATCTTAAGGCTAACATTGGAACTCTTACAGATCTATTGAGAGCATCGAAAGGCGTTCTAAGCAAGTGTAAGTGCAAGCTTGGGAACACACTTCCTGGGCATTCAAGGGCAACCTAGCAGGAAACAAAAGGTTGGAATATTCTCAACTCCCTCTGTCATTTTTTAGCTCAGGCTAAGTACGAATAGTGCTAGAGGTAAGTCAGGGCAACGATAGGCAGGTATCAAGTTGAAGACTACCTAAAACTCAAGTTCAAGCTAAAAACCTAATCTCTGTACTGTCGATAACATAAAGGAAAAGAACCTTACGTGGGACGATCAAATCCAAGTACGGAAAATACTCAAGTATTCTTGACGACGCAATACCAGATAAGATCATAAACATAATAACTCACTAAAAACGAACCAAGTGACTGAGACCAATTGATCGGCAACGAGGTTGTACTCTGGGCAAGAATTGGGCTGCTTAGATAGGCATATGAACCTTAGATCAGGACGACATCTTGTAAGGGAGAGACAAAGCCTTAGGTCTTCAGAGGCTAGTGTTAACCACACTGCTAGGTCTTGGGCCCAGCAGTTGAGCCACCACTCGTACCACCCTAGCTCTGAGACCAGTGCGTCAGAGATGTCTCAAGGCATGGACAGACCTACGGGCAGTTCAGGAGTGCCATACCTGTACAGGGTGGAAGGCCCATACAAAATGCAATTGGAATACCTTAGGACCAACCGATTAGGTGCTAGCATCTATGAGGACGGTCTAGGAAGATCTGTGGTACAGATTAAGAATCCTGATCAATCCATTGGACTAGAGCACCCAGCTGTCAAATTTGAAAACGGAGCATACTTGGACAAAGAAGGAACCATATACGTAGTCACCAGTCACCCAGATAGGACGGACGAATTTGGAAATGTGCTCCCCGAAGCAGAATTAGAGGACCTAGAGCAAGGAAACATGGGGGTAGAACCAAGGACCCCTCGAGGGAAGTCTGTCCTTACCAGGATTATCACACCCGAGTGGATCCCCCAAGACAATAAGAGCATAGATCTTCTTTTGAATCGAGAAACTGAAGAGGCCTTTTGGAGATACAAATCTGATCGACCATTTGATATAGGAACTGTCATGATCTATGAGTTTAAGGATCCGGATAGCCCAGGTAGAGTGACCTACTTAGATCACACTTCGGAAAGGATCTTTGTGGTGACAGAAAATGATAGGCATGCTTACACTTGGAAGGGTGAATTCATTTTTCCCCAACCAAGATCAAATGTATCCTATGGTCACCCTGGAGCTGGAACATCTCAAGCTCATGGAATGCAAAGAGATAGAGGTAGAGATAGACCAGAAGTAAGCTTTGCCAACCCCGTGGGTAGAGAAAGAACGAGGACGGAGACGAATAGAGTAGAACCAGAGATACTTAGGGCTCACCGGAATCAGAGAAATGTGGATGGATTCCCTCTACCGAGACCTAGAGAGCACACAAGAACTCTGAGGCCAACCCAGCTAGTTAAGTCCATGAAGAATTACTTTGATGGCACAGGGGATCCCTATGATCATGTGGCGGAGTTCAAGCAAGTCTTGAGAGCTGAACAAGTGGAGGATCTATTCACGCAGTACAATGCCTTCGGTCTAACCCTTAGGAACACAGCACTTACATGGTTTCAACCATTGGATGAGCGACAGTTCAGGAGCATAGACCAACTCCTAGAGGCTTTCATCGTAGAGTTCTCTAAGAGTGGCATAAGACACAATACCTCCTCACTGATTCACAGCTTCAAGCAAACCCCTCAAGAGACCGTGAGACTTGCAGGAAGAAGATTTAGGCAATATCTTGAGAGATGTCCTGTTTCGGAGCTACCTACACCAGCTAAACAAGTAGCCTTATTCTTGGATGGATTGCTGAGTACGAAATTGAGATCCTATGTGTATCTGAAGGACCCTAGGACTATAGAAGAGTGTGTACGCATGTGCATTGACATTGAAGATAACCTAGGGGAAGAACTAGAGCTTTCCAAAATCTACAAAGATTCAGATAGTGCATCTAGTCACTCTTCCACGCAATCCACATCAATTGAGGAACTCGCAGAGAAAGTGGCCCAAAAACTAGGCGTCTCTAGCAAACAAATTCCGAGATTTACCCCCGTGAAGAGATGCTACACTTGTGGTGGCGACCACATGGCGAATGTATGTCCCATTATGGCTCAACCCCAAGTAAACCCTAGTAGCCAGTACTGCACTATCGAACGAAAATATACAAATCACACAGCACAAGACTGCCCATACAACAGGCAAGCGGTGAGGCAAACCTACCCTCAAACATACCCTCAACAAGGTAGATACCAGAACCAATATCCACCTCAGCAGTATGCTAGGCCTCAGCAAACCTACCAACCCTACCAAAACCAACAAAGGCCTCAGCCTGTGCTAGCACAACAACCCCCAGCTCCAGCTAATGTGATTCCGGTAAAGTATGCAGCAGCAGAGGAAAACCTAAACCGAGCTATAGTCCCCATAACACCATTGCTTTCAGAAAGTGATCCCAGTGACCATAGCTTCGATTCTACGCATGTTGAGAGTCCCCAGGCTTACTTCATGCAGTCTCCTGAACATGGTGAGTCTTACTATAGTGAAGAGCCAAATGAATCTAGTTGGGAAACGGATTACGCAAATGTCATGTACGCCAACCCCAACCCTAGGCCACAACCTAGGCAGGTAAGACCTCCATTCCCAAGAGGACCGTGCTACAGATGCCAAGGAGATCACTTCATTCTTGATTGTCCCTTACCTCCACCTACACAACCCCAGTCAGTGACGATCCCAGGCTTCTGCCAAGAGTGTGGGAAGGAGCATCTCTTACGAGATTGCCCTAAAAATCCCAATAACATGCCAAAAATCACTCCTATCAACGTTGTTGGATTAGTGGTAGACTCCACAGGGAGCGTGACTTCCACCGCACCAGTACAGGTAGTCACTAGAGCTCAAGCATTGCAGCAAAACCAAGGGGTAGACCAGGAAAAGAGCCCAACAGTTAGTGAAACTGAGAGCATAACCAAGAAAAGGACTAGAGCGTGGAAAGATAGTCGAGAAAGAATGAAAAGACAATGGGCTAAAAAGATGAGTGAACTTGAGGAAAGCATAAGAGAAACCAAAGCCAGGATAACTGAACTCACATCTCAAACTCCCTCTCACACTACCCCGCCACCACCGTTCCCATCGCCATCCGACCAGCCACCTTCCAACCCGCCTCACCTAAACTCACCACCCCCAAGAGTAGGATCAGTCCTAGCAGATCCCACTCCCGAAGACCTTAATATGATGCTTAAAGCATATCAGGCCAGAATCCAAGAAGGGCCAACCATAACCGATCATGAAAAATGCTACCCTAGAGCCGAGCTAGAGCTTGAACGAACTAAAATTTGTGCCAAAATGGTGGAATTGGCTCAGACCATGTTTGAAGCTAGTCGCCTATTTAACATCTCTAGCTCAGCTAAGACGCAGTTACATTTTGATGGACTGCTAGAAAGAATAGAGAGGCTAATTGCACAATCAGAAAAGGAACCTGCCCCTCAAAGAAAGGAAAGGGCAAGAGAACGGATAAGCCAGCCTCTTCAAGAAGCCCATGTGCCTCCTCAAGAAGCTTATCTTCCCCCCCAAAAGGCAGATGAGCCTCCCTCGAAAGCTCACGTACCTCCAGAGGTTGCCTACATTCCTTCTCAGGGAGCATATGAGCCTGTTCGGAAAAGTAATAGAATAAGTAATCCTCCCCAGGAAGCTAGGGCTCCAAACATCTATGAGAGCGAGGAAATAGCCAACAATAGAATAGGCCCTCCTTCCCAGGTTGCTTATGTGCCTAATTCTACTGAGCCGGACACTTCTTCTTCTATGAATCGGTTTGCACCAGACTTCCTACGAGAAATTCAAGAAGATAAATGGGATAACGAAAGTGAAGTCGCCCCTCCCTTTGAACTGGTGGATGATGCACACGACCAATTCCCACAAGACATCCCATCTATTTACGGGGAACAGGAGAGCACCCAATCTCAAGAAAGATTAGACTTCGAGTCTAATTCTTTACAGGAATTACCCCACTTCACGGGCCCATGGGAAGCCAAGTCCACGTGTATGAGAGCACCCACAGTCATGGTAAGAAATGAAGATTCAGTCATACCTAGGAACACAGAGGTAGGGAAGAACACTAACGTGCAGTGCAATCTCAAGTTAGAAGAGCTACTCAAGGTTAGACCTGAACCGTGGAAACATGTAACCAAACAAGTACCTGAGATAACAAAATCTCGTTCCCAGGTAGGATCACATAGGACAGTGCCAGAGATACCCTTGGATAAGATAGGAGATATGTGTGAAGGTGAAGAAGGGAACACCTATCTTCCCATTACTTATCAGGAGTACACCACTAAGGCAATTTTGGACTCAGGTGCAGGAGTTGCAATTGCCACCACTTCCCTGTGGAAACGTTGGGGCAAGCCAGCACTCAGGCCAACGAGAATGAAACTGCAGATGGCCGATGGTCACATAGAGAGACCCCTAGGATTGCTAGAAGGAATAACTCTCACCACCTGTGGTGTCGAGTTCGAACATACCTTTGCTATATGTGACTTTAGCAAAAATCATGCCTATGAGATGATTCTGGGACGACCATTCATGCGACAGTTGCAAGTGGTACAGGATTGGGGAACTAATTCCTTGTACCTGCAACACTTAGGTGTTACGACCAAAGTCAATCTCAAGGATTACTCTCATAGAGATGTTCCCCCTATCCAATGGAATCCCATCCATAGAGCCAAAGATGATACGGAATCTGTGCATTCCATAGGGTCTGGATCCTCATGGATGCATGAAGACACTCATTTATGGATGTGCAAGGTAGCAGTAGAAGAAGAGAAGAGAGAGAAAGCCAGAGAGGTAGGTGCGAAAGAAACCCATAGATCAATCCAAGACCCAGCCTACGCACCTGTAGTATTTCCTGACGAAGAATTCGAACCCCACGGCTGGGCAGAAATCCTAGCAACAATGGACGTAGCCATCAATGAAGAACAATGGACACCTCACTGTGATGAGGATGGCTATGATATTTCAGTCTTCTCCATAGAGCCAATCATGGGAGAGGCAGTTCTAGAAGAATGCGAACCTAGCCCTGATGTCTTTGAGGATGCAAGTGACTCCGACCTAGAGTCAATCATCATGGACCCACCCTTTGCATCAGATGAAGAATACTTCCATGAAGTAGAATTTCAACCCCAGAGGCATGGAGAGCTTACAAATGATGTAAGATTAGCCACACATGTGACCCCAAAGGAAGAAGGAAAGAAACGGAAGAAGAGAGAAGTCTCACCAGAAGAGGAAGAATCTTTGTTTGAGGTCCCAGAAAACTTTAAGAAATATGAGGTAGACGACAGGAGAGTCATGATAAGAATGCCTAAACGAGAGGCTCAAGCAGGAGAGGCCTATGATAACAAAGAAACCACCAAGAAAATAGTTGTGGCCCTAGAAGAAGGAGAGGAGAGATGCACGTACATAGGCCATGACCTAACAGAGGAAGAAGAGCACGCGTTAATAGCCTTGCTAAGGGAATATAGAGATGTATTTGCTTGGAGCTACAAGGATTTGAAAGGAGTTGACCCTGACATATGCTCACACACCATCCCCATGACCTCAGATGCTAAACCCTCTAAGCAAAAGCCCTACACATATAACGATAATTACGCTGCTAAGATCAAAGAAGAGATAGATAGACTGGTTGAAGCTGGATTTATCTATGAAATTGAGCACACTGAATGGGTATCCCCCATCGTAGTGGTGCCCAAGAAGAATGGCAAGCTGCGTGTGTGCATTAACTTGAAAAAGGTTAATGCAGCCACGATTCGAGATAACTATCCACTTCCCATCACAGAACATCTCTTAGAAAGAGTGGCAGGCAAGGAAGTGTACAGTTTCCTTGACGGATTTTCAGGCTACAATCAAGTAGCCATAGCTCCAGAGGATCAGCATAAGACAGCCTTTGCCACAGAGTGGGGTATATTTGCCTTTCGTGTAATGCCATTTGGGCTTACCAATGCACCAGCTACTTTCCAAAGGCTGATGTGCCATGTGTTTAAGGAGTTCCTGAGGAAGAATTTAGAAGTCTATGTTGATGATCTTTGTGCTCATTCCAACATTAGACAAACCCATATTCCTGAACTCAGACAAATCTTTGACAAATGTAGAGAATATCAAGTCTGCCTGAACCCAGAAAAATGTGTTTTCATGGTCAGACAAGGCAAGATTGTAGGACACATAGTGTCAAAGAATGGCATATCCACTGATGAAGAGAAAGTGAGAGCCATAGCAGAGCTACCCAGGCCAAAGAATGTCAAGGAAGTACAAGCTTTCATGGGGCATTGTGGCTACTACCGCCGGTTCATTCACATGTATGCAGTCATTGCAAAGCCCATGTACGGACTGCTGACTAACTTTGAATGGACTGATGAATGTGAGAATTCCTTCCAGGAATTGAAACGAAGATTATGTTCAGCACCAATCTTGACCACACCAGATTGGAATAAGCCATTCCATGTTCATGTGGATGCATCCAATTATGCTATTGGATGTGTACTTGCACAACCTACGGGTGAAGGTAATATGGATCTTCCAATTGCCTATGCTAGTAGACAGTTGAATGCTGCTGAACGAAATTACACCACTACGGAGAGAGAAGGCTTAGGAATGGTATATGCAGTTAAGAAATTTAGACACTATTTGCTTGCAAATAAGTTTAAATTTTTTACTGATCATCAGGCTTTGCTATACCTCGTAAACAAACCATGCAATACAGGAAGATTAGTGAGGTGGTTCCTCTTACTAATGGAATATGACTTTGAGGTTGTGGTAAGGAAAGGTAGGACTCATTTGAGAGCAGATCATCTCTCTAGGCTCACATCTGGAGAAGCCCCACAAGGAGTATCAGATGACCTTCCTGATGCTTACTTGTTTAACTTGGAAGTGGTACCACAGTGGGCTAAGCCATTGGTACCAGTATTGACATACGGGCCTAACCATCCAGTGGTAAACACACGGAATAAAGAGGTTGTAAAAGCCCAAAAGTACCACATCATGGCAGGAAGTATGTACAAGCACACAGATCAAGGGATCTTGGCTTGTTGCGTAGAAGAGGATGAGTACGCTAAATGGTTGCAATTAGCACATGTAGGTGCATTAGAGCAACACTATTCAAAACAACGAACCCTACAGACTCTAAAGAGACTCGGAGTGCATTGGCCAACTATGGAAGCTGATGTCCAAAAGTTGTGCAAGGAATGCCCAATCTGTTATATTAAACCACCTGTGGAACATGCTACTCTGTATCAAGTATCCATTGTGCCGGATTGGAGCGAGCCTCTAGTATCCTTCCTGAGGACAAAAACATTCCCTCCAGACATGACTCTGGCTAGGAAAAGGAGTTTAGAACAAGAAGCCCAGGATTACTCACTCATTGGTGATAATCTATACAAACGCGGTAAAGATGGTTACCTGAGACTGTGTGTCCATGAGAGTGAATATCTTAAGATCTTGGAAACTGCTCACCAAGGGGTAGCAGGAGGACACTTTGGACCAGATCGGGTGATCAAGGCAGTATTATTTGCGGGCTTCTGGTGGCCTACCCTCCACATGGATGCACATACCTATGTGAAACGGTGTGATGTCTGTCAGAGAACTCAGTATCCTATACGAAAAGATGAGATGCCATTAAAACCCATGATGGGTGGACGTGCATTCTCTAAGTGGGGAATAGACTTCGTAGGTCCTATTAATCCCCCAGCTAAGGGTTCTCATGCAGAATACATCATTGTTGCGACAGACTATCTAACCAAGTGGGTAGAGGTGAAGGCTACGACAAAGAACGATGCTCAAACAACTGCTAAATTCTTGTTTGAGAATGTGTTCACAAGATATGGGCTACCTATAGAGCTCGTAAGTGATAGAGGCACTCACTTCTTAAATGAGGTGATTGAGAATCTACTCCAAGAATTCTTGGTAATACATAAGAAGTCTGCCCCCTATCACCCTCAAGCTAATGGACAAGCCGAAAGCACCAACAAGATCTTATGCAATGTACTGACAAAATTGGTGAACACTAAACGCTCTGATTGGGACAAACAGCTACACCATGCTGTTTGGGCATACTGAGTCGCCTATAAAACGGTACTCCAAGCCACCCCCTTTCAGATGGTATTTGGCCAAAACGCAGTGCTACCTTTAGACTTCTTGATACCTACATTGAAGGTAGCACAAGAGCACGAATGGACGGGTCATGAACTCTCCTCTAGACTTTTTGACCTTGAACGATTAGGAGAAACAAGACTGAGAGCAGCTGCAGGGATATATGCGGCAAAGAAACGACAGAAGGCATACTTTGATGCCCATGTGAAGGATAAAGGCTTGAAAGCAAGAGATCTAGTTTTAGTCTACACACTGAAACAACATGCAAGGAAACTAGAAAAGAGAGGCTATGGACCCATGATCATCAATAGGATCTCGACAAGTGGTGCTGTGCAACTAGCCACATTAGAAGGCGATGTTCTCCCAAACTATATTAGCGGATGCAGGGTTAAGTTGTATCAGGAACCTCTCACAGAGGAAATGCTAAATCGACTCAACACTGCTAAGAAACGCAAAGAAGAAGAAAAGCGAATTCGAGAAGAAGCTCAAGCAGAAGCCCTAGAGCGCATACGAAGAATGAAACTAAGAAGACAAGGTAGAGAGCATCCTAGGCAAGACGCATATGCAGATCAAGGATATGACGTGGCTATGTGTGAAGTTTCATGTGTTAGCTCACATAGAATAACTGACCGACGTCCTTTCATAACCTTAGGTATAGGACAAGGAAAGAGTGCAAGTACTATAAGGGCCTTGATTGACTCAGGCGCAGCCACCAGTGCTGTTAAATCATCTTACTGTCAAGAGTTGCAGTTAACTGTCGATCCTGTGGAAGCATATCTCATAGGATTGGGAGGCGTGGAAACCCCTTGCATGGGCGAGGTGGAACTTCCCCTCTATATTCATGATGAGGCAATGACAGTTAAAGCGCTAGTATGCCAAGACGAGGACCTCACGGAACCCCTTGTCCTGGGTCAAGACTGGATTTATGACCAAGCAGTCAACTTAGACCTAAGAAGTGGACTTCTTCAGGTATGGGTGAATCAGACTAGAATTACAATGGAGTTAAATAATGGAGCACTCAAGGAACTAGGAAAGGCACAGACTCCTGGTCCTTCCAGGGGTGCACATGAAGCTGACCATGCTGTTCTTGTCCAAGGCTATGTGATGCAGAAGAATGAAGATCTCAAAAAAGGAGTCAGAACCACAACGGAACTCCCTTCTTTTCCAAAGGCCAGAGGGAGGCAGAAACCAAAGGTGGATCAAAGACAGAAGAAGCAGAGTACTACCTATGTCGGAGATCAAAAGTACCTGCGCAGCAAAATGTCTCAGCGAGTGAAACAAGTGTGGGTGCGGAAAGGCGAACACCCGGTTGCACTCAAGCCAACCACACGGGCAAAGCCTCTTATTAGTAACCAACAACACGACACTAATAAGAAGTCTTTCAGAAGTTCTTCTGCTAATGTGAAGTCTATTTGGGTGCCCAAGAAGTCGATGAAGGCTGGCCCACAATCAAGACAAATTTGGGTACCTAAGGCTTGTTTGCGGGCTCAAATAGCTACACCGAGACCAGATCCCATACAGTATGGTCCATTCACTCGCACAGCTGGCGTCCACTCTTTTTCAACAATCAGTAACACACCAAGGCCCATGAGCTCGAATAGAATCACTTGTAAATGGGTCCCTAAAAAGCCTCATTTTCAAGCCGACATGCCTATAACGCTCTCGAGAGTCTCTATGAAACCCAGAGCAAAACCTATCCGCTGCATTTGGCAGCCCAAGACTTGTAACAAACCCCCGGACCCCATTTGTAAATCCATGTCAACCTGCTAACCACATCACTATCACACTACATCACTCCACTTAACTCTTAGGTCTACCGAACGACTAATCACACACACACTTGCATCGAGCACGTACTAACAATTATTCGCTCCCGACCCTCATGTTAATATTGTAAGGGGAACAACAACGGTTCTCTCTTGTCCAGTACAATGTTAACACATGTTTGTATATTCTCACAGAGACAGGCAACAAGAGGTAACATGGCCGATACTGTAGGAACCAGCTCCCAGGCAGGCACCAGCCCCCAAATTGTGGACATTGAAAGCCTTCCGGTCGAGGAGGAATTAAAGGAAAGACCAGCGGCATTACGGGCATTGCACGCCATACCAATTCAGAATCCTCTACAGGGTCATACAATGCCGGTGGGCAAAGCTTCACACTGGTTCAGTGACGTTGCTGGACCTCTGGGTGAAGGCACATATATGTGGGAGTCCGAAGTAGAATTCAATGGACGGTGGGGCAGATACCACTTCTTTACCAGAGAGTTTGAAAAGCTACAGAATAATGAGGGACTGAAACCAATATGGAAGAAGGCTGGGCTTTATGATTACTTCAAGTTCCAACTACCAAAGCCAGATTTTCTAAGGTGCTCATATTTAATTAGTACCCTCACTCCCAGCAAAGACAAGAAAGGATACAGCTCCTTTGTGCTCCCATCACTCACAAGGGGCAATGAGCTAAAGCGTTTTCGCTTGACGATCAACTTAGTGAGAGAAGCTCTTGATATGCACGGAATGCACATTCCTACGGAGAAAGAGACTATGGTTCCAGATAATATGAAGAACAGGAATTTGACGAAGCTAAAGGACATGGTTGCGATGACGCCGACAATTGCCATTCATCTACGTATGGTCATGCAACACTTCGCATTTCCCGCGCAAGTCAGGTTCACAATGCCTCCCAAAAAAATCTGGTTTAGCCTTTACCTGGCGGATGCTTTTGAATTGTCCATCAATATGCCCCACTGGATTATCGACCAGATTCATATGGCTCATCAAAGATGGTATAAGAAGCAAAAGTCTGTGTTGTATGGTTGCTGTGCACTTACAAGAATTGTATATAGATGTCTCGCATACGATGTACCGGTGCAGAGGGCTCTCGTTTGGTCCAGAGCACAGGAGTTTCAACGTAGATTGTCAGCTGTGGGGCCTCCCTCAAAGAAGATGAGAGGCACTGTCCAGATGCCTTGTGCACAAGCTCGCGGTGCAACCCTAACGCCTGAAACAACCCCAAGACTTCCCCGACGGGTGCAACCATTCACTATCAGGTTGCCCAGGCACAGCACAGATGGTCCTAACCTTGTGTTTCCCCCAGTACCGACTGATCTGGAATTCCCGCATGGATTCACTCTGGAGGATCTTACGGACGAAGAAGTGGCTAGAATCATAGAAGCTGTAAACGCAGAAGTTGAAGCAGAGCAAGCTGGTGGACAGCAAACTGTCCCAGATCAACCCCAGCCTAGCCAACCGGACGTAGTCAATGTGGACGAAGAAGAAGAAGAACATGAGGAGACACGGGGTGGACAATCAGAAGAAGAAGAACAAGAGTATGATCAGGAAGCCATACAAGTACTGGAAGGTGCCCCCGCCTATACTAACGCATTAAAGAAGCTCTATGATACGATGAACCGAGTCCAACAGCAGCACAGGCTGTCATTAGCTGCAGGTAAAGCCCTCATGAACCAGATTCTGGAGGAGGAAGGCGTGGACGAGCAATACCGTGCCACCTTGGAAATGATATCAGATGCTTTGGGAGTACCTGAAACGGTGCATACTGCACTAGCGCAATCACGAAGGACAGAGAAAAGATATGGAAGACGTCCCCCACGAACGGGAAAACAAATGAATGTATTAGGATCAGGACCACAAGGCACCCCCACAACCACGGGCACTGCACACACCGTTCACGACACCGAGGAAGCCCATACATCAAGCGCACCTCCATCACCTCCCTTACCACCTTCTCCTCCCTCTCCACCACATTCACCTCCCATCACCAATGTAACTACCACCGTTACCACCTCCGAACCCATCGCCATGACTGAAGCGCAAACGGCCTATCAACCCACACACCCTCTCAACACCTCCCGTGTATACACCTCCACTACCACTGTAGTCCTAACGGCATCTACTGACATCCCCATTCCCCCACCCACACTTTCGGGCAGTTCACATCCACAACTGCACACACCACTGTACACATTCACCACAATCACTACACCCACTGTTCCACTATTCACAATCACTACCACTACTGCTTCCACCACAGATTTTATGGACATATCACCTTCCACCGCACCTCTCCCTTCCCCCATACCACCACAATCTCCCATTCCCCCACCACCCACTTCACCATTTCCCAGCACTGCATCCACACTCCCCTTCCCCTTTCCCTTCCCCGCTGCACATAACACCCTCCCTGCATCCATCCCCATTAATAATGTATTTAATAGTATGTATCAATGCATGTCCCAACTTCAGCAACATTACCAACATCTGGACAACCAACATACAAGGCTTTTCCAAAGCCACGAAGATCTCCAAGCACGGTTTAAGGATCTTGAAGAGCAGAAGCAGCTACTACAAGAGCAGCACATGACCTTACAGGAACAACATGCACAATTAGTAGCCAACCCACCCCAAGCAGATGATGAAGAGCGACGACACATGGACGAGCTGCTACATTCTCAAATCACAGAGAACCTCAAACTCCGCCGAAACATGGCTCTATTACGGAAGCATATGTCGGCAGCCCTAGAAGAAAATAGACGGCTGCAGACACAAAATGAAGAGAACTTGGAGTTAGCCATGGAAGGTTCCCCACAGGACATAGACCCAGAGAGATTTAAGGCTATTCCCTCGGATAATATGCAGATCATTTTGGAAACCCATGCGGATCTCCTCGCAGCCCATGCAGACTTAGAAAAGGAAAGAGATGAACTACGAAGGCAATTGGCAGCTCAACCAGTACCACCCAGAGAAGTACCGACCACAGTTGACACAGCTGACGAAGTAGCAGCGCTCAAAGCAAAAATTGAAGAATTGGAAAAGAAAGTGCTTGTATATGAACGCCAACCCTCCCCCTTGGCAGAACCAGAGCCGGAAGATCTTGTGCCAATTGAAGTAGAAGAAACATTTGAGGATCCCTATGTTCCGATGCCAGCACCTGGAGGCAAGCAGACTGCAGAGAGCATGGACACCCTTGAAATAGAGACTCCGGAATGGATGCAGAAATTGGAAAAAGTGGCCTCAACTCATGATGATAGGGTGGCAGTCCAGATAGCATCGATGTCACGATTAGAAGAGGTGGTCATAAAATCAGACTATTTTAGGAATCTCTCTCATCACAGGTGGATCGGCACCTCCGACGACTTGTATGTTCCATTTTGCGTCTTAATGGCGGACTATAATGCTGAAATCAAGCACCACACCTCACGGGAACCAACCTCTGCCACACAGTTTGCACCAGACGATATCCCAGAAAGTGCCAAGCAGGGAAATATTCGCCAACCAACTTGGAGGATTCGGCTTCTTGAAACCTATCCGGAAATGAATCGCACCTGGAATAACATGCCCCTATATATAAAGTACAATCCCTGCTACTGTCCTGTTTTCAGAAGAAGGTCGTGGCCGGAATACACAAAGATGGTGCTGACAACCAAAGGCTGCGAAAAGTGGCTCAATTATGTCTACTTGGCGCCACCTAAAGGTCAACCTACTGTAGGGTACATGATATCGACAATTCGGCATTGGGGCGTCAGGTTCAAAAACATACCAGATGTCATGACACAGATGTGTCTTAAAATTTTTGAACTCATGATAGTCACCTTCCGGACCTTCAAGAACGTTAAGGAGCCTCATCTCTCTGCGCTCGGATTCAATGAAGGCAATCAGGATCTGGTTTACGACATGAGCACAACGCCATCGATTAATGTTGTGTATGCATGGCACGCTCGCATCAAATATCTACCGGCCTGCTTCAAACAAACGTTTGAAGAGATGTTCGTCACGGGATTCTGGGAATATCACTCCGAGATATTCATTCCCAGACCATCCCATCTCTTGCAGTTGTTTGCAGTGGAACAAGCTCTACATTCCGAAAAGCTACGTATACCACATCCAGAGGTTCCCGGGCCAGTAGATTGGGATGCGCTACTCACAGATTTGGCCAAAGGATTGAGGATTGCCGAACATCACCTAGCGCAGGATGTCGTCGAGTACTACATTCAAAAACCCTCACAACAAGGGTCTGTCAGGGACGACAGACGCGAGAGAGGGGGGGGTGTTAGCAGCAGACAAGGGAGTCAAAGAAGATCTGGCAAGTAGGCCATCTAATTTTTCAAGACATCAAGGAGTTGAGCACACGAGAAGAAAGAGCAAGTAGGGAGCTCAAAGAGGTGTATGACAAATCAATAGAGAAAACCCTACACAAATAGTGATTTTCATCACTAAAAACCATTGTAAATATCATTTCGTATTTTTGTAGCTCCATTTTGTGCAAGCCAAGGAGTCCTTGAGCTTGAGGAGCTTTAGAAGTATCCACCTGCCAATTTTCATATTTTTTAGATCTCGTTTGAGCCCTCAAATAAGCCCTGGAACCTAATTTTTAACTAGGCCGGACACTAGGTCTGGACAGGGCCAAAGCTAGTCAAAAACTATAAAAGGAGCTAGAGAGCTCATTTTTGAGGTTAGATTGTAATTGAAACTAACTTGTAAGAGCTTGTGAAAGTAATCTAAAGAACTCCATTGCTCCTCACTCTTTGTCTTACCGTGTGTGCGCGTGTGTGTGTATGTGTGTGCATGTTAGTGTGCTTCTCACTCACGCACTTGTGCTTCCACTTGCTCGAGGTCTTCATACCATCCTCACGTCTTCCCGGATTGACATTAAAGGAAGTGCTACTCATCACTGAGCTACACTCATTAAAACCAACTCTAACTCACTCACACGCTCCACGGAGGGTGAGTCAAGATAGAGATGCTGGTTTCAAGAGCCTATCCTGGATTGGAGTTCTAACTTAAATTTGAAACTAGGTACTATAGTCATACTAGCCCACCTTGGATCCTCACTCGCTCAACTGAGGAGGATGGTCTCAAGGAAAACTTAAGCTAGCAAGAGCCCTATGGATGCCTAACAATGATGCTCTAGGAGTTTGGAGGGGGGTTTATATAGTTTTTTGAATGAATTTGGGCCCTTGGATCTAGAGAAATCAACTCTCAACTCTAGGATCACTACTTTCAATTACAACCATTTGATTAATCAAATCAATGGCTTGGAATTATTCTTTCTATCAAATCTAGTGTAAAGGAGTGAAATTCAGGCGCCTTCATTCTCCACCATTGGATCTGGGGATGATCTGGACCGTCGGATCAGTGCTGATATCAATTCGGATAAGATAAGCCACTATTTTTGGAGAAACTTTGCATTATTGATCTTTAACTGTCAGAAAAGTCTTCTTTGATGAAAAAACTCGTGGATCCTCATTCCTTTATGCTTTAATGCATCTCCACCCTTGTATATGAGCTCATCTTGACCGTACAACATGGTTCAATCATATTTTGACATGTGGTAGCCCTTCAAGCCTTCAATTTTCTTATTCTAGAAAACTGCGGTGACCTTGAAAACTGGATTTTGTGCTCTTTGACCCTTCAAATATTCTTTGATGAAGATAAAAGTTTGTAGGACTATGTTTTAAAAGGTCTCCTTTAGGAATATGCAAAAAAAACTCCCATCTGAATCTTCCTTGTACAAGTTTGACTACATTTGGAAGCTTGCAAGGTGCCATTAAGGTGTCTAGGAAGCTCTGATGGACTTGAAACTTTGTACAAATATGTAGCCACATATGGTATTTATACATGCCAAACCATATGGCTAACAAAAATTCCTATACATAATTTTGTAGGGTCTAAGTGGAAAAATTACATTTTTTACAAAATACACATGGCATATCAATGTGCTAGAAAATCCACTTTGATGTGAAATTCCGGCTATAGACTGCCTTTGATAGGCTTTACAAGTATATGAATTTTCATGTGATTTGGAGACATTGAAATTTTTGCCCTAATTTCCAAAGTTTGACCAGCTTTGATTGCTACCGTGGATTTGCTCGATTTCTTCCAAAGTTTGCATGTGAAATCCCTTTGACATCCTTGATGCATCGTGGACTTCTCAGCGAATTCTGGCTACCTTCACCAAATGTGTTTCCTGTAGGCCTTCATGAGTGAGAGAAAATCTTCACGACATTCGCCCCCACTAAACCTGCAATTCCTCCGGAAGCGCCACTCTAGTATCTGTGAAAAACAAAATGTTGCAGGCATCAAATTATTTTATAGGCAACATACATGGAAGGAAAAATTGATCATATGCATGAATGAGTAGGCAACGTGACATGAAGCAAAATTTGCATGAAAGAAAGAATTGAAACATGCAACATGAATATGCATGAACAAATAGGCAACATATATGCAAATGAACAAGCAACATTGACAACAAGAAAGAAAACAAAAAAAGCATCAATATGAAGTGGAAGTGGATGTATTGAGTCATTTTAAGCATGAGTTTCTCTCATCTTGAAGAAAAATTTGTACCTTTTTCATAAAGCAATCTACCTTAAACACAATTATAAACAAAGATTTAGGATTTTCAAGAGACATCTTTCATCTTTAGCTTATTTTCGATCAACTGCTTTCCTACATAAATATGAATATGCTCTTTCTCTAATAACATGCAACAAAATCTCACTAAACTCCACTAATGCATAAATCTGCCTATATAGCCCGTGATTTATTCTACTATGCCTCTTTATCCTCCTTTGGCTTGCTCTTTCTTTTTTTTTGATGATGATGATTCGGCAACTTTATGGTTACGATCACTTTTTTGGGGTGGAAGAAAGTGTAAACTTCTTGGTAATATGTAGCAGCTTTTTTTTTATCATGGGGAAAAATTAAACCCCCATACAAGGTACAACCATTTTTGATGACGGAGAACAGTCGTTTAAACTCCGATACAAGTGCTATGAGATGGACTAAGGATGTAGAAACATGCAATAGGAGGAGCTAGGATTTCAACAATTATGCTTTCGATACAGGATACATATGCATGTTTATATATGAAAGTCATGTCACCAAAATAAACCTCCAAATCTACATGCCCTATCTTTCCACAATCCTAAATTATAATCAATTTCTTAGTAGATAAGTTACTACTTAAGATACAATTTTACACAAGAAGAGAAATCATCATTTGCTTTTTTCTTTTGACTCAAGTGATGTGGATATGCAATGCAATGCAAAGACTGAAAACAAACATGCATGAAACAAGAACAGAAAAAAAATAGAATGAAAAAAACAAAGCAACATGAACTTGAAAAATTAATGATATTTTTATATGTTTTTTAATTTTTATTTTCATTTTTTATTTTACTTTTTTTTTTTAATTTTATTTTATAACATGGATACTCTTGTTTATGAATCGGCCTCATTGTTGTCATCTTCTTGAATGTCATCATCCGAAATGTACTCATCATTATCACGTTTTTTGAATAGCTTTATCCTTTTACCTACAATCAAAGTTTTTAGTGCAACACCATTTAATTCACAAAGAGCATACGTACCATTGTTGTTGACTTTTGATACAATGTATGACCCAAACCACCGTTGAGTGAGCTTTTTGCATGCATCATATTGTGAGTCAAATGTACTATCATAAATGAGTACCCAATCTCCTACTTCAATTGGCTTAGGATGCAATCGATGAGTTTTATCAAAATAATGCTTGTTCTTCATTCTAGATTCTCTTAATTTTTCAACGGCATCATCAAGTCTTAATTTACCTTGTTCTAACTGTTTAATGCGCAAACTCAAAAAATCATCAGTAGACATGTTTTCACACCAAGGCAAATTTGACCATGCAGAAATATGAGACTGAATTGGAAACAATGGTTTTTGACAGTACATGAGTTCAACAGGCATATATCCAGTAGTACATGTGCATGTCATTCTATCTGCCCAAAGTGCAAAAGGTAAGAATCTAGGCCATTGTTTGATGTCACTATTACATGCTTTAGATATGGCTTTCACAATAGGTGGATGCCCTCTCTCTATTTTACCATTGGCCTCTGGATTATATGCAGTAGTGAGAGACAAACGAATACCATGACGCTCAAAGAACTCTTTAGCTTCTCTCACATTTGACTCTCCACGATTGGCAACTACTTTCTCTCTATACCCAAAGCGACTTATGACATCTTCAAGCAAGAATTTGCAAACATTGTAAGTGGTCTTAGATCGTAGTGCACGTCCTTCTACATGATTAGTTAAGTCTTCTCTTGCAAGTACAATGTAACGCATTTTGTCAATACCTTTAGGCATAGTTACAAGATCTACTACCCACTTGTAGTGAATACAAGGTGGATACGTAGGATGCAATGGATCTCTATGTTTGACTGATGAATGAAGTTGACAAGTAGAACATGTAGAAACATAGATACTAATGTCAACATACATCCTAGGCCAATAATAGGTACTTCTAATTTTTTCATATCTTCCAAAACATCCTTTATGACCTGCCCATAATGTCTCATGCATTTCCTTCATTAGTTGCAATTGAAGCCCTCATTTTCCTAGGACTCGTTGTGGATTCTTAACCTTACCCTTAGCATGTTTCCAAAGATAACCGTTACATAGGAAAAAGTTATAAGCTTGTTTCCTAATGTTACGGAATCTATACATAGTCCAGGTAGGTAATGGTTGTAGTGTACTTAGATATTTCCTATGTCTCTCAATTCATTTTTGTACTCAGACTCATGAAATTTCTCATACTCATATATATGTGGAACATAGTCAACTAAATTCACATTCTTTATTAGATCACTTTCAAGATCATCATCAAATCTAGCTCTCGATAACATATCAGCAACTGAGTTTGACTTACCTGAAATATGAACTAACTCAAGATTTATGAACTTAATATATGAGATCCATCTAAGCATGGCTATATCAGGAGATGAACAATTGGCTATCATTCCAAGGAGAGGCAAACAATCAGTCTCAACTTTGACATTTGCACCAATGAAATATTCTTTGTCTGTTTTCAAAGCTGGTACCATACCCCATAGTTCTCGTTTGATCTGTGGATATTTTCGTTGTGTTTCATGTAGAATTTTGGCACCAAACCTGATTGCACATCTATTCCCTTCACTATCATCTTGACTTATGACCCAACCTGTACCAATAGGACTAGTATCAATAGTCAATATAATAGGTTTGTTAGAAGAATAGTCTACACGCTTAAGGATGGGAACTTCAAGCAATAATTTCTTCAATTTACGCACAGCTTGAGTGTGTTTGTCATTCCAAATAAATTTTCGTTTCTTCCTCAACAAGTCATAGAGACAATCAACAACATGAGCAAAGTGTGGGATCCAAATAACATAAAATATGCAAGCACCAAGAAATTTACATACCTCACTCACGTTGTTACATGTTTCAGAAATCTTGCTAATGGCATTAACTTTTTGTGGGTATGGCTTTCAACCATAATGGCCACATAAATGTCCAACAATAAGAACCTCGTTAACACCAAAAACAGATTTTTCTATGGAAAATGTGAGACCTACCTCTTCAAATTATTGAAATATTCTTTCACAATCAGAGGTATGGTCAAGAACAAATTTACGACATCCAGATGAATCTAAAGTAATGTCCTTTACACGTTCCTCGCTCCCTTTAATTGGAATATCATCAATGAATGGCATAGTTATATGAGGGATAAAATCATGTAAGACCATATTCATAGCACTCATCATATGAGCCACAAAATTAGTCGCTCCTTGAGGTAAGGTACACATTTGCACTAAGCCTAAAGGATTTTTCATTGTGGTTATGTCACGACTATCAATTGCTAATTGGAATTGGTCATATCAAGAATATAAATCACCCATTGAATAGATAGAATGTCCTAAAAATGATTCAGCAAACTCATCTACAATGGGTCCTGTTCCTACATTCCTTATGGTGACTTTATTGATGGGTTGGAGATCTTGAATAAAACGTAGTTTCCCACTCTTTTTAGGCACAGTGAACCATCGATTTGAGTAAGGTGCAAAAGATGGCTCTAAAATTCTCATGTTTATCTTCTCCTTAAGTAGTTTCATTAGCTCAGGTAAGTGAGCCTTTGGAACTGGTATAGGGCAAAGATTCCATGGAATATGTGGAATAGTAAAGATTATCATGGGTGCAACTAGCTTAGGTTCTACACAACCAATCTCATGAGGATACATAGTAAAGGCTTTTCCATGGCTCCGTATAACTCTCTCAAATTTATCTCTCTCTGCTGGCAAAAGAAACTCATCATCTCTACCAGTTTTCACCTGTTTGATTGTCTCATCCGTGAATGTATGTCCTATGTTTTTCTTATCCCGAAGAATTGGATCATTTTTCACATCAATAATTTTTTCATTACTTCCTTGAGGTAATGGTTGAGCTATGGGATTGATTTTTTTTCTACAGTTTTGTACTTTGTTTCAACTAAGGCATCATGTGTTTGGTTAAATTTTGAGCACTTGTCAACATTGAGAGCATATTCCTGGATTAGAGCATACTCATCAAGGGAAGAAAGAAGAATAATATGGGAATTAGAATTTTGTTGAAGACATAACTCTAACTCCTCAAGAGTAGAGAAACAATGAGATGTTTCAATCACATTCTCAATGTTCTCATCATGTTCCATGATTTTGTTGTTTTTATAATTTTTTTGGGTTTTTTGGATAAAAGACTTGGACAATTGAATCTTATGAAGAAAATCTAATCTAGAATGTGGAAAACAAAGTGACAAACTATTGTACATGTTGGTTGGATGCGAGATGTCAAACCAATATCCACTCTTGTCCTGCTCAACAATGGATTCTATCCAAAATTTTGATCATATGTAGCTCCAAACATGAATTGAGGTGCACAATCACTACAAGCATGCTCATGACTCTGAGTAACAATAGGTTTCTTTCTAATTGACAATCGATTCCTAGGATGATTCACTCCTACCGTCATGACTTGAAGTGATTGCATTCCATCCTTAAACTTAAATCTAGCATAGGTAGACCCATCATCCATGGCTTTCGTTTCCATACGACTCTCACAAATAAAGGATTGACCTAAGAGAACCTCATAGGAGCAATTATCTTGAATAAAAAAGTGAAACTCTTCTGTGATTCCTCCTATGGATATGGGCACGCTAGCATAAGCTCCATAGAGGGTACCTACACCATTATCTGCAGTTCTCATACGCCATCCACAATCTTTATCTATGGGCCATCGAAACTTATCATAGAATTCTCTTGAAATCACATTGATTTCGGAGCCGGAATCTACTAATGCATTTACAGTGATAGTCTTCTTATCATTTCCTATTTTAACATGCATCTCTGATGTACCTCTAGACCAAAATTTGCTTTTAAAGTGACTTTCGGGATTGTTTTCATGATTTTCATGGTCAGGTTGAATAGGTCCTAAGAAATTTTTATTAACATTTACTTCATCATCATCAAAGTCCCCTTCATCAGATTCATCAAAGTTTAAGGCTTCATTCATAGCTTGACCTTGATCTAGAGAATCTTGCATCTGAGTATCTACATTAAGTGGGAACCTCTTCCTTTTAATTAGGTCGATAAAGTTATCTTTAAAAAGAGGCTTTGCAATAGAGAAAACTTGTTCTAAAGACATAGTCACTTGACTCTTAAGCAAAATGTCATCTAAAATCTTAATTGGATCTATTTTTCTCTCAATTTCTGAAATCAAGATGGCTTTAGGTTTTCTCTTTGGTTTCTTTTGTTTTTGCTCAGGATCTTGTTTTTGTTCATGTTCTCGTGTTTGTTATTCAGTTTGTTTTGATTGTTCTTGTTTATCTAAAGGCTTTGGTTCTGTTTTTCTTTGCGTTGTCTTCTTCCCTTTTTGTTTCTCCTCTTGTTTTTGTTCATTGGGTTGTGATTCTTGTTTTTTATCTTTGGATTGTGATGTTTCTCCTTGCTCTATGATTGTTTCTATTCCCTCTGAGGTTTGTTTTCGAGTCACTCTTCTTTCACTACACTCAACTTCATCTCTTTTTTGTTTTTCTTCTACATTGGATATATGAGAAATAAGAGATTGATCTTCTATCGATGATTCCCAAGCCGTTATTCTCCTAATCTCATCTCGTGCTCTTACTAAAGCCTCTATGGAAAAGTCACCTTCCTTTGCCGGTTTACTTGATTCTACTTGTTGCTCATCAAGAGCTTCTAGTTTCACTCCTCTAGTTCCTACATCCGTTATGGTTATATTTTCATATTGTTTTTTCATTCCTCCCTTACCATAATTTCCTTGCAAAGGTAGCGTAGATCGATAGTCACATATTTTCTTGTCTATGTCTATTACTAGTCGTTGCTCCTTAGCAGCCTTCAATAGTTCACAATCTCTGAAAAAGTGCTCTAACAAATCACACCAATGACACCTACGAGGGCCACACACAAAACCATTTTGATTTTGAGGATTTTAATTAACTTGTGGTGGGAAATTTTGAAATTGAGGACATTGTTGATAAGGTATTGCTTGAACATGATAATTAGGATTTTGAAAAGGCAATTGATGTATTTGAGGAGCTTAGGGAGCAACATGTGGTACTTGAGGTGCAAGAGGAGCTTCCATATTATACGGTTGATGATTCTGAAATTTTTGATTTTGAGGATTTTGAAAAGCTATTTGAGAAGCTTGAGGATACATGTTTTGATACATTTGAGGATTTTGCACATGAGGATGAGGATTTTGCATTGAAGGATTATGCATTGGAGGAACGTGATATGCTTGAGTAGGAGATACTTGTGGATTTTGATTGGTAGCTATAACATGTTGATTAGGCTCTTGAAAAGACATTGGGCTCATTTGATTTTGGAAAGTTTTGGTGTAATTAGATTGTAAAGCATCTATAGTCTTGGCCAAATTGGATTGTGTAGCAATAAGACTTTCCATTTGCTTAGTGAGAATTTCCACTTGAGATTGTTCAACTACACTTTTATTTGGCTCTACTTTAAAACCTTGAGTAGGCTCCATCATTTGAGGAATAGGAGTAGAGTCAAAAATCATACCATGGGATTGTTCTCTAACTTGCTCCTTAGTTTGTGGAAGGCTAGCTTGAGGAAGACTAGTTTGCTCATAAAGCATGGATTGTCTTTGATGTCTATGGGCTACAAGTACACACTTTTTGCCAATTGTCAGTAAGACCATAGCGCTTGTCCTGTTCTTCTAATCGTCGTTCAACTTCCCTACGAGTTTCAGGATGAAGAAGCTTAAGAAGATTGATCACAAGATGAGGTTCCGAAGTTATCTTATCCTCATCAGGAAGTTGTTCATAGCGTCTAATATACTCATTTTTTAAGTGAGTAATAGAGCTACTAGGCTTTGTTGAATTGACCCATTGTAAGAATCCATCCCGATTATGTTGGCTATAATCTTCAAGATAGAATTCTTTGAGCATCTCCTTTCTAAAATCACTCCAAGTAAGACTATCATATTGAGTGACAGGGTTTATGATAGAGCTATCAACAATTCGTTCAAAGAATGATATCAAAAGATCTATGGGAAGACCAAAAATCATAGCTTGCTCTTCAAACAAATCTAAGTAGCTTGTGATGTTGATGCCATTGAATTTTCCATTCTCTCTCAACATAGAAGAGACTATTCTTTGGCCTTGTTTCTCAACAATAAAGGATTTGAATCCTTCCTCCATCTTATGTGAATAAGCAAGTGATGCACGATGCTCTAGATCTCTCACAAATGTGTTTACTTCATGATGAAGATGTGCACAATACTGTGAGAAATCCAGTGCAACACTCAAGAGTGATGATGATGATATGATGAGGATGAAAAATATGAAACAAAGGATATGGATCACAACCTCCCTACAAGATCAGAAGCAAATTCCACAAAGCATTTCACGTCAGGTTCAAATGTGGAGGTGATCGCAATCCGGGTGGATCGGGTCCGGTAGTGGCACACAGAGGGTGTATGAAGCTAATGAATGTTGGAAGGTTTAAGGAAATGAAAGTGAAATTAATGTTGAGTATGGAGAAGAGAGAGATGTTGAAATGATTATGGGAATGGGAATGTAGGAATGCAAGTTAGATTTATGAACATGACTGATAAGAATGAAAGAGAACCATACATACAAATCAAATTTGGAAGGAAGAATGGTCCATTGAAGGAGCTTCTTAAACACTTCCTAATTCTAATCCATATGCATAGTCTTCTTTGGATGATATGTATGCATGACGAGAATAGATGGAATCCTTACACATAAATCAGTTTCGAAAGGAAGAATGGTCCAATATCGGAGCTTCTTATACACTTTCAAAAACTAATCAATTTGTATGGGTATGTATGGATTATATGCATGCAAGTGAATTATGATGATAGAGTTTAATCGCAAGCTCAATGAAACATCCTCACTGGTTCAATGCAATACTACGGAGCCTTCTCACACATAGAAGAAAATAGAAAACATGTAAAAATACTTTAGAGACTGAGAGACAAGAGACAAGAGACAAGTGACAAGTGACATGAATTAAAAGGATTTGAATTAAGATACATGTATAAGATCGTCGTGATACATCAAGCTAAGCACTCTACTGATCAAAGGCGGTTCCGACCTTCAAACCATGACAGTTCAACCGAATGTCACACGTAAGAAGATGAGTTCCACTTCATTGACCCTATGTATGTCTAGGCTCGTAACGTCTAACTAAAGAAGTCTAAGACTCATTAAAACCAGCTCTAACTCACTCACACGCTGCACCAAGGGTGAGTCAAGATAGAGATGCTGGTTTCAAGAGCCTATCCTGGATTGGAGTTCTAACTTAAATTTGAAACTAGGTAATATAGTCATACTAGCCCACCTTGGATCCTCACTCGCTCAACCGAGGGTGATCGTCTCAAGGAAATTGTTACATAATCCTAGTAGGAGATGGTTGAACCACGCCTTAAGAGAGAGGATTAGGAAGTAATCCTCAACCATGGCTTTTGGGGCAAGTGGTTAGCCCATAGCACTCCTAACTGGGAGGTTGTGAGTTCAATTCCCAACATTGTTATCAGAGCCTAGTTGAGAAATTGGGCGAGACGGAGGTTCACGCCTCATTCGTGGGCACTTGGAAAAAGCGCTTATCTATGGTGAGTGTGAAACTAGCCTTGGATGAAGGCGGATGGGAATTTGGGCACCCACAGAGGGTGGGATAGGTCCAAATTTGGTCCATGTGCTGGAGTTTGTGGTTGGTGGAAGTGCTCATGCATGGAAAGTGGGTCCAAGAGTTAGAAGGGTCCACAAGTGAGCATTGAGGACAATGCTCAGTCTAAGGGGGAAGGAATGTCACATAATCCTAGTAGGAGATGGTTGAACCACACCTTAAGAGAGAGGATTAGGAAGTAATCCTCAACCATGGCTTTTGGGGCAAGTGGTTAGCCCATCGCACTCCTAACTGTGAGGTCGTAAGTTCAATTCCCAACAGAAACCTTAAGCTAGCAAGAGCCCTATGGATGCCTAACAATGATGCTCTAAGAGTTTGGAGGGGGGTTTATATAACCATTTGATTAATCAAATCAATGGCTTGGAATTGTTCTTTCTATCAAATCTAGTGTAAAGGAGTGAAATTTAGGCGCCTTCATTCTCCACCATTGGATCTGGGGATGATCTAGACTGTCGGATCACTCCTGACATCAATTCGGATAAGACAAGCCACTATTTTTGGAGAAACTTTGCATTATTGATCTTTAACTGTCAAAAAAGTCTTCTTTGATGAAAAACTCGTGGATCCTCCTTCCTTTATGCTTTAGTGCATCTCCACCCTTGAATATGAGCTCATCTTGACCGTACAACATGGTTCAATCATATTTTGACATGTGGTAGCCCTTCAAGCCTTCAATTTTCGTATTCTAGAAAACTGCAGTGACCTTGATGTTTTGAAAAGCCTATTTTGATGCACACATTAAGGATAAAGGATTGAAAGAGGGCGACACAGTGTTGGTTTATACACTCAAACAACATTTCCAAAAATTGGAGAAATGAGGGTATGGACCCATAATCATTAGTAGAATTCCTATTAGAGGTGCGGTTCAATTGGCCACTCTAGAGGGTGACATCTTGCCAAACGATATTAGTCGTTGTCGAGTTAAGCTATATCAAGAACCTCTTATCGAGGATATGCTAAGGAGACTCAACAGTGCTAAGAAGTGAAAAGAAGAAGAGATAATGGTTAGAGAAGAAGTAAAGGTAGAGGCCAGAGAATGCATTAGGAATAATAAGTTAAGGTGAGTAGGCCTAGATGTCAATCCTAAAGCCCCATGATATCACATGGCCATGTGCCAAAAATTAGTTGCAATTGTTTCTCAAATTATTGACCGATGTCCCTTTGTGACCTTAGAGGTGGGACACTGAGAGAATGTAAGGACTATAAGAGCATTGATTGACTCATGTGCAGTAACCATTGCAGTTAGATTCTCATACTGTCAAGATCTACAATTGAACATAAATCCTATAGAAGCCTTTCTCATAGGACTAGGAGGTGTGGAAACCCCTTGTTTGGGTGAGGTGGAGCTTCCCACCTACCGATGTCCCAATGAAAGTCAAATTCTAGTGTGTTAAGATGAGGACCTTACAAAACCACTTGTCTTGGGTCAAGATTGGATCTATGACCATGCAGTCAACATTAACCTACGAAGTCAACTTCTTCAAGTTTGGGTACATGAACAATGCATTACATTAGAATTAGAGAACTGCATTCTTACAAATCTAAGCATCATACATTCTTTTAGTTCTTCTAAGACTAATCCTAGAGAAGAAGATGTTGAGTGTGTTGACAGTTCTATGATGCAAAAGGACTCAATCCTGGAAGAACAAGCTTAAAGGCACTAGGATCTATCTTCTTTTGCAAAGACTAATGGAGCCACAATAGTTCACCCACAGAGGCAAGCGGAGTCATACAAGACAATTGCTATAGCAAATAGGCATTCAAAATTCAAGAAGAAAGTAGTTCTAGGCATGAAGGAGATATGAGTACAAAAAGGAGGAAATCCACCGACCTTGCCCCTAGAATTCCCATCTAGGCAAGCCAACCACACCAAAAGGTGAACGAAGGAACTAGGAGAAGCTCAACCACCAGGTATCCGACAAGTTTGGGTGCCTAAGAAATTAGCTGCAGCTCAACAAAGACAATTACAAATGTGGGTACCCAAGAAGCTCTTACATACACAACAACCTATGCTCTCCCACATGAGAAAAGTCTCAACAACAAAGCCAAGGTGAGGCAAGGGTCCAAACCAAACACCAAGACCAAAAGCAGACCAACTCACCTCTTCAACAAGAGTCAGAAGATCAGCAACAATGGTATGGGTATGGAAGCCAAAAGCACTAGTAGCCCCCTCAGACCCAAAGAACCAACCACATGGGATACAAAATTTAGGAAACCATCTGAAGATGAAGAAGCACATGGTGATATCTATGTAGCCAAACATGGTTCTCAAATGGATCCCTATAAGGAGGAATGATCACTTGTCATCTCGAGGTCCAATGGACACCTCTAAGTATCGTTGGCCTCAACATCCCCAAGTAACATTAGTAGCCTTGATGTGCGACAACCATGTGCCTTTGGCATAACCTTGTCTTTTAAACCATTCAGGTCATGCATTTCCAAAGTATGCATTAATATAAGGCCACATTACATGGCCGTGCATAGACACATTTGAGAATCCCAGGCACATGAGACACATTTGACGTATGTACATTATCTTATTGACACTAACATCTTTCTTCTTGTTTGGTGACATTGTTTCAAAAAAAAAACCAAAAAAAAAGTGAGAGAGCTTGTTTCTAGGTTTGGATCATGGAACATGAATGAGTCATGCTTAGTTGAAGGTGGAATTGTTGATGAGAGGGCATTTATAAGTTTGGATGGAAGTGTGTCTTGCGTAATAGACAATATTATTGCTGCCTTATCTATTAGATGTCCAGAACTTGGCATGAATATGGCATCCACAACTATTGTTCCCCCTTACCATGGTAGGAGGAAAGAGCTTGAAGGTCTGCAACTTGAGAGATGCTTAACTATTGTATGTACAAGAGCATCCAAGGAGATATCTACAAGGGGTAGTTTTGGTACCTTGCAAATCCTTGTATGTATACTAAGTGAGAAGACTCTTGCTTATGGTGAGCTAAAGAGAATATGTGAAACTAAGCTTGGTGTAGTTATCCGATGTTGTTTGTCAAGGAATATAAATAAATTCAATTCTTAGTATTTGGCAAATGTTTCTTTGAAGAGAGGGGATAGGACCACACGCTCAAAGAATCTCATTAGTGGACCATCAACAAGGGCATTCATTGACAACAATCAACCATCTAATGGTCCATCATAATGATGGCTGTATAACATGAAGAGATCCACCTCGATTGACCATTCACCATGGTAAGAATCTCCTACTTGGGCAACATTATAACACTCATAGATTAGGAAAGCTCTTCATCAACATACCCTTGCGCACTTAGCACAAGACCCACAATTTATTTGCACCATATATTTTAATGCATTTCTCGAGTACGCATGCATAGGGCCATATTACAAGGCCGTGCACAAGGCAGATACTTTCTTCGACCCATGCACTGCCACAGTAACCCATCACTCATTATGGGTCACGAGTACTTGGCATGACGATTATGAATATCATCTTTGAAAGATCTAGAGGACATTAAGGTTACAACCACAATAGCAACAAAGGAATCCACCACTGATAGCTCCTCCAAATCAACATGAACAACCTCTTTTGAGCACAAGTCAACTTTTGAAAGCTCACACATATATCTTCATGCAAGAATCCAAGGATGAAGTACATACCAAGGGACTACAACTTGCAAAGGCTCACATGGATAGATGAAGAACCAGACAACCGACCCTGCTATGTTTGGAAGATAGACGGCTCTCGTTTGTACACGATGGATACTACCTCTCAAAGTGCTACATGGAAAAACCACTACAACAAGGGTCTGTCACGGACGAAAGACTTGAGAGGGTGGGGAGTGTTAGCACTCAAGGTCAGGAATGAGGCACAAGAACATGTCAAAGAAGTGGACACACAAGTAGAACGAGCAAGTAGGGAGCTCCAAGAAGTACATGTCAAATTTTCAAGAGGAATCCCTATGAAAATAGTGATTATCACTAAAAGCCATTGTAATACCATTTCATATTTTCGTAACTCCATTTTGTTCAAGCCGAGGAGTCCTCTAGCTTGAGGAGTACTAGAAGTATAGTCCTACCAATTTTCATATTTTTTAGACTCTGTTTGAGCCCTCAAATAAGCCCTGGAACCTAATTTTTAACTAGGCTGGACAGGTCTGGACAGGGCCAAGACTAGTCAAGAAACTATAGAAAGAGCTAGAGAGCTCATTTTTGAGGTTATCTTGTTGTAGATTTGAGCTTTCCTAAGAGAACTCTTTTTGGTAATCTAAGTCCTTCCATTGTTCCTCTCTTTGCTCTTACCTTGTGCGCATGTCTGTGTATGTGTGTGCATGCTTGTGTGCTTTCACTCACGCACTTGTGCCTTCACTTGCTCACGGTCTTCATACTAGTCCTCACGTCTCCGTTGATTGAAAAGTAAAGGAGGTGGTGCTTATGCTTGAGCTACACAATGCTTGGCAACTGAGCAATGCATAAACTTTCCCATCTGAGAGACAACAAACGGAATATCAGGCCAAGTTATGCATAAGTAAATCAAGCATCCAACAACTTGCTGATAGAGAACAACATCAAATCCATCTCCATCATCATGAAGGTTCCACCACTGTCCTATTTCCAAACGAGTTGCAATAGGTTCGCAATATTCAAGGCCAAAAGATTGCAATATTGTGTTAATATTTTGTTTGACACAGAACTATTACACCATCAACTTGCCTAAATTGAATGCCCAAATAATGATGGGAATTCCCCAAATTTGACATCTCAAATGATGCATGCAAATCAGCCTTAAAATCAACAATATGCTTCTCATTGGGACTAATGAGTAGCATGTCACCAATAGAGTCAACAATGATCAAAAGTACATCACTTTCACCCTTAACAAATAAGGTCCTCTTAGTTGGACTATTCTCAAAACCATGTGCAATCAAATAGGCATGTATCTTTTGATACCAAGCACATGGTGCTTGCTTCAAACCATATAATGCCTTTTTTAACCTACACACTTTGTTTTCATGCCCTTTCTACACAAAACCATGGAACTGAAAAACATGAACTTCTTCATGTAAGTCACCATTGAGAAATGTAGATTTAATGTCCAATTGATGTGCATTCCAATCATGATGGACTGCAAGTGCATAGATGCTATGAATGGTAGTCATTGGACATGTGGGCACAAATGTCTCATCAAAATCAATGCCTCTTTCTTGAGCATAACCTTTTGCAACAAGCCTAGCCTTATACCTATGAATTGCTCCATGAGGTTTACCTTTTAGCTTGCATACCCATCTAGTGTGAATCGTCTTTTTGCAAGGAGGCAAATCACATAAAGATGAGGTACCATTCTTCATAATAGAATCATATTCTATTTGCATAGTATCCATCCAATTTTTAATGTTGTGCTTCATCAAAACAAACAAGCTCACTCTCATCATCGAGACTAGAGGCAGCCACTGTTAGAAAGGGACTTGAATGATGTGTGTGACACTCTCCTCCCATCCATATATACCCTCTTGTACTCTAAAAATAGCAATGGTATACTCTAAAAATAGTAATGATATGGAATAGTCTAGTGTGAACATGTGGCCATTATGCAACACTTATTCCCATTACTACCCAAGTACTCCCAATACTACCAAAGTACCTTAGGGTATCCCCCGAGCATGGGACCTTGGCTAGTTGGCCCTTGTCCCTCACACACATGAACTGATCCCTGTGGATCAAATGGACTGATCCCTGTGGATCAATGATGACTTTGGATCAAATGCACTAATCCCTGTGGATCAATGTCTAACACTCTCTCCCCCTTCTAAAGTTCATTGTCCTCAATGATTAATGAGGGAAAGTAGTGGATAATCAGAGCTTCTGATTACCAAGTAGAGTCAATAAGTGGTAATCCTCTCCAGGCTACTAGATACTCCTGGATGACATGATTCCTCAATCACGTTTGTCTCCGATCTAATATCTTGTCTAGAGAATGATCCATGCTATTACTTTCTTGCAAAGTAACAATACCTTCTATTAGACTATCCTCCCTACAAATATACTTTCGAAGTTTATTAACATGAAACACTGGATGAACTCTGCAATGTGGAGGAGGCTCCAATTGGTATGCAACTTCACTTAGCATTTTAACTATCTTCCAACATCCACAAAACCTTTGTGATAGCTTATGGCACTTCCCTATGGAGAGTGAAGTAGATCTAGCTAGTACCTGAAGAAAGACTTTGTCTCCTGTCCAATTGAAAAAGGGTGCTCTAACCAATGAGGATCATCAGCACCTTATTTCGGAGTCTGCTACTAAAATGTTGGAGAATCCTCTTCTCTTGAGGAATGCATCCAACATAACTTTCTGGACGCACCTAGGTCTTACTGCAGGTTCCTTCTACCATCTTCGTATGCTCTGCTTTATTTGTACCCACATATATATTAACCTATCCCGTTCTCTTTTTGTTGAAAAAAAGAAGATGCAGACTTTGAGAAGATCTAGGGGATCTCTTCTTATCAGCGTACTCTTTAGCCCTATCAACTGCTTGATGCATCTTGGCTTTAGCTATTTCTAAATTTTCTTGGATGTTCACTGAGAACTCGGAAGCACTAGGACATTTCTATGACATGCTTATGGTACTGAGAGCAATGGGATTCATGCCATAGTTGATCCCAAAAGGAAACTCAACTATGGCAAATACTATCCCAATCTGTCTGTCTCTTAGACACATATGCCCTCAACATGTCCTCTCAAAACTGGCTGATCGTCTTGGTCCTGTGAATCTAACATCCCTATCTAAAACTATGGATGTCGGCAACCCATACGATCTGAAGACATGGTGGATAAACAACTCCGCTACCTGTGGATCAAATGGACTGATCCCTGTGGATCAATGATCCTTGTGGATCACATGCAATAATCCTTGTGGATAAAATGGACCGATCCCTGTGGAGCAATGATCTGTGTGGATCAAATGCACTGATCCCTGTGGATCAATTTCTAACACTCTAATCCCTATGGGGAGTTTCTATCGTCTCCTACGTGGGTATGAACTGGTCCCTATGGACCAAAGTCATGATCCTTATGGGTCATCAATCTGTCTACCACAACTAGGATAGTATCCCACCTCCTTTGGGTCCGCCGTAACCCAACTATGAAGGCCATGGATACATTGTTCCAGTTGTGATCTAGAATCTATAAAGGATACAAAAGTCTTGGACTTTATCCTTTCTACTTTGCTGACTTGACACATAAAGCTTGTTAAATATAAGTGTGGACATCTATGGCTATCCAGGCCACCAAAATGTTCTTCTAACAAGCGGTATTGTCTGGTCAACAACTGGATGTCCTCCCCAAGGCACAACATGGTTATCATGCATGAATTTTCTTTTCAAATCTCGGGAATCTGACATGCAAACCTTTCCTTTCCATCTAACTATTCCATTCTCCTGTGAGAAATTGGAATACGGAATGGACTTGTTCACTCTGCTAGGGGAAGAAACTGTTGAAACTATCCTATCTCCTATAGTAGAGTCATCACTGATGGCTCAAATGTGGATCTTCCACCTGTGCTTCCTTTATCTCTTGAAGCAATGAGCTTTCTAGAACTGTAAAGCTCATTTGATACATTATCCGTGATAATTCATCAACAACTATATTCTCTTTGCTCTTCTATATAGGATTTCCATGTCAAACCCTTGTATGAGCTCAACCCAACGAGTCTCACTGCCTCGAAGATCTGGCTGACTATAGAAATACTTAAGTTAGCTTGTTGCTCTTGCTTCGATGCAAATGGAACTTTGTCTTGAAGCAATTTCATCATAGGTGCTACTATCGATGAATAAGAAGAAATGAATTTCTGATCAAAATCAAAAAGTCTTAGAAATGATCGTAATTACCCCTTATCCGAAGAATTAGGCATTTGATCCACAGGGATCCATGCATTTGATCCACATGGATCAAGGGGAGAGAGTGTTAGACATTGATCCACAGGGATCAGTGCATTTGATCCAGAGGGATCAGCCCATTTGATCCAGAGGGATCAGTTCATGTGTGTGAGGGACAAGGGCTAGCTAGCCAAGGTCACATGCTTGGGGGATACCCTAAGGTACTTTGGTAGCTATGGCATACTCAAAAAATAGTAATGATCTGGAATAGCCTAGTATGAACATGTGGCCATCATGCAACACTTATTCCCATTACTACCCAAGTACTCCCAATACTACCAAAGTACCTTAGGGTATCCCCCGAGCATGGGACCTTGGCTAACTGGCCCTTGTCCCTTACACACATGAACTAATCCCTGTGGATCAAATGGACTGATCCCTATGGGTCAATGATCCCTGTGGATCAAATGCACTGATCCCTATGGATCAATGTCTAATAGCCACAACATAGCAATCTGATGCAAAAGAAGCACTATGAGGGCCTGAATGGGTATGATGTGACAAAGGTGCATCTAATTTTCTATCTTGCAAAATCTGCACCAACCATTTAGGCATAGTTTTTGCCTCCACTATATCAAACCTCTCATCAACAAGTGCATCATATAAATCTACATCAGAATGAAATTATCTGCATCATCATGTGAGACCTATAAAGGCTAAGAAATTACCGCATTTGGACCAGCACGTGGGTGTCCACTTGTGAAAACATCCAAAAAAGTTTTCTACACATCTTTGGAGCTAATTGGTATCTCCTTAGTACATGAAAGTAATGGATGAATTGCAACTTCTACAAAAAAAAACAAAGATAACCAAAATGCATTTGGTGTGAGGATGATATAGGTGATAGCCATTACTTTTAGAAATGTAAAAAAACACATTTCAGTGCTTTATCATTTCTACGTTGATGTTCAGACACCAATGCATATGTCAAACAACCAAATCCATGCAGATATGCAACAGATGACTTGTGACCATGCGAAGCCTCATACGGAGTGATAGACTGTAGTGCTTTGGTGGGACACTTGTTAAGTACATATGTTGCACACATAAAAACCTTAAGCCAAAAGCTATGTGGTAAAGTCTAACTTTTGACCATACACCTTGCAATCTCCATGAGAGACCTATTCTTTCTTTTAGTAACTCCATTCTATTGAGGTGTATATGGCATTGTACAATGATGTTTTATCACACGTTCAGTGAGAAATGCACTAAAATTAGAAGACATGTGTAGCTCAATGATGAGTAGCACCTCCTTTAATGTCAATCCGGGAAGACGTGAGGATGGTATGAAGACCTCGAGCAAGTGGAAGCACAAGTGCGTGAGTGAGAAGCACACCAACATGCACACACATACACACACACGTGCACACACGGCAAGACAAAGAGTGAGAAGCAATGGAGTTCTTAGATTACTTTCAAAAAGCTTTTACAAGTTCGTTTCAATTACAATCTAACCTCAAAAATGAGCTCTCTAGCTCCTTTTATAGTTTTTGACTAGCTTTGGCCCTGTCCAGACCTAGTGTCCGGCCTAGTTAAAATTTAGGTTCCAGGGCTTATTAGAGGGCTCAAACGAGATCTAAAAAATATGAAAATTGGCAGGTAGATACTTCTAAAGCTCCTCAAGCTCAAGGACTCCTTGGCTTGCACAAAATGAAGCTACAAAAATACGAAATGATATTTACAAGGGTTTCAGTGATGAAAATCACTATTTGTGTAGGGGTTTTCTCTATTGATTTGTCATACATACCTTCGAGCTCCCTACTTGCTCTTTCTTCTTGTGTGTCAACTCCTTGATGTTTGAAAAATTTAGGTGGCCTACTTGCCAGATCTTCTTTGACTGCCATGTCTGCTTGTGCTGTCCCTTCGCTCTGACTCTCTTCGTCTTGTGGCTCCTTCGGTTCCCTGACTGTTGCCAACACCCTACTTGCCAGATCTTCTTTGACTGCCATGTCTGCTTGTGCTGTCCCTTCGCTCTGACTCTCTTCATCTTGTGGCTCCTTCGGTTCCCTGACTGCTGCCAACACCCCCCCCACTCTCGCGTCTGTCGCCCCTGACAGACCCTTGTCTAGAGGATTTTTGAACATAATATTGGACGACATCGGAGGCTAGGTGGTGTTCTTCGAGTCGTAAGCCGCGTGCTAGATCTGTGAGCAAATCATCCCAATTCACAGGTCCCGGGACGTCTGGATGAGGCACCCTCAATTGTTCTGAGTGAATAGTTCTCTCCACAGCAAATAATTGGAGGAGATGTGATGGTCTGGGTATAAAGATTTCGGAGTGATATTCCCAGAATCCTGTGATGAACATCTCCTCAAATGTCTGTTTGAAGCAGGCTGGGAGGTACTTGATTCTGGCGTGCCAAGCATATATTACTTCAATTGATGGGGTGGTACTCATATCGTACACCAGATCCTGGTTTCCTGTCATGAAGCCTGCTCCTGAGAAGTGGGGGTCCTTAATGTTCTTAAACGTCCTGAAAGTGATCAGCATTAATTCAAATATTTTCATACACATCTGGGCCATCACATCGGGAGTATTGCGTAGCCGAATGCTCCAGTGTCTGATTGTAGAAATCATGTAGTTCACCGTGGGGGGTCCTCGTGGAGGTGCTAGATAAACGTAATTTAACTATTTTGCGCAGGCTTTGATGTCTCTGACGGCAATAGTGAATTCAAGCCAGGTGCGTCTTCGAAGAACTGGAACGTAACAAGGATTATATTTAATAAACAACGGCATATTATTCCAGGTTCGGACCATTTCAGGATATGTTTCCAAAAGCCTGATCCTCCAGGTGGGTTGATGGATGGACCCACACTTAGCACTTTCCGGTATATCATCTGGACCAAATTGTGTAGCAAATGTGGGAGGCTTGCCGCATCGTCGTTGAATCTCGGCATTGTAATCGGCCAAAAGTATGCAGTATGGCACATATTGGTCATTATTGGTGCCGATCCATCTATGATGAGACATGCTTCTGAAATATTCTGACTTTATGATAGTTTCTTCTAGGTTCGCTAGTGATTGGATCTGAATGGCCACCCGTTCTTCGTGTGTGTTTGCTGTCTTTTCCAGTGTCTGAAGCCACTCGGGGGCTTCCACTTCCAAGGTGTCTAGTCCCTCTGAGGTTCGTTGCCCGCCTGGCATTGGCATAGGAACATACGGTTCCTCGTACGAATCATCTACCTCAATAGGGACCAACTCTTCTGGCTCTGGTTCTACTACTGGAGAGGGCTGCCTCTCGTATGTCAGTAACCTCTTTTGTAATTCTGCCACCTGCTCAGTTAAGGTCTTTACCTCGTCTGAGGTAGAGGTTGATGGGACACTCTTCGGTTGTTCTTCCTGTTCCTTAAGTCTTCTCCGTAGTGTGTCACGTTCTCTTTCCAAGTCATCATGGGCTTCCAAAAGATCTGCATAGCTTTCCAAAATGGTTTTCATCGTCTCCGAGGGAACTGCTTTGAACTGCTCTGGATCTATCTCGTGGGGAGAGCCTTCCATCGCCGCTTCCAGATTCTCTTCATTTTGTTTTTGCAGTCTCTTGTTCTCTTCAAGTGCTATGGCCATATGTTTCCTGAGTAGCGCCAAGTTACGTCTGACTCGTAGGTTATCGGCCTGGTACACTTCGAGCAAGGCTTCTAACTGTTTGACGCCTGATTCTTTCGATGGTTGGGGTGCCTCTAGTAGTGTTTGGTGAGCCTGCTCAAGCGTTGTATAACGTTGATTTACATCTGCATTTTCCTCTTCAAGAATTCTAAATTGCCTTTGTAAGTTCTAGTGATTTGTTGTCAGTTGTTGATACCGGCCGTCCAGAGCTCTGTACTCATTCTGAAGCTGATATACACATTGATTTAATGCTAGAAATATACTATTTACATTAAATGATGCAGGGAGGGGTGAAGATGCAGGGGGAATGGGGGCGGGAAAGGGAGTTGTGAATGATGTGGATGCAAGTGGAGATGTGGGTGGAGGGGGTATGGGAGATGGAGGTGGCATGGGGGGAGGGAGCGGTGCAGTGGCAGGAGATGTTTCCATAGTGTCAAATGTTTGAGTGACCGTGTAGATGGGTATCGTGGGTGGGGTGGATGTGACGTTAGTGAAGAGAGTGGTGAAAGTGGGCATGGTGACTCCCCCGAATTGGATTCCCGGAGAGAGTGGAATTCCCATAACGATTGTGGTGGTAGTGGACGTGGTGGTGATAGTGTCATGTGGTGGAGTGAGTTGTGTAGTGAGAGGTGGGGATGGTGGTGACAGTGGTGCTTCCTGATGTTCGTCTGCTTGCGTTGTATCTCCTGGTGCTGATACGTTGATATGAATTTGTTTCCCAGACCTCATGGGACGGGCGGGAACTCTTTTCTCAAATCGGTGAATGTAGGCCATTGCCTCATGAATGGCCTCATCCAATCCTACTGCATCGGCGTGTAGGTTTATGGACTCGATGAACATGTCATCCACGCCTTCCTCTGCCAGCAATTGGTTCATGAGTTTCTTGCCTGCTTCCAGTGACATTTTATGTTGTTCTTGAACTAGCTGCATGGTTCGATATAGTCTTTTTATTTGAGCCGAATACGCGGGGGCACTTGCTAACTCTGAAAGTTCGTCATACTCTTGTTCCTCGTAGGCTTCTTCCTCTTGTTCGGTCTCTTGTTCCTCGACGTCGACTTCTACAACTTGCGGTTGGGTGGGGGCTGACGTTGTTGTATGGGTTTGTGGTTCCTGAGCTCGCTCTGTTTCCGTTTCGAGATTAGAGTCATAGATTAGTCTAGCCACTTCTTCATCAGTGAGATCATTGAGGGTAAAGCCCTGTGGAAATTCCAAATCTGATGGGACGGGTGGAAACACCAGATTGGGTCCCTCTGTACTTGGTCTTGGTAGCCGAATGGTGAATGGTCTAATGCGTCGTGTCTGGGGAGGGGTAATTTCTGGTGTAGTGGTGGCTCCCCTTGGTTGAGCGCAGGGTAATTGGACTCCCCCTCTCATCTTCTTTAATGGAGGACCTGCTGTTGATAGCCTTCTCTGGAATTCCTGGGCCCGGGACCATACGAGTGCCCGCTGAATAGGCACGTCATAGGTTAGACATCGATAGATTATCTTGGTCAGAGCACAACATCCGTGAAGTACATTTTTCTGCTTCTTGTTCCACCGTTGATGGGCTAGGTGAATCTGATCTATGATCCAATGTGGTACGTTGATAGGGAGGCTTTCTGTCTCTGCCAAATACAAGCTAAACCATATCTTCTTTGGGGGCATGGTGAATCTTTCCTGGGCGGGGAAAGCAAAATGCTGCATGACGGTCCGTAGGTGAAGAGCGATGGTCGGTGTCATCGCTACCATATCCTTCAGCTTATTGAGATCTTTATGTTTCATTCTGCCTGGAACCATTGTTTCCTTTTCAGTAGGAATGTGCATACCATACATGCCCAATGCTTCTCGTACCAGGTTGAGGGTCAGTTTGAATCTTTTAAGTTCGTGCCCCGGCAACAGTGAGGGTAACACAAAGGTGCTGTCGCCTCCCTTTGCCCTGCTCGGAGTGATGGTACTGATAAGATAAGAACAACATAAGAAATCCGGCTTTGGTAAGTGGGCCCTGAAATAACTGTCCAAGCCAGCTTTGGTCCATACTGAACGCATGACTTCGGCATTCTGATAGCTCTCAAACTCGCGCGTGAAAAAATGGTAGCGTCCCCATTTACCATTAAACTCCAATTCAGCTTCCCAAAAATAGGTTCCATCACCCAACGGTCCTGCCACATCACTGAACCAATGAGCGTGTTTGCCCACTTGAGAGGTGTGCCCCTGGGGAGGATCCTGAACTGGGAGTACATGCACAGCTTGAAGTTCTTGCGGTCTTTCGGTAAGATGTGGTTCGAGGAGGAGTGTTTCTATATCCACAATCTGTGCGCTGGATCCGGCGTGAGAACTGGCACCTCCGGCTTCTGCCATGGCCCTGCTTGCTTGTTGGTTCTGTGAGAATATAGAACCAGGTGTTAACATTGTAATGGACAGAATAAACCCGTTGTTGTCCCTATTACAACATTAACATGAGGTAGATGATGAGTCAGTGGTTAGTAAGTGCACGATGACAGTGTGTGTAGTTAATGCCTGGATAGTCCTAGGAGCTAGATGGAAAGATGCACTGTCTGACTAATGCAGTTAGTAAGTGGAGATGAATTCACAGATTGGGGTCGAGGGGTTTATTACAAGTCTTCGGTTGCCAAACACCATGGATGGCTTTTGGTCTTGGTTTTGTGGAGACTCGGGAGGGTTGCATGAGTAATTCTGCTGGGAGTTGTTGTGTCATTGGGACCCATCTACAAGTGAGTCTGTGCGTGCTTCTAGGTGGCAGTGTGTTCGAGTGTATCAGACAAGAGTGGGTAGCGACTGCTTGACCGAGTGAACCCTGTCGTGTATGATGTGAATTGTGTGGGGTTAGTTGAGCCCACAAGCAAGCCTTAGGCACCCAAATTTGTCTTGATTGTGGGTCAGCCTTCATCGACTTCTTGGGTACCCAAATGGATTTCACTTTCTCAACAGAGGTTTTAGGAGTCCTCTTATTAGCATCAAGTCGTTGATTACTAATAGGAAGTTGAGACCGTTGTTGCCGCTTAGTTATGGCCGACAGCTCGTCTTTCCGCACCCACATTTGTTTCATCGGCTGAGTTGTTCTGCTTTGCGCGTTCTTTTGGTCTCTCGCCCGGAGAGTCTTCAGTGTTTGTCCCAATCAGAGCGTTTATTGTTTACTAATTTCGTCAGTACATTGCATAAGATCTTATTGGTGCTCTCAGCCTGGCCATTAGCTTGAGGGTGATAGGGGGCAGACTTCTTATGTATTACCAAGAATTCTTGGAGCAGATTTTCAATCACTTTGTTCAAGAAGTGAGTGCCTCTATCACTAACTAGCTCTATAGGTAGCCCGTATCTAGTGAACACATTCTCAAATAAAAACTTAGCTGTTGTTTGAGCATCGTTCTTCGTTGTGGCTTTTACCTCTACCCACTTTGTTAGATAGTCTGTCGCAACAATGATATATTCTACATGGGAACCCTTAGCTGGGGGATTAATAGGACCTACGAAGTCTATTCCCCACTTAGAGAATGCACGTCCACCCATCATAGGTTTCAGTGGCATCTCATCTTTACGTATAGGATACTAAGTTCTCTGACAGACATCACATCGTTTCACATAGGTATGTGCGTCCATGTGAAGGGTCGGCCACCAGAAGCCCGCAAATAGTATTGCCTTGATCACCCGATCTAGTCCAAAGTGTCCTCCTGCTACACCTTGGTGAGCAGTGTCCAAGATCTTGAGATACTCACTCTCATGGACACATAGCCTCAGGTAACCATCTTTACCACGCTTGTATAGATTATCACCAATGAGTGAGTAATCCTGGGCTTCTTGTTCTAAACTCCTTTTCCTAGCCAGAGTCATGTCTGGAGGGAATGTTTTCGTCCTCAGGAAGGATACTAGTGGTTCACTCCAATCTGGCACTATGGACACTTGATAAAGAGTGGCGTGTTCCACAGGTGGTTTAGTGCAACAGATTGAGCATTCCTTGCACAACCTTTGGACATCAGCTTCCATAGTTGGCCAATGTACTCCGAGTCTCCTTAGTGTCTGTAAGGTTCGTTGCTTTGAGTAGTGTTGCTCTAACGCACCTACATGTGCTAAATGCAACCATTTATTGTACTCGTCCTCTTCCACACAACAAGCCAAGATCCCTTGATTTGTGTGCTTGTACATACTTCCTGCCATGATGTGGTACTTTTGGGCTTTCACAACCTCTCTATTCTGTGTGTTTACTACTGGATGGTTAGGCCCGTATGTCAATACTGGCACTAATGGCTTAGCCCACTGCGGTACCACTTCCAAGTTAAACAAGTAAGCATCAGGAAGGTCATCTGATACTCCTTGTGGGGCTTCTCCAGATGTGAGCCTAGAAAGGTGATCTGCTCTCAAATGAGTCCTCCCTTTCCTTACCACAACCTTGAAATCATATTCCATTAGTAAGAGAAACCATCTTACTAATCTTCCTGTATTGCATGGCTTGTTCACGAGATATAACAATGCTTGGTGATCAGTAAAAAATTTAAACTTATTTGCAAGCAAATAGTGTCTAAATTTCTTGACTGCATATACCATGCCTAAGCCTTCTCTCTCTGTAGTGGTATAATTTCGTTCAGCTGCATTCAATTGTCTACTGGCATAGGCAATTGGAAGATCCATATTACCTTCACCAGTAGGTTGTGCGAGTACACATCCAATAGCATAATTGGATGCATCCACATGAACATGGAAAGGCTTGTTCCAATCTGGTGTGGTCAAGATTGGTGCTGAACATAATCTTTGTTTCAGTTCCTGGAAGGAATTCTCACATTCATCAGTCCACTCAAAGTTAGTCAGCAGTCCGTACATGGGCTTTGCAATGACAGCGTACATGTGAATGAACCGGCGGTAGTAACCACAATGTCCCATGAAAGCTTGTACTTCCTTGACATTCCTTGGCCTGGGTAGCTCTGCTATGGCTCTCACTTTCTCTTCGTCAGTAGATATGCCATTCTTTGACACTATGTGCCCTAGAATCTTGCCTTGCCTGACCATGAAAACACATTTTTCTGGGTTTAAGCAGACTTGATATTCTCTACATTTGTCAAAGATTTGTCTGAGTTCGGGAATATGGGTTTGCCTAATGTTGGAATGAGCACAAAGATCATCAACATAGACTTCTAAGTTCTTCCTCAGGAACTCCTTAAATACATGGCACATTAGTCTCTAGAAGGTAGCTGGTGCATTGGTAAGCCCAAATGGCATTACTCTAAAGGCAAAAATGCCCCATTCTGTGGCAAAGGCTGTCTTATGCTGATCCTCTGGAGCTATGGCTACTTGATTGTAGCCTGAAAATCCATCAAGGAAGCTGTACACTTCCTTGCCTGCCACTCTTTCTAAGAGATGTTCTGTGATGGGAAGCGGATAGTTATCTCGGATTGTGGCTGCATTGACCTTCTTTAAGTTAATGCATACACGTAGTTTTCCATTCTTTTTGGGCACCACTACGATGGGGGATACCCACTCAGTGTGCTCAATTTCATAGATAAATCCAGCTTCAACCAGTCTATCTATCTCCTCTTTGATCTTGGCAGCGTAATTATCGTTATATGTATAGGGCTTTTGCTTAGAGGGTTTAGCATCTGAGGTCATGGGGATAGTGTGTGAACATATGTCTGGGTCAACACCCTTCAAATCCTTGTAACTCCAAGCGAATACATCTCTGTATTCTCTTAGCAAGGCTATTAACCCATGCTCTTCTTCCTCTGTTAGGTCATGGCCTATGTACGTGCATCTCTCCTCTCCTTCTTCTAGGGCCACTACTATTTTCTTGGTGGTTTCTTTGTTATCATAGGCCTCTCCTGATTGTGCCTCTTGTTTAGGCATTCTTATCATGACTCTCCTGTCGTCTATCTCATACTTCTTAAAATTTTCTGGGACCTCAAACAAAGATTCTTCCTCTTCTGGCGAGACTTCTCTCTTCTTTCATTTCTTTCCTTTTTCCTTCGGGGTCACATGTGTGGCTAATCTTACATCATTTGTAAGCTCTCCATGCCTCTGGGGTTGAAATTCTACTTCATGGAAGTATTCTTCATCTGATGCAAAAGGTGGGTCCATAATGATTGACTCTAGATCGGAGTCACTTGCATCCTCAAATGCATCAGGGATAGGTTCGCATTCTTCTAGAACTGCCTCTCCCATGATTGGCTCTATGGAGAAAACTGAAATGTCATAGCCATCCTCATCACAGTGAGGTGTCCATTGTTCTTCATTGATGGCTACATCCATTGTTGCTAGGATTTCTGCCCAGCCGTGGGGTTCGAATTCTTCGTCAGGAAATACTACAGGTGCATAGGCTGGGTCTTGAATGGGTCTATGTGTTTCGTTTGCACCTATATCTCTGGCCTTTTCTCTTTTCTCCTCTTCTACTGCTACTTTGCACATCCATAAGTGGGTGTCTTCATGCATCCATGAGGATCCTGATCCTATGGAATGCATAGATTCCGTATCATCCTTGGCTCTATGGATGGGGTTCCATTGGATAGGGGGAACATCTCTATGAGAGTAATCTTTGAGATTCACTTTGGTCGTAACTCCCAAGTGTTGCAGGTACAAAGAATTGGTTCCCCAATCCTGTACCACTTGCAACTGTCGCATAAAAGGTCGTCCCAAGATCATCTCATAGGCATGATTTTTACTGAAGTCACATATGGCAAATGTGTGCTCGAACTCGACACCACAAGTGGTGAGAGTTATTCCTTCTAGCAATCCTAAGGGTCTCTCAATATGACCATCGGCCATCTGCAATTTCATTCTCGTTGGCCTGAGTGCAGGCTTGCCCCAACGCTTCCATAGGGAAGTGGTGGCAATTGCAACTCCTGCGCCTGAGTCCAAAATTGCCTTGGTGGTGTACTCCTGGTAGGTAATGGGAAGATAGGTGTTCCCTTCTTCACCTTCACACATATCTCCTATCTTATCCAAGGGTATTTCTGGCACTGTCCTTTGGGATCCTACCTGGGAACGAGGTTTTGCTATCTCTGGTACTTGTTTGGCGACATGTTTCCATAATTCAGGTCTAACCTTGAGTAGCTCTTCTAACTTGAGATTGCACTGCACTTTAGTGTTCTTCACTACCTCTGTGTTCCTAGGTATGACCGAATCTTCGTTTCTTACCATGACTGTGGGTGCTCTCATACAAGTGGACTTTGCTTCCCATGGGCCTGTGAAGTGGGGTAGTTCTTGTAAAGAATTAGACTCGAAGTCTAATCTTTCTTGAGATTGGGTGCTCTCCTGCTCCCCATAAATGGAAGGAAGGTCTTGTGGGAATTGATCGTGTGTGTCATCCACCAGTTCAATGGGAGGAGGGACTTCACTTTCCTTAGCCCATTTGTCTTCCTGAATCTCGCGTAGGAATTCTGGTCTGAACCGATTCATAGAAGATGATGTGTCTTGCTCCGTAGAGTTAGGCACATAGGCTTCCTGAGCAGGAATGCTTACTCTTTCACTTGCCTTGTCCTTGTGTTGAGAGGCTGGTTCCTTTTGTGATTGTGCCATTAGATTCTCTATTCTTCCTAGGGAAGGGGGGTTGTCTGGTTCAGTGGAATTGGGCACATAAACTTCTGATGGGGGATGGGTCATGTTTTTGCTTGCTTTATCTCTCTCTTGATTTTTTTCTTCCTTGGCCGATCTTGCAATTATGCCCTCTAACTTCTCTAGAAGTCCATCCAAGTGTAATTGCGTCTTGGCTGAGCCCGAGTAATTGAAAAGGCGACTGGCTTCAAACATAGTCTGAACCAATGCGACCATTTTCGCACAAAGCTTGGTTCTTTCTATCTCTAGGTCAGCTCTAGGGTAGCACTTGTCATGATCCGTGACATTCGGCCCTTCTTGGATTCTGGCCTGATATGCTTTAAGCATCATGTCGATATCTTCAGGAGTGGGGTCAGCTAATACTGATCCTACGCCCGGGGGTGGTGGAATCGTATGAGGTGGGTTGGAAGGTGGCGGGTCGGATGGCGATGGGAGTGGTGGTGGTGGGGTCGTGTGAGAGGGAGTTTGAGATGTGAGTTCAGTTATCTTGGCTTTGGTTTCTCTTATGCTTTCCTCAAGTTCACTCATCTTTTTAGCCCATTGTCTTTTCATTCTTTCCCGACTATCTCTCCAGACTCTAGTTCTCTTCTTGGTTATGATCTCCGTTTCACTAACTTCTGGGCTCTTTCCCTGATCTACAACTTGGTTTTGCTGCAATGCTTGAGCTCTTGTGACCACTTGCACTGGTGCAGTGGAAGTCACACTCCCTGTGGAGTCTACAACTAACCCAATAACGTTTATAGGAGTGATTTTTGGCATATTGTTGGGATTCTTAGGACAATCTCGTAAGAGATGCTCCTTTCCACACTCCTGACAATAGCCTTGGATCGTTACTGACTAGGGTTGGGTAGGTGGAGGCAAGGGACAGTCACGAATGAGATGATCTCCTTGACATCTGTAACATGGTCCTCTAGGGAATGGGGGTCTTACCTGCCTAGGTTGGGGTCTAGGGTTGGGGTTTGCATACATGACATTTGTGTAATCTGATTCCCAACTAGGTTCATTTGGCTCTTCACTATAGTAAGACTCACCATGTTCAGGAGACTACATGTAGTAAGCCTGGGGACTATCAACATGTGTAGAATCGAAGCTATGGTCACTGGGATCACTTTCTGAAAGCAATGGTGTTACGGGGACTATAGCTCTATTCAGGTTTTCTTCTGTAGTTGCATACTTTACCGGAATCAAGTTGGATGGAGCTGGAGGTTGTTGGGCTAACACAGGCTGAGGCCTTTGCTGGGCCTGGTATTGTGGTTGGTAGGTTTGTTGAGGCCTAGCATACTGTTGTGGTGGGTATTGGTTCTGGTATCTGCCTTGTTGAGGGTATGTCTGAGGGTAAGTTTGCCTAACTGCTTGCTTGTTGTGTGGGCAGTCTTGTGTTGTGTGATTTGTGTATCTCCGTTCTATGGTGCAGTACTGGCTACTAGGATTTACTTGGGGTTGGGCTGTAATGGGACATACATTCGCCATGTGGTCGCCACCACAAGTATAGCATCCTTTTACAGGGGTGAACCTTGGGATTTGTTTACTAGAGACACCTAGTTTCTGAGCAACTTTCTCTGCAAGTTCCTCGATCGATGTGGATTGCGTGGAAGAGAGGTTAGAGGCACTATCTGAATCTTTGTATATCTTGGAAAGCTCTAACTCCTCCCCTAGGTTATCCTCAATGTCAACGCACATGCGTACACACTCTTCTATGGTCCTAGGGTCTTTCAAGTACACATATGATCTTAATTTGGTACTTAGCAATCCATCCAAGAATAAAGCAACTTGCTTAGCTAGCGTGGGTAGCTCAGGGACAGGGCATCTTTCAAGATATTGCCTAAATCTCCTTCCTGCAAGTCTCACGGTCTCTTGCGGGGTCTTCTTGAAACTGTGAATCAGTGAGGAGGTATTATGTCTTATGCCACTCTTAGAGAATTCAATAATAAATGCCTCTAGGAGTTGGTCTATGCTCCTGAACTGTCTCTCGTTTAGTGGCTGAAACCATGTCAGGGCAGTATTCCTAAGGGTTAGACCAAAGGCATTGTACTGTGTGAATAGATCCTCCACTTGTTCAGCTCTCAGGACTTGTCTAAACTCAACCACATGATCGTACGGATCTCCAGTGCCATCGAAGTAGTTCTTCATGGATTTGACTAGCTGAGTCGGTCTCAAAGTCCTTGTGTGTTCTCTAGGTCGTGGTAGAGGGAACTCGTCCGCATTTCTTTGATTCCTGTGAGCTCTAAGTACCTCAGGCTCTACTCTATTTGTTTCCATCCTCGTTCTTTCTCTGCCCCTTGGGTTAGCAAAGCTTACTTCTGGCCTATCTCTACTTCTGTCCCTTTGAGTTCCATGAGCTTGGGATGTTCCCGCTCCAGGGTGACCGTAGGACACATTTGATCTTGGTTGGGGGAAAATAATTTCACCTTTCCAAGTGTAAGCATGCCTATCATTTTCTGTCACCACAAAGATCCTCTCTGAGGCGTGATCTAAGTAGGTCACTTTGCCTGGGCTATCAGGATCCTTAAACTCATAGATCATGATTGTTCCTATATCAAATGGCCGATCAGATTTATATCTCCAAAAGGCTTCTTCAGTTTCTCGGTTCAGAAGAAGATCTATGCTCTTATTATCTTGGGGAATCCACTCTGGTGTGATAATCCTCGTAAGAACAGATTTCCCTCGAGGGGTCCTTGGTTCTACTCCCATGTTTCCTTGCTCTAGGTCATCTAAGTCCGATTCTGGGACTACGTTCCCAAATTCATCAGTCCTATCTAGGTGACTGGTGACTACATATATGGTTCCTTCTTTGTCCAAGTATGCTCCGTTTTCAAACTTGATAGCTGGGTGCTCTAATCCAATGGATTGATCAGGATTCTTAATCTGTACCACAGATCTTCCTAGGCCGTCCTCATAGATGCTGGCACCTAATCGGTTGGTCCTAAGGTATTCCAACTGCGTTTTGTAAGGGCCTTCTACCCTGTGCAAGTATGGCACTCCTGAACTTCCTGTAGGTCTCTCCATACCTTGAGACATCTCTGATTCACTCGTCTCAGAGCTAGGGTAGTATGAGTGGTGGCTCAACTGCTGGGCCCAAGACCTAGTAGTGTGATTAACACTAGCCTCTGAAGACCTAAGGCTTTGTCTCTCCCTCACTAGATGTCGCCCTGATCTAAGGTTCATATGCCTAACTGATTAACCCAATTTGTCCCAGGTACAACCACGTTTCTGAGTTCTTTGTATCAATTACTTAATTCCCTTTTTATGTTGATTATCGTGTTTATACTCTTGTCTGATATCACGTCGTTAGGAATACTTGAGTTTAATTTTGCACTTTAGTTTGGTCGTTTCACGTTAGGTTCTTTTCCTTTAAGGTTGTCGTCCACACACACAGGTTATCTCTTGACTTGAACTTGATTTCTTAGATAGTCTTTGATTTATCTCGTGCCTATCGTTGCCTGGAATTACTTCTAACACTACCCGCACTTAGCCTAAACTAAGAATTGACAGAGGGTGTTGCGGGTTTTCCAACCTTGAGTTCCTTTCCTTGTGTTGTTGCCCTGGTGTGCCCAGGACGCGTGTTCCCAAGCCTGCACTTACTCTTGCTTTGCGTACCCTCCGCTGCTCTCAAAGGACCTGTAAAAGGCCCACCGTTAGCTCAAGACTTAAATTCAAAAGACAGAACCAAACACTTTCATTCATGTAACACTTCACCAATTTGCACTATGACTTTTTGGACACAACTCTAAAGATCCCTGAATTTTGTTCCCCCTGGGTATGGTCAACTTCAAAATACCCTATCTAATATTCCTGATCTTAATTTAACCGTAACCAGTCGACGTTTTTGTTGTACTCCTCGCGAGCTTCCCAACAAAACAAAAATCACGGCAAACGGATTTCGTATGAAAAAGTTATGTCTGTTCAGGGTTCTAGGGTTAAGACAGGATTCAAAACAGGCTAACAGGTAAACAGGAATTCTCGAGTTGCTTGGGTCATGCCCTCGTAGTGTTTGTCCCACACTTGGCCACAATTTAGACCATTATTTTTGCCTTAAAAATTTGACCTAATTTGCCCTTCTAACGTGTTCGCAAAGTCTGTCGGTCGCGATTGACAGGTCAGTCGCGATCGACGTGTCGATCGCGATTGACAGGTCCGTCGTGGCTATCAGTCGCGATTGACATGTGGCCGAAAATTCAGTCAATCATGGTCAAAGGGTCGTTGACTCTGTCGATCACGATTGATGCGTCGATCGCGATTGACAGGTCGGTCGCGAGGGTCTGTCCGTCGTGGTCAAACAGTCCTTGACTGTGTCGGTCGCGATTGACAGAGCCGTCGTGGTCTGTCCGTCGTGGTCAAACAGTCGTTGACTGTGTCGGTCGCGATTGACAGAGCCGTCGTGGGCTGTCCGTCGTGGTCAAACAATCGTTGACTGTGTCGGTCGCGATTGATGAGTCGATCGTGATTGATGACTCGATCGCGATTGACACGTGTCACGCGTATGGTCCGTCAGTCGTGGTCAATCGGTCGTTGACTCTGTCGGTCGCGATTGACAGAGCCGTCGTGGGCCGTCAGTCGCGATTGACGTGTCGATCGCGATTGACAGGTCTGTCCGTCGTGGTTTGTCGATCGCGATTGACAGAGCGATCGCGATTGACAGAAATCTGAGGAATTTCAAAAAACTAAACACATTTTTGGGAAGCTCTAGGCCTGTAGATCATGGTTTTGCACTTTGTTTGGCAATTTGAGCATTTTTTCTGTCGGTCGCGATTGACAGAGGTCGGCGACACACAGACAGTTACTTCGAATTCTGTACCTGCGCAGAGTGCTGGGGACGATGATGCAGTCTGTACCTGTAAGACAGCTCAAAAAACATGCAAAAACAACACACACAATTTTGCTCTCTCGCTCTCTCTCACAAGTGAAATGAGGGAAATGAGGTGGAGAAGGTGATATGATCAAAAAACTGAATTTTTCGCGATGATGGAAATGGAGGTGGATGATGATGATGATGATGATGGTGATGATGGTGGTAAGGTAAGAAAGAGAAAAATAGGAAAAGTAACGAAATTACCTACAACGCCAACGTCTCCAATCTACGTCTTACCATCACACGCTCGTCCTCAAAGCTCGATCCCCGGCAACGGCGCCAAAATTTGGTGTAGCTCAATGATGAGTAGCACCTCCTTTAATGTCTATCCGGGAAGACGTGAGGATGGTATGAAGACCTCGAGCAAGTGGAAGCACAAGTGCGTGAGTGAGAAGCACACCAACATGCACACACATACACACACACGCGCACACACGGCAAGACAAAGAGTGAGAAGCAATGGAGTTCTTAGATTACTTTCAAAAAGCTTTTACAAGTTCGTTTCAATTACAATCTAACCTCAAAAATGAGCTCTCTAGCTCCTTTTATAATTTTTGACTAGCTTTGGCCCTGTCTAGACCTAGTGTCCGGCCTAGTTAAAATTTAGGTTCCAGGGCTTATTAGAGGGCTCAAACGAGATCTAAAAAATATGAAAATTGGCAGGTAGATACTTCTAAAGCTCCTCAAGCTCAAGGACTCCTTGGCTTGCACAAAATGGAGCTACAAAAATACGAAATGATATTTACAAGGGTTTCAGTGATGAAAATCACTATTTGTGTAGGGGTTTTCTCTATTGATTTGTCATACATACCTTCGAGCTCCCTACTTGCTCTTTCTTCTTGTGTGTCAACTCCTTGATGTCTGAAAAATTTAGGTGGCCTACTTGCCAGATCTTCTTTGACTGCCATGTCTGCTTGTGCTGTCCCTTCGCTCTGACTCTCTTCGTCTTGTGGCTCCTTCGGTTCCCTGACTGCTGCCAACACCCTACTTGCCAGATCTTCTTTGACTGCCATGTCTGCTTGTGCTGTCACTTCGCTCTGACTCTCTTCGTCTTGTGGCTCCTTCGGTTCCCTGACTGCTGCCAACAACATGTATTCCCCCTTGATCGAAATGAAGCATGCCCATTTTACATGCTAACACATTTTCAACCAAAATGAGGAACTACTTGAATCATATAAACACTTCCGACTTTGCTTTCAATGGATACACCCATGCATGCTTGACAAATCATCAATAAAAGTCATGAAGTAAAGGTACTTCCCAAAAGAAGGTGTTTGCATATGAGCACATATATCATTGTGAACAAGCTGCAATTTCTAAGTATCTCATACTAAACCATCTTTTGGGAAGGAGGAATGTTGCGTTTTGCCCAAAATACAGCCTTTGGAGACATGTTTACCAAGTGAATCAATTTTGGGTAGAGAGTGTTGAAAATCAAGTCTCAATCATGCAAAAGGGCTCAACCACAAGTTTTGCAAGTGGAAAAATAAAAAAGGACCCAAAGTTGTGGAATAAATTTAGAAGCTCCACCAAACTAAGTCAAATTCAAATCTCATCAAATCAGCCACCAAAAAGTGCACCTACACTGATTGGTGGGTGGTTAGCTAGATTGTAGGAAAAGTAAAATTCTATATAAGCATCATCCCACCTTTGCTTCTTGATTTGTATGCATTCCATGAGTTTTGCACTTAGTTTAGTGAAGTCATAAACTCTAGCAAGCAGCCCCCTTGCTTGCTTACCTCATTTTCTCATGATTTTGCTCCTCTCTATCTAGAGGTGTAGTTAGGCTTTTCCAAATTTGATTGTACCAGATTGTAGAGCATTGTTTTCTTCTCATTGTACTCTTTCATTCATTTCAAGCTTCATTTGGTCTCTCAAATAGTTCGCTAAGGTTTGCTAAAGTTTCAAGTTGTTTGACTGAGTGAGTTGTGAGAAATTGCCAACTTTGTGAAGGTATATCTTTGCACATAGGTAGAGAGTGTTGCAAACTAGTAGCCTGTTTTACAGAGGGTGGTTCTCCCAGTTGGAATATCCATTTAGGATGATTTATATCATTTTGGGTAGCTCTTATAGTATAATATAAGCTTTCAAGATTTCATTTTAAGTATCTATAGTGCTGCAGAAAAAATTACATAATAGTGAGCATATATCATTGCTTGTGGACCTTGTGGAGGGCAGCCATCTTCCATTATTGCATTGGGGTGTTAGAATCATCCCCCATTAGTGGTATTAGAGCCATTTTTGAGGCTTAGAGACATCAGTGGGAATTATATCAAAGACTTGAAGGGATCAAGACAACTCGTGGAAGCACAAGGAGGACTTATCAAAGCTAGAAGGCATTGAAAGGGGGCTATGTCGATTGAGATCTCAACTAGTCAAACGTTAGCAAGGGAGAAGCTATCTAAAGGTAATATCCACACCTTCTAAAGTTAACAGACACTTGAGAAGAAGCTAGAGGAGCATCTTAGAGCTCAGTATGGCTGAGTATAATGCACAAATAGAGAAGCTAGAGAAAGGTAATTATCAACCATGGAAATTTAGAGTTAGCAACTACCTTATGGGTAAAGGATTGTGGGGATTAGTGAGCAACATGGAGCCAATGCCTCATGTACATGATCCACCACTTCAAGGGCAAGTCAAGGCACTTAATGAATGTATAGAAAGGGATAGAAGAGTCATATTCATTCTATCCCAACACATAAGCAATAGCATTATAGGGCATATACAATACTTGGACACATCCAAGAAGGTTTGGGAGACCTTGGAGAGATAGTACTCTTCATCAACCAAGGCAAGGAAGATTCAGCTCAAGAATGAGCTAAATAATCTTAGGAAAGCACCAAGTACTAACATAAATGAGTACATTTTGAAGGTTAAGGAGCTTGCAGATGCCCTAGGCTCAATTAGGAGCCCAATCGAGGATGATGATCTTGTTGCCCACACTTTCAATGGCTTGAGAGAGGATGAAAGGTGGAAAGCATTTACCACATCAGTTTATGAGAGGGATTCCATACCAAAATTTGATCAATTAGTCACATTGATGGTGATCGAGGAGATGAACCAAGGAGGTCCACAATCAAAGGGTAGCCAAGCCCAATTTTTCTATGCAGGTAGATGCAAAGGCAAAAGACTTGAACAAAACTCCCAAGGCAGAGGGAGAGGAAGGTCAGACTCAACCTCAAGCAACCAAGAAAGCTCCAACCAAAGCAATGGATCATGAGGAAGAGGAAGGAGTAGAAGAAGAGGAGGAAGCCTTCACATGGAAGGTGGCCATCCATGTTTATTTTTATTTTATTAACCGAGGTTAGTTGCTTTTTCAACTGAGGGGCATGTTACAAAAATTATGGAATGTGTTGAACAAGGAATTTTTGGAGCGTTAATTTGTTAATGTACTAATATGTTTTGGTGTTTTTGATATAGCAGTAGAAGGTTCGTGAGGGCGTGAAAGGCGTGAAAGGGCAGACATGAATAATTTGATTCATAACTTATATAGTTTTTTGATAAACTTGCATAGAGGGTTCTATTTTTAGAATCAGTTAGTAAAGTAGTGGTTAGAATAAGGTTCATTGTAGACTGCAATTTTTTATATTGAAACCAAAGGCTTTCTACAAAAGTTACCAACTTTTACTTTTGTGCACGCTTTTTGAAGCCATTCTCATGTAACCACTATTTCGACATAATAAAAAATTCCTATAAGTACATGCACTTTGTGGACTATCGAAACAGAGTGCATGGGGGGGAGATTCCACTCAATATTGTGTTCTGTCTTGTCTCCTTGCATATTTATTTTCTCTATGTGTTCTTAGCATTCATAACCTGTGTGTGCACATGAGTTAAGATCCTGATAACAATAAGTGCTTCATCAACAACACAAAGACCAATTCAAGCTGATGAATAGTTGTATAAATAGCAGAGAAATCACTTTTGGTATAGACACACCCATAGGAAAGTGCATTAGAGTTGTTGTTGAAGCTGAGATTTTAGAGAAGTTAAAAAACCTTATCAAAGTACAAGATGTGCAAGCAATATGTGACGAAGCGGGCATTAGTAGAAATGGGTATACTGCAATGTCCACCCTTCTGAGGCAAGCCTTACAAGAATAAGGTATTTCTGAAAGTAATTTTCAATGCCCATATAAAGTGTATCAAGAAAAAAACTTCTAATGAGGATGTGACTTGTACTATTGGACAATATTTATTCATAGACGACACTATGCCTACCTCTGTTTATCATCCAAATATTCCCAAAAAACAATCAAAGATCCTATCTACACAAGGATTTACTTACACTAAATTCAAAAATATATTTGTGGATCATTAGAAGCTTCAACCAGCAATGGTTCACTTTTATAGTTCAACATTCAAAGGTACCCTTACTACATTTTATTTGGTGTTTAAGTTTTACTACATTCAAGTGCTAAATTAAGGTAATGTTTCCTCTTTTGTGCATACTGTAATGAATCATGATAAGTTAAAGTTCATAATAAAGCTTGATGAGTGCCAAATTATAAAGGTTTGATGATTGGAAAGGTTGAGTGTGACAATGAATGAAGTTATGGACAATGCAATGAGTGATAAAACTTTAGGATACACTTCCCAATTTACTTACAGTGTGCAATCAGAGAGAGATACCTGGTGGTTAGGTGCTATAGAAGCTCCCAAAGAAACAAACAATGTTATTTCGGGGATTTTTATGGAACCCCATTATTCCATTTCCATTAGTCAATGTTCACTTTTGTACTTTGCATGTATTCATGAGAATCTTTGATAGGCTTTTGAAGCTCCATGTTGAATATGCATTTGCAATAAAACCACTAGAGATGTCTACAATAGCAATCCAAAAAATATAAGCTCTTTTGAATTCTATTGGTTGTCATGGTGGCCATGTATCTTTAGTTGTTAAGAAGTATGGTGAGTCTCAAGAGATTTTACAAAAAGTTTCAATGACTAGGAAGAAGGCAAGATGTTTCTTTAAAAGAGATGTGAATAGTCAAGATGATGGGAAATGGGAGCTTTAGAAAGACCTCTGTTTGATTACTGGACATTTTTAGTACACGAGGGATGGAGAAGTCACATTACAAGGCTAGAGGTGTTCACTTTTAAAACACCCATCATGGGAGTGGTCTATTCTAATCAAACTATTTGCAAGAAATGTTCAACTCGTTTTTTCATACGGCGTTTGCTAGAAAATATGCAATGGAACGAGCATGTCAATCACAAATAGAAAAGATTTCAAGAAAGATACAACATGATATTGCAAGAGAGAAGTGGATGTCATCATCAAGACTGCTACAACATGCCCAATGGCATGCATAAAGAGTCTATGAGGATTCTGCTTGGAAATAGTTTCCCGACTCTCAGAATGCATTGTTTCTTATCAAAACTTTTTTCAAGGTTTTAATAACTCCTTTCTCTTAAAATAAATTTTCAATGTGTTTTTTTAATATTCTTTTAATGTTTCAAAACTAATTTTTATACATTTAAATGTGAACAAGACAAATCTTAAGTGAAAGGCTATAAATAAAGGTGTCCTTCTTCATTTTACCACTTTACATCCTAAGAGAATGGAACGCACAAAGCAAACTACTAGAAAGGATCATGTCTATCTACCCTAGCCATGTGCAAGGTACTCAGTGCCCACCATGGATGACACCCTACTAGAAGCATCGAACCACAAGCCACTCTTCTAGATGAAAATCGGGTGGAGGGACACACTCTGGTAGCATTCCATGACAGGGGAATGAAGCCTCTGAACAAGAGAGAGATGTAACACAAGAAATGCAACCTTCCCCCTTCTATATTTGATGAAGAGCCCCCATATAAGACATCATTCAAGGCAAGGCCCAAACAACAAGGATGGAGAAAAGTTGTATTGGAGTCAATGTCAAATTTAGAGAGTTCCTCCGATGAAGAAAGTGTTAACGAGCCACCATGGAACCATGATCATATGCCGATGAACCATCGAGTAACACAAGGAGGCAACACACTCCCTACAGGACAAGAAGAAAGACCAACCGATAAAGAAAGAGAGCAAAGGCTGGCAGAGCAGGTAAATGATGAGGTAGGACCATTTAGGTGTGCTCCAAGAAGAAATAAGAACTATCAACCATGTCGTAGACCCAACGACCACAATCCAACATCCCTCCAAATGCAAGAGCACTACAAAGGTGCAAAAAGCAAGCTAGAGCCTTTGCAGAGATTCGACATTATCAAAAGTCTATGGAGCTTCTTATTGCATGAAGGCCATTTGCAAGAGTTGTGAAGGAAGAGCTCCAAAGCTATTGCATTGGACTTCATATTCAAGGGATAGCCATTGAGGCCATCCAAGAAGCTGTAGAGGTGTATCTAATCTCAATGTTGGAGGACTGGAACCTGTGTGCTATCCATGCAAAGAGAGTGACAATACAACCTAAAGATACGTAGCTAGCTAGAAGGATTAGGGGGAATAATCCTTAACATTTGTAAAATCTCTTGTTTAGAGAACTTTTCGTTTATCCCAAATGATTAATATAATCTTCTTCTTAATATATTTGCTCTCCCAAGTGTTTGTTTCTTAGAGTACACGTTTTGAATTCTATTTCTCCTAAGTATCTAAAAGTGCCTTTGAAGTCATTGCACATGAGTATCTTAATCTTCCACACATTTTATCAAGTTAAGAAAATATTTCATGTACATGGGGTGTTTATTTTGTGATTAGAGTGCTTGCAATGGCCTTCGAATGCATAAAAAAGGCCTAACATAGAAACACCAGATTGGGCCTTGCAAAAGTTTTGCAGGGCCCAATCCCACATTTTTATGGTAGGCTTTTTTAATGCTATTCTAGGTCATCAAACCATATGGCATGGACATTGGAGCATATGGTATGCCTTATCTAAGGTGCAATTCATGCAAATCCGTTGTACAATAGAACAATGTTGATGCATACTTACATGTACTTATAAATTGATGCATGTTTCTATGCACCCATAGGAGTCCATAAATTCTCTGCTCATTGCACATCATAAGTCTTCTACACTATTCCCCAAATTTAGCTTATAATTGATGTACATAGACTTTCAATATTTTTCCCATAGTGCTTGCAATGGCCTAGGAATGCCAAAAAAAGGTCTACCACAGAAACATAGGGTTGGGCCTTGCAAAAGTTTTGTAGGGCCTATCCCCGTGTTTCTATGGTGGGCCTTTTTTTTGGCATTCCGAATCCATTGCATGCATTTTGGGGAACATCATTTTATAGGAAACACTAAAAAAACACTGATTTAACTATGCAAAACATATGAAGTTATAAAAAACATAAAGAGACAATAGACAATTGAATGCACATGGGAATTGAAAAAAGTGTAATTGGTATTATGAATTTTTACAATTGGCTCTTGGCCTTGAGCCTCTCCACTACACTTCTTCTTTGAGAAAATAGTGGCAATTGGTAAGTCAAAACTGATTGGGATATTAAATGGGGGTCTATCAATCCAAGACCCAAAGCTATTCCTATTTGACCTAATATTTTTCCTCTAAAGTTAATTCCTAGGGTAGTAAAGGCAAAGGACTCCTAACCAAAATTACATAGTTGGTTCCTTGCATTATTGTAGATAGGCACAAAAGTTTGCTCAAGGTCTTATGATACCAAGTCATGGTGTCCTTGAGGGGAAAAGTCCTTGTGGATAATTACAAAATCTTCCTTTTGCAATTTTCCAATGTAGTTTGCCAAAGAAGATGCATTGCCACGGGAAACAGGGTCATTGTTGGAGTTAGACATCTTCAAAAGCATGCGAACAACACAAGGAAGATGAAGAAGCTTGGAGCACAACACACAATACTGAATGTATTACTAGAGAATGTACAAAGATAAGTAGCCCATTAGGGCAATAGGCGTATATACAAGCCAGGGGAAAAAAACCTCCTCAAGAGGGAAAAAAGTGCCCCAATGGTCCTAGAGTGTTCATACACATCACTATCTAAATATGTCAACAAATCCCCCTTGGGAGTGATGCAGTGAACAAGTAGCTGGCACTCATGTATAAGGAAGTGCCAAGCTATGTGGAAATCACTCCACAAAAGGAAGAAAGCCCAAAGCTTTGCAGAAAGCTTCAAACTTCTCCCTAGGCAGAGCCTTTGTGAAAAGGTCTGCAATGTTCTCCTGCGTGGGCACATATGCCAAGCTGATCTCCCCAGCAGAGAACCTCTCCCTGACATAATGATAATGCACCTCAATGTTCTTAGTACAAGCATGGAACATAGGGTTCCTCGCAATCGCCAATGCGCTCTGACTGTCAGTGAAGATGGTGGTGGCAAAAGGCTGACCAACACCCAAATCAACCATAAGGCGTCTGAGCCACACACAATCAACAGTCGCTGTGAAAGCTGCCCTATACTCAGCCTCATAACTAGAAGTGGCCACAGTAGGCTGCTTTTTGCTCAACCAAGATATACACGAGCTAGCAAGCATGAAGCAAAAACCACTTGTGGACACATGAGTGTCACAACAATCAGCCCAATCAGAGTAAAAAAAAGCATGCAAATCTGGTGGTAGTGATCTCCTCTTGGGATAAAACAAACCAAGTAGCTGAGTACCACTCAAGTAGCAAAAGATGCACTTAACCGCCTGCCAATGCTTGACTCCTAGGCAATGCATAAACCTGCTCATCTGCGAGACAACAAACTGAATATCTTGCTTAGTAATGCATAATTAAATCAAGTATCCAACAGGTTGCTGATAGAGAAAAACATCAAGTGCATCTCCAGCATCATGAAGACTCAGTCGTAAACTTGTTTCCATAGGAGTGGCAATAAGTTTACAGTCTTCAAGGCCGAAATGCTGCAATAATGTGTCAATATATTTTGTTTGACACAAAGCCATTCCACAATCAACGTGCATAAACTCAAATGATGCAAATGCCCCAAATCAGACATCTCAAATGAGGCATGCAAATCAGCCCTAAAATCAGCAATATGCTTCTCAATAGGACCAGTGAGTAGCATGTCATCAACATAGACAACAATGATCAGAAGCACATATTTAGCATGCTCAACATATAAGGTGCTTTCAGTTGGACTGTTCTCAAAACCATGTGCAATCAGATAGGCATGTATCTTCTCATACCAAGCACGTTTTGCTTGCATTAAACCATATAATGCCTTCTTTAACCTGCACACCTGGTTTTCATGCCCTTTCTGCACAAAGTCACGGGGCTGAGAAACATACACTTCTTCATGCAAGTCACCATTCTGAAATGTTGTTTTAATGTCCAGCTGATGTACATTCCAACCGTGATGGGCTGCAAGTGCACATATGCTCCAAACAGTAGTCATATGACATGTAGGTGCAAAGGTCTCATCAAAATCAATGCCTCTTTCCTACGCATAACCCTTTGCAACAAGCCTAGCCTTATACCTATCAACTGTTCCATCAGGCTTACACTTCAACTTGTAAACCCACTTAGTGCCAATGGCCTTCTTGCCAAGAGGCAAGTCACACAAAGACCAAGTACCATTCTTCATTATAGCATCATATTCAGATTACATAGCAGCCATCAAATTTTCTAAATTTTGTGCTTCATCAAATGAAGCAGGCTCACTCTCATCACAGAGACTAGATGCAGCCATAGCATAGAAATCTAGTGCAAAAGAGGCACTATGAGAGCTTGATCGAGTACGATATGATGAGGTGCATCTAATTTGCTATCACGCAAAGTCTGCACCAGTCATTTTGGCATAGTTTTTGCCTCCTCAATATCAGGTCTCTCATCAACAAGTACATCATGTAAATCTGCATCAGAAATGGAATGATCTGCATCATCACATGAAACCTGCAAAGGCTGAGAAGTTGCCTCATTAGGACCAGCACTAGAGTATCCACATGTAAAAAGAGGCAGCAAAGTATCATACATGTCTTTGGAGCTAACAGATTATTACACGAAAGAAATGGCTGAGCATCTCCCACAAAAAAAAACATCATGGCTAACCAAAATGCATTTAGTATATGGATGATACAGACGATGACCTTTACTTTCAGAACTGTACCCAACAAAAATACATTTTACTACTTTATCATCCAATTTTCTGCGATGTTGTTCAGGCACTAATGCATATGCCAAACAACAAAAAACATGCAGATGAGAAACAGATGGCTTGCGATCATGGAAAGCCTCATATGGAGTGATAGACTGCAGTGCTTTAGTGGGACACTTGTTAAGTACATATGCTGCACACATCACAGCCTCAAGCCAGAAACTATGTGGTAAAGCCTAACGCTTGACCATACACCTCGCCATCTCCATGAGTGACCTATTCTTTCGTTCAGCAACTCCATTTTGTTGAGGTGTATATGACACTATACAGTGGTGTTTTATCCCACGTTCAACCAAAATGCATTAAAATTAGAAGACATATATCCCCCCCCCCCCCCCCCCCCCCCCCCCCGATCAAAACGGAGGATGCCCATTTTACATGCTGACATATTTTCAGCCAAAACCCAAAATTGTTTGAAGCACATGAAGACTTCAGACTTTGCCTTCAATGGATATACCCATGCATGCCTGGAAAAATCATCAATGAAGATCACAAAGTAAAGATAATTTCTAAAAGAGGGTGTCTGCATAGGACCACAAACATCACTATGTACAAGTTGCAATTTTTGAGTAGCCCGAACTGAACCATCTTTTGGAAATGAGGAAGGCTCCATTTTACCCAAAATACAACAAACATGTTTTCTAGGTGCCTTAAGTTTGGGCAAGGAGGACACCATTTCAGATTTCTGCAGGCATAGCAAACTAGTGAAATTCAGATGACCAAAGCGTGCATGCCAAAGCTTTGCATCTGACATAGCCTGAGAATCATGTAATGCACATGCCAAATCATTCACAGATCTTTCATGGTCTATGATCTTATACATCCCATGACATAAAATGCCAAAAGAAATAATCACATCACGATTTGACAAATCATGAAATGTACACCTATCATCAAGAAATTTCACAACCAAGCCAATCTTGGCTAATGCAAAAACTGATAACAGGCTCTTCTTGATCCTTGGCACAAATAAAGCATCTGACAAAATGAAAGAACTACCATCAGTAGTAGTCAAAACGATCTTACCAAATCCCATAATAGGATAAGAGGAGTTGTTGGCGCATGTGACAATATTCCTTGTAGGGGCATGCTCGAGTGAAGAGAACAAACTGTGCTGCGAGGTAATATGTTTGGTTGCCCGTGACTCCCAAAGTACCAAACAACTGAATCTACTGCAGACATGCACTCCTCATGAGAAGATGGCTCAAAACTGTAAACAGTAGTAAACACCCATTCTTCTTCCTGCACAAGATTAGCAAACTCTGTTTTTAGTGTAGAGGCTTTTGCAACAACCATTCCAACCTCTTTCTTCTTTGCCTCTTTAGCATCCAGTTTTGGACAGTTCTTTATGATATGATCATTTCCTTTACAATACTTGCAAAACAATTTTTGCTTTTTTGATTTCTTTTCATCTTTGTCTTCCCTCTTTGATTGTGCAGAATTAGCAGATTTGTGCTTACTACTTGAAGAGCTCCATTTTCCTTTGCCCTTCTAACTAGCCAGGCATGCTTAATCTGCAACTTGCATAATGGACCTATTCTGCCTGGACTGATCTTCCTGCAATAAAACAGAGACTAACTCCACAAATGACAAGGCATTTGGATTGCCTTTCATCATCAACCAAAGAGTAGAAGCAAAACTCTTATATGAATCAGGAAGACCATGCAGAACGGTCTACACAAGTGAGCTATCTAGTATAACCTCATCAACAGAAATCAACTATTCCTTCAAGTCTTTGATCTTTGTTAGAAAAATATCCATAGAATCACCTTCATTCATGTGCTCACTCTCCAACTGTTTTCGGAGGTAATTAACACAAGCCTCATTCCTAGCTTGGTACAATGTGCTAAGTGTATCACAAGCATCCTTAGCTGTTCTGCAAGAGCAAATGTGAGGAATAATAGCACATTTGACAGACAAAGCTATCAATGCATATGCTTGGGCATCTTGCCATCCCAATGAATTTTCTCTGCAGTAGGTGCAGCAAAAACAGTAGCACGAATAGGAATATGCAGAATATCATCATCTTCGACACCTTCTACATCAGCTTCAGTACCTGTAGTTGTAACAGTTGCAGGTGTGATAGGACGTTTTTCAACACCCTGCATAATGTTCCACAGTCCTTTTGCAACCAATACAAGTCGCATCATATAAGCCCACAAGGGGTAGTTGGTACCATCCAACTTATCCTCAACAACCAACATACGAAATACATCACTGCTTTCAGCCATGGTTGATTACTAAAATACCTTGATGTAGAAAAATGAATATATCTCAAAAAGTTGAATGGAAGTGCCTATATGAGTTCTGCTAAACCTGTAGTAGACTTCGAGATGCTTATAGAAGCGAATTGAAACATGTATATACCTTTGGCACAAAAGGATGAAATAGCCTACACGAGCACTACGATAGTGCGTTCGGAGGCCAAAATGAGCTCAGATTGGGATTTCAACACCTTGAGTATGCTCACCAAATTTTGTGCGAATATGAGATTACAACCGGAGAGGTGTAGACGACGCCCTAGATGAAGCAGTGACCTACTCTGATACCAATTGTTGGAGTTAGATGTCTACGGAAGCACGTGAACAACACAAGGAAGATGAAGAAGCTTGGAGCACAACACACAATACTGAATGTATTACTAGAGAATGTACAAAGATAAGTAGCCCATCAGGGCAATAGGCATATATACAAGCCGAGGGAAAAAAACCTCCTAAAGAGGGAAAAAAGTGCCCTGGTGGTCCTAGAGTGTTCACACACATCACTACCTAAATATGTCAACAATCACCACCACTCCTTGCTGCAAATTTACCGACTTCAATTACTTCTTGCACATAGACAATCACAGTCATTACATACTTAAATCTTGTACAAATATGAAACATAGTCAATCATAAATGTCATTAGATACTTACACCTTGAAGCCTATCTTCATCCTCTCGTCTTCCCATTGCATCTAGTGGAATAGAAGAGTGAGCCATGCCAATTTGCTCCATAACAGGGGACGTTGGAATCTTCTTCTCCAAAATTCTTTCCCTTGCTATGGCCAGATCCTCTTCAGTGGCATTTTGCTTGGCATCACTCAAAATCTCCTCGCACACAAATGCAATGGTGTCTGCAACTGAATCACCAAATGGAATAATTATCTTTTCAATTCGGTTAGAAGCATTATCCATGGGAACATTCGAGGTTGAGCAAAAAATACTTAGGCATTTGTCGATGCATATAACAAATGCCTTCTCGCTATCATGTGAGAACAAAAATTCTTCTCCGTTGACAAGCACCATTGAAAACATTTCCATCTCTACCTCTGGTAGAGTGGGTTCCAAGGCCTCTAAGTTGGAGGGCTGACTATTTTTTGCACTACTGGCTTCCCTCAATTTGTCCACTACCCCTTGCAAAAATTGTCTATGAATGTTTTCACCCTCTTCTAATAAGTTGAGAGCTTTTGTTCGCGGTTCCATTTTTTCATCTACAAAAACCCCAATAACAAGATGGGGTAGTCCATGTGTGTAGGTTTGGGCTCCTCATTGACAAAAAATATTGAAGTTGCAACATAGAAAAGACATTTTCTTCCCATCTTTCTCTTATTATTTAATTGCTTATTTAATGGCATTGTGTCATCTAACAGGTGCCCTGCATCCTCAACAATAGCCATGAAATGCTTTTGGCACTTTGCAAAGGCCTCAATCTCCTTTATGGATGTAAAAATGTAGGTCACAAGGGACCATTTACATTCATATGCTGGAATATCTATAGCATATCGTAATATATAGAATTTCAAGAAATCTGTAATGTCCTCGAGCACATCAGATTTCATGGTTAGCATCCCTTCAAGATTAGGGACTCTACAAACTAGGTCATAAAAATCTGTATGACCTTTGTATTTTGTATTATCCAAGAACTCCATGAATAGATCTCAACGAGATTTGATGGGAGTGGAAGTGCTAGTAGCCGTTGCATGTGTGCAAGATTTCTATTGGCTTGTCTACTCTTTCTAGCTCTTTGTGAGTGCAAATGTGAGGAATGAGCATATAGAACTCATTATTATAGCAGTTCAAAGTTTTTAAAGTGATTGGGCCCACTTTTAAAGGTAAATAATAAAATAGAGTTAAAAAAATGAAATTTTGATGACAAAATAATGCACCAAAAACGAAACGATATGATTTTTTTTGCATCAAAGCAAATGCCTAAAACATAACACAACAAAAAACAACATTACCAACCACATTGCAAAGTAGTGAACATAGACTTTTGACATTCCAAATGTTTTGAAATCACCATTGCAAATAAGAAGGTATATACAATATCTAACATATATTGTTTGTCCTACTTTTTACAAGTTTCTTGAAAGTGCAAAATCCATGAGATACAATGACTAGGACCCAAAAAGTGACATTATCAAGTTGCAAAAGAACTATGACAATGGGAGTTCAGCTCCATCTTTACTCTAATCTATACGGACTTTCATTTCGTATTCCAATCTTCTTCCCACCTGTAATCAATTTATAAGAAATTGAAGTTATAAAACTAAAATAAGCAATAATGAAAAGATCAGTTTTACAAAAGCACAAAACATTTCTCACCTTATGTCCTTGTATTTTGAATTTGGATTGAGTTAGTCCCTCAAACCCCATAATCACCAAGTGTTCTCTCAGATTAGCCAAGGTCCAATGATGATTCACTAAAATAGTTTTTATTTCATTGTTGGGCAATTTAAGCTTTATTTCAAATGAATGTAAAGATCCCTCTGAACTTTGAAATGGTATCCATTCACCAAGTTTGCACATCCAATGATCATAATAGAATCTAATGTATAATGAAGTATTCTGTTTCAAATATCTAAATTCTAGACCTGTTCCACCTATTTTACAAGGATTTTGTAAAACCTTTTGCAATTCCTTCTATCAAACCCCAATTTTCACCTAGAAGACTTTCGACTTGCTCATATGTGATATATTTACACATGAACATGGTGGAAGTCTCTTGGAATGAATATCCTTGGAATAAATATACAAAATAATGGATGGAAAAGACCAGCGCAAACCTATAAATCTCGACACTTTTGTGAATTTCAAAGATTTTTGTATATCCATTACCACCTTGTGCTTCAAAGATGATACAGACCATATATCAGGTTTTGGCCACTCTAAGCTAAGAAGAGAATGTACTTCAATTCTCTCTAACCTTCCAACCATTCATTGTAGGGGATACAACATATCTATGTGTGTAAAAGAAGACTCTATCATGGCAAAGTTGATCAGGAGATATTTTTAGAAAGACTAGTGCACCAACATCTGCATGCAATGTCTGGAAAGTACCTATAAGACTATGAAGTGGCTGCTCTTCCACCAAAGTAGAAGGAAATATATCTGAAACAAACAAAAGCATATCTAAGTAGTTCAGAAATAAACTCAACACTATAAAACATACAATATTGTCGATTAATACTTACAATTCATAGGATATCTCATTCTAATGGAGTTTTTGAGTTTCATGGTTGCCATTGTAAGAACATGTTGTACAATAGCAAGCATCCCATTGTCTTTGTGCTTCTTGAAGCCAAGTAACTTTCCTTTCCAATGAAGATCCAAGTTTCCAGGATCTCTAACTCAATGAGGCCCAACTCTAGAGGGTTGCATGTACACCCATGCACCTTTGGAGTACTCATGTGATAGCCATTGTGCATCTATAGCTTTGATATTGTGACATCTTAATGTGCGGACTTCATCTTTTGGTCACCTAGAAGCTTTAGATGTTTCCAGTAAAATTGAAGGTCTTCAAGCTACAACAATAGTTCGAGATAGGAGATGTAGGTAGGTTGGAATGTAGAAATAAAAGCTTCACGGGTGTGCTACAGAGAGAAAGTAGTGGAAAAAGATGACTTTTTAGGACTTGGGTATGAAATTGTGAGGTTTAGGAGATAAATAACTCTTTTCTGAGTATTTTTGAAAAAAATCATTTCTTTTAGCTCAAAACATGCATGGATTTTAAATTTGGGTTCAAAAAAAGTACTTTTGAACCTTAAAAAGTATGGAGAGTCCATGCTCAGGTGTTATGATGAGTTTTTTAACTTTTTAGAAATTTTGAATTTTTGGGCTCAGCTAAGTTACAAGATTCCTTCTCTCTCTGGAGGAAGCTCATTAAATACGAGAGAAATCTATCCCCTCTTCCCCCTTAATCAAGTATTTTATAGGGCATAGACTATGGTCACCACCCTCTTCTGATTGGTCCATCATTAATCCCTCTTTAATATGAAAGGCCCATGCAGAGTTCATTTTTTCCCCTAATGATGAAAACAAAGTGTGTAGGTTGAAAAAGACATAGTATGGTTTGAAGCAAGCACCACATGCTTAGTATGAAAAGATACATGCTTACTTGATTGCACATGGTTTTGAGAACATACCTAGTGAGAGCACCTTATATTTTAAGCATACAAATGATGTGCTTTTGTTCATTGTTGTCTATGTTGATGACATGCTGCTCACTCATCCTCATGAGATGCATATTAGTGATAATTTGCATGCCTCATTTGGGATGTGAGATTTGGGGAATATGCATCATTATTTGGGCATTTATTTTATGCAAGTTGATGGTGGAATAGCTTTGTGACAAAAAATATATATTTATACATTATTATAATATTTTGGCCTTGAAGATTGTAAACCTATTTCCAATCCTATGGAAACATGTTTACGATTGAGTCTTTATGATGGTGGAGATGCATTTGATATTGTTCTCTATCAGGAAGTTGTTGGATGCTTGATTTACTTATGCATTATTCAGCCATATATTCAGTTTGTTGTCTCATTGATGAGCAGGTTTATGCATTGCCCAGGTGTCAAGCATTGGTAGGCGGTTAAGCACATCTTTTGCTACTTGAGCGGTACTCGACTACTTTGATTGTTTTATCCCAAGGGGGGATCACTACCACTAGATTTACATGCTTTTTCTTTTAATTTGAATAGGTTGGTTGCTATGACACTCGTGTGTCCACTAGTGGTTTTTGCGTCATGCTTGGTAGCTCATGCATATCTTCGTTGAGCAAGAAGCAGCCTACTATGGCCACTTCTAGTTGTGAGGTTGAGTATAGGGCAGCTTGCACAATGATGTTGAATGTATGTGGCTCAGATGCCTTTATGGCTGATTTGGATGTTAGTCAGTCTTCGCCCACCACCATCTTCAGTGATAGTCAGAGCACATTGGCAATTGCAAGGAACCCTATGTTCCATGTTCACACGAAGCACATTGAGGTACACTATCATTATGTCAAGGAGAGGTTCTGCACTAGAGAGATTAGTTTTGGCATATGTGCGCACATAGGAAAACATTGTAGACCTTTTCACAAAGGCTCTACCTAGGGATAAGTTTGAAGCTTTTCGCAAAGCTTTGGGCTTACTTCCTTTTTTGGATTGATTCCACATAGCTTGGCACTTCCTTATACATGAGTGTCGGCTCCTCATTCACCGCATCACTCGTAGGGGGGATTTGTTGTTATATTTAGGTAGTGATGTGTGTGAACACACTAGGACTATCGGGGTACTTTTTTCCCTCTTTAGGAGGTTTTTTCCCCTGACTTGTATTTACATCTATAACCCTAACAAATCACATTATCTTTGTACATTCTCTTGGTAATACATTTAGTATTGTGTTGTGCTCCAAGCTTCTTCTTCTTCTTCCTTGTGTTGTTCACATGCTTCTGCACACATCAAACTCCAACAAAGACACCCTGAAAAGGGTAAAAATGGCTTGCGAGTCCTTAATATGTTCATACACATCAATACCAAAATACTATGACTAAAATTTTTTTTTTGCCCAAAATAAAAGCTTGAATTATATAAAAATAGAAAAATTGCAAGAGGGTTACCGAGAATTACAAACCAGACTCATGAACTTGTTATCCTCTTAGTGGGGATTCATTTCCTCTTAAGTTTGTGTCCTTACATTACAAATATTTGCTCACTCAAGTCTCTCTTATTGATATTATGTTATTTCAACCCTTCTAGCATAGAAAGATAGAGACAAACATTCTCTCTAAGTAGGTTATGGATTCATCAAGTGATTTTCTTCCTCTACAAGGCAAAAAAGATACACAGGATTTGTACTTCTGCATAAAGATGGGAGAAAAACAGAGAAGCCACAGATTTGAAGTGGGTATTTGGCAAATGTTGGAATTCATTATCTTTGGAACATATGGAGAGATAGAACTGATAGGCTTTTCTCTCAGAAGTCCAAAGACAAGTTGTATGTTTGTAACCAGGAAGCTTTACCAGGTATCAATTACTGTAAGGATGCAATGCAAGATGCCCGTTGTGATCCCAAAGTTTGGAGTAATATTTGTAAAAGACAACATTTTAGGACCTGGAAAAAGTCTGTCCTTGCCCTATATTCTGACAAGAGACTCAGATTGATGGAATTTTTTGTATACCATATGTAGCAGTCTCCCAGACCTTGTCTGTGGTAGCTCCCCTTTGGGGCTTGTATTTTATTTCTTTCTCCTAATTCAGTTCTGGTTCTTTCGGACAAAAAAAAAAAAAAGAAACAGAGAGGATACATCTTCGTAGTTATGAAAGCACTGAGATAGACGACCAGTTTCGTTGTGTCCATTCTACTTCTGTTGATCCCGATGTTCATCTTCAATAGATTTAAACCTTCAACAAACCTCATGCAGGTCCTTTTAGTCTGTGCAGGCGATAGATTACAAGGCCGTCTGCTCTTCATGCTCGCCTTCTCTGCACGTGATGCTACGCAGGACCGTACCACGGTCAATGCCGAAATTGCACAGAGCGGTGGCAAGCTCTTCCTTCTTCTAGCCATGTCCTGCACATCAGCTCCGAGGCGCCGTTCTCGTAATCTCCCAACTTTCTTCTGACTTCAAAATCTTTTCCTTCCTTTGCTTCTTCTCGAGAACTCAAGGTCTAATACTCACGAAACTCAACGGTTTCCCGAGCTCCGTTCTCGTAACCTCCCAGCTTTCCTCCGACTTCAGAATATTTTCCTTCCTTTGCTTCTTCTCGAGGACTCGAGGTCTGCTGCTTGCGAGTCAAACGATTTTCTTACATTTATAGGAAGGCTATGGTGAATACTGTATTGCTGAATTCGAGAAGCGTTAGTCTGTAGATATGGCAGGCTTTGAAGTCAGATAACTCTTGTCTTTCTCTTCACGGATGTCATGCGCACTCTGCTATTTCCATCGTCGTCTCCGGATTGATCACGTCAAAAGATTGAATCATCGTCATATCAAAGATTGAATCATCGTTGCCTTACGTCTCTAAGAAGAAGTCTTGAGTTCAACTCTTGGTTTGACATGTATCTATGAGTTTCTCACATATAGATGCCTCTAAGTTACGAGGTTGAGTGTGTGAGTATGTTTTCGATTCATTGTACCCTAAAAAAAGATGGTCTTTTACGTGCACACGTTTGGACTTTTATGGATTTTTATAATTCTCCCTCTCAAACTTAACTTAAAATGGGTTTGTACAACAAACATCTTCAAATGGGTTTGTACAACAAACATCTGTGTAAATGCAATTATAAAATAAAACATGAAAACGATGATATGATTTCTCGTTTGTAATGCTTATGATTTCTCGTTTGTAATGCTCTTTGTAATACATCGATCTTTTTTGGATAGATTCTTCATGAAGGTATCCCTCACTTGTTCTTCAAAGTTGATTAATCACATATCAATCTTTTGTTATAGAAGTTTCTTCATGAACATAATGTGATTCATGAATTTCTTCTACCAGATTTTGAGATGCTTATACTATCGAACCAAAACTTATATATATCTTTGGCACAAAAAGATAAAATAGCCTACACAAGTGCTGTGATAGTCCGTTCGGAGGCCAAAACGAGCTCGAAATCATGATTTTGGTACCACAAAACAAAGCTATTTTGATCTTGTAATCACCTTGAGTATCCCCATCAAACTTCATGCGATTTTGAGACTGTGACCGGAGAGCTGTTGATGATGCCCTAGATGAAGTGACGACCTGCTCTGATATCAATTGTTGGAGTTTGAGGTCTAAGGAAGCACATGAATATCATATGGAAGAAGAAGAAGCTTGGAGCATAACACACAATACTGAATGTATTACCACTAGAATGTACAAAGATAAGTAACATGTTAGGGTAATAGGCGTATATACAAGCCGGAGAAAAAAACCTCCTAAAGAGGGAAAAAAAGTGCCCTAGCAGTCCTAGTGTGTTCACACACATCACTACCTAAATATATCAACATCTTCGGAGTATTTTAGAGCTTCTTGAATGTCGATAGTCAGTTCAAGGATAGATCTTCCTTTGATAAATCCCTTCTATTCCTCATGAATTCAAAGCCAAAGATAACCCAAAATGTGTCTGTATAGAACTTTGGCTGCCTTGTGGTAGAGAAGTTATTCAAGGATTGAAATATGTCTAGATAAGTAGGAAAATACAGTGACGGAGATGATGGGAATACATGTCTCTCTATTTAGTTTAATAGTCACTGCAAACGTGCCCCAAAAGAAAAATTATGAGAAAAGGGAAAAGCTTTCCGAATCCCACTTACTTAAAGTTACGATTGGAAAATGGACATTTAGAAAGACCAAGTTGCTTAAAGGTGACGCATTAGGGAAGCATGCAAGCATCATGAGGAAGAAGAAGGATCTTGGAGTACATAATTGCTTTTATTACTAAGTGAATGTACACATTTAAATTTCGTATTATATATATATATATATATATATATATATATATAAGCCAAGGGAAAAAGCCTCTAAAGAGGGAAAAAGAATCTCGATCGTCTCCATTCCCTTCACAAACATCACCACCGAACTATACTAACAACCCCCCTAGGACTCATGCAATGAAAAAGGGACTAATACTAATGTATAAGGAACTTTCAACCGATATGGACTAAGGTCAATCCTCTAAAGGGAGTAATCCAAAAGCTTTGTGAAAGGCTTCAAACTTCTCACTAGGTAGAGCCTTTGTAAAAGGGTCTACATGATATCTTGTATGGATGCATATGTCAAACTACTCTCTAGTAGATATTTTCTTTCTAACATAATGATAATGTACTTCAATGAACTTAGTGAAAGCATGGAGCATTGGGTTTCTTGGAGCCACCAATGACTATTAGCAATATGGTAGTGGAAAAAGTTTGACCAATACCTAGACTATTCATAAAGCATCTGAGTCACACACGCTCAATAGTAGCTATGAAAGGCGCCCTTATACTAAGGTTCACAACTAGAAGTGGTCATGCTTGGTGGCTTCTTGAATAACCAAGATATGCATGAGCTACCAAGCATGAAGAAAAACCACTTATGGACACGTGAGTCTCATAAAAGCTAGCCCAACCCTAGTAAAAAAAGGCTTGTAAATGTTCTGGTATTGATCCCCTCTTGGGGTAAAACACTCGTTTGAAAGAAAATAAACTGCATATTCGGCTAAGTGTTGCATGTGTAAATGTGGAATCTAGCAACGTTTTGATAGAGACCAACGTCACATGCATCTCTACCTTCATGAAAACTCAATCATAAACATGTTTTCATGCAAGTGGAAATAGACTTAAAATCTTCAAGTAAAAAATGGTGCAATAAAATGTGAAGATATTTATTTTGACTCAAGATAATTCCACCATCAAGTTGCATAAATAAAATGCTCGAATAGTGATGTAGTTGGGCCAAATTTCACATTTCCAAAAAGACATGCAAATCAGCTTTAAATTTTGAAATATGCATATAATTAGAATTGATCAACATATCATCTACATAAAAAGCAATGATAAGAAGTACATGATTTGCATACTTTACAACCTAGATGCTTTTAATTGGGCTATCATAAAATCCATCTACTAATAAGTAGGCATTCAAGGAAAAAATGAACCCTCCTTGGGCCTTTTAACTTAAGGGTTGATTAGTGATCGACCAATGAGAAGAGGGTGGTGGCCACAGTCTAGTCCCTTAATCACATAGGTTAGTTATAGGGTTCCCTTGTTTTTGTGTGGCCTAAGAGGAAGAAACCATTTAAAAGTGGTGGTTTTGGCTACTTGAAGGGTTTTAGAATTCTTGAAAATAGATTATAACCATTTGACTGGTTCACAAATCCAAGGGATGAGATTGAATGGAAAAAGTCAAGGCATCCACTCATTTGGGCCCTTGGATTAGCAAGATTCTGTCAGGGGAGCACTAGATTGTGCTCTCTGACTACACAAGACAAGATTTCGGAAACACAGTTCTGATTACAAGAATACCCACGAAGGGAAAATGCTACAAGAATATACGATCGATACAAGATGTCCCACAACCCGGGACCAATAGGTATGGAAAACTCGACTAGAGATGATACAGGAGATCCCACAACCCGGGATCGTAGGTAGGAAACAAGATATCTCGATTACAAGAAATCCCCTCAGGGATATGAACTGGATACAAGAAATAACTAGAAAGGATCTCGTACTACGAGATTACAATAGGACAAGAAAGGATGTCCACAATACAAGACTAGACAAGACTAGAGCTAGAAACAAGACTAGAACTTGAACTGGAACTTGAATGTACTTACTTGGAGGTCACGACTCCTTGAGCTCCCAAGACTGGCATTGGCAAGACTGATTATGAATGTGGCCAACCCCTCCTTATATAGGTTTTCAAGGGCGGTTCCCAAGGCGGTTGCGAACTGATGATGTCATCATGATGTCATCGATTTGTAACAAGACCTCCCAATGTCAGAATTCAGCGAATAGACAGTTGATCTTGGGGTTTTGGCACATTCCGGACGCAATGGAAGCATTGGTTTCTCCTAATTCTGAACCAATCATGAGATACAGGGTTCACATGGAATCTTAGGTTCAGGATGGTTTCCTTCGTCCATGACATCACCTCCCCCTCAAGCGACGAGTTCCACGAGGAGCGGTCATGTTATCTGGTCTCGGCTTCGTTGGATTTTTCTTATGGAATTCTCGAACCTTGATTGGTGCTCTCTGAAGGTTTTCTGCAGGTTCCCAAGTACGATCACTGATGTCATACCCTTTCCAATGAATAAGGTATTCCAATCTTCCCCGGGATATTCTGGAATCTAGGACATGCTCGACTTCAAATTCTTCATGATCATCAATCTCAATAGGTGGTGAAGGACTAGGTCTCTCCCCCCTCAATGGTGAAATCTGATATGGTTCCAACATGGATACATGGAAAACTGGATGTATTCTCATGGTACTCGGTAACTGGAGTTTGAAGGTGACTGGATTAATCTTGGCCAAGATGGTAAATGGTCCAAACTTTTGATGATCTAACTTTGCACAAGGCCTTGAAGTTTGTAAATTGTTTCGGAGTAACCATACTTTATCCCCAATTTGATACGATGGATTCTGGACACGATGTTGATCTGCATAGTACTTATATTGTTGTTGAGCTTTATGGATCTCTTCCTTCAGTTCTTTGTGAATGTCCATCAGGTACTGGGCCTTGTCTCTGGCAGCTGGGTTCTTGACATGATTTGAGAGTTGTATATCCATCCTTGGATGTTGTCCATAGTTTGCAAAGAAGGGAGTTTGCTTAGTAGATGCATGAACACTATTGTTATAGGCAAACTCTGCAAAGGGTAACAACTCAAACCAGTCATTTTGGTGATAGTTGCTAGTGCAACGGAGATATTGCTCCAGGACTTGATTCACTCGTTCTGTTTGTCCATCAGTCTGTGGATGATTTGCTGTAGATAGTTTAACTTGAACACCAAGGAGCTTGCAAAGACTGTTCCAAAAGCTGGATATGAACTGTGGACCTCGATCACTGACAATGTCATCAGGCAATCCATGAAGCCTAAATATGTACCTAAGAAAAAGTCTGGCAGTGGCTGCACCTGTGATTGCCTTGGTAGTTGGAATGAAGTGTGCCATCTTTGTAAATCTATCCACAATAACAAGAATGGCATCATACTTATCTGACTTTGGTAGATCTGTGATGAAATCCATCGACAATGAAGCCCATGGCCTTTCTGGAATAGGTAGAGGTTGCAAGAGGCCATGAGGTTTATGTCGGGGTACCTTAGATCTATTGCAAGTATCACAGGTTCGAATGTATTCTTTGACTTCCTTCCACATCTGAGGCCACCAAAAGTCCCTTGATATGAGTTCTATTGTTTTATTTACTCCAAAATGTCCTGCTGCAAGGTTGTCATGGCGTTGTTGAAGTACTTGGATCCTGGGCTTTCCTGGAGGGACATACAATAGGTTCTTATAGAGTAGTAAACCATCCTTTTCCTGAAATTCGTTTACTTCTTGGAATTTTCCTTCTTGAGCTTTCTGCTTAACGTTACAAAACAATTCATCCTGTGGTAGATTCTCACGGATCAACTGATTCAAGGCTGAATCTTCATGATGGCTTGAAGAGATAGCTGCTAACTGGAGATGCTCGGGCTTGAGTAATACACTCTCTTGTTGATCAAAGGCCTCTTCACCCTTCTTTGGTGCAAGGTAAGATCTTCTGGATAGGGCATCTGACTGACATTGATGACGTCCTGGACGGTATGTGATGACAAAGTCGAATCTGGATAAAAAGTTACTCCATCGAGATTGCCTTCTATTGAGGATCCGGGTGGTCATAAAATACTCTAGGTTCTTGTGATCTGAATATACAATGACTTTATGAGCTGCTCCTTCTAGATGGTGACGCCAGGTATCAAACGCGTCTACTATGGCAAGGAGTTCTTTATCATGAATTTCATAATTAATTTCTGGAGGGGAAAACTTCCTTGAATGATATGCAACTGGATGTAGTTGTCCATCATCTCCATATTGGGAAAGAATGGCCCCTAGAGCAAAGTCCGATGCATCTGTCTCAAGGAAGAAGGGCTTACTAGAATCAGGATGAACTAGGATTGGAGCAGTAGTGAATGCTGATTTCAAGGTCTGAAAGGCCTTCTCTGCTTCTTCGGTCCATGAGAATTTGGAGTTCCCTGTAAGCTTGGTAAGAGGTGTCACTATCTTGGAGTAATCTCTGATGAATATCCTATAGAAATTGGCAAACCCCAAAAAACATTGTACATCTCGAACACATGAAGGTGGTTGCCAATCAAGGATTGTCTCAATCTTCTTAGGGTCCATAAAAATTCCTTTATCTGATACTATGTACCCTAAAAATTCCACTTCTGTCTTATGAAAAGAACACTTCTCCAATTTCGCATACAATCCTTTTTCTCTTAGTTTCTCTAGGACTATCTTTACATGATCTTCATGATCCTCTAGATTTTTTGAAAATATCAAGATATCATCAAGGTATATTACAACAAAATCATCTAAATATTCTCGAAAAATATCATTCATCATATGTTGGAAGACAGCTGGAGCATTTGTAAGACCGAAGGGCATAACTACATATTCAAAATGCCCATACCTTGTTCGAAATGCTGTCTTCCATTCGTCTCCTTCTCTGATCCTGACAAGGTTGTAAGCTCCTCGAAGATCAATTTTCGTGAAGAATTTTGCTTTTCCAAGGCGTTCCAAGAGCTCTGATATGAGTGGTAGAGGGTATCTGTTTTTTATAGTGACTTTGTTCAATCCACGATAATCTACACACATCCGGAGAGTCCCATCCTTCTTCTTTACAAATAGAATAGGAGCTCCTGCTGGAGACTTCGAGTGTTTGATAAACCCCTTTGCTAGATTCTCATCAATGTTCTTGCGTAGTTCTGTAAGTTCCTCTGGAGATAGTCTGTAGATTGGTCCAAAGGGTGGTTGTGTTCCCTCTTGAAGATCTATGGGACAATCATAAGGTCTATGCTCTGGAAGGATATCTGCATTCTTCTTTTCAAAAACATCTTCAAAGCCGTTGTACTGATTGGGTAGCTGTACTGGATCATCTTTCTTGGATTCTTGAGCTGGTATGGCATAGATCATATATGTAGGTTCCTTCCTTACTGCATGTATGAAGGCTTTAGCTCCAACATATGTTGGGTTCTTCTGGATATCTCGACGGGTGATTTTATTCTTTTCCCAATTAATTTCTGGATTATGTTTCTTTAACCACGGCATTCCGATGATAACCATATTTGCTGGACTCGATATTACATTGAAACATATGTGTGAATCATGGTCACCAAGGTGTACTCTTAGTGGTATGGTTTCCATGGTTATATTCCCCGATGCTAGAGGCCGTCCATCTACTACTTCGGCTACTACTGGTCTGTTCTTTCGAAGTACTGGAATTCCATGTTTCTTAACGAGTCCTTCATCAATGAAACATGAGGACGCTCCTGAATCTACTAGAGCTATGAGGGAAAGGGTCTTCTTAGACAGGATTAACTTGACAGGGGCAAGACATGTTTCTACGGGTGTGGATGGAATTATGAGACCCTTTCGTATATCATGGTCCGGCTGTATGGTCTCTTTTACAACTGGACTTCCTCGTTTCCCTGCTCTACAAGGGTGGCTGCGACTTTGGAGTTTGTTCTCTTGTTGGGACAATTAACTGCAATGTGGCCAGGGTTTCCACAATATAGACATAATTTGTTATCCCTCCTTCTTTGTTTCTCTTGTGGTGTTAGAGGCTGGAACCTAGTTACATCTATCTGCATAGGTTCGGGCATAGTGTCATCTCTAGGAGTAGGCTGGAAAGGTTTCCATTGGCGAGGTCTTCCTTCTACTTGTTTTTCTTGTTTCCTTTCAAAAAGACGGTTATCACATTGAATGGCTTGGTTGATGTATTCATTCAATGTCTTCACCTCTGGCATCGTGAGTAGAAGGTCCTTCACGTCATCCCTTAAGCCCCATCTAAATTGGCTAATGAAATAATCTTCATGCCAAGTGAGGTCACATATCAATTGCCTAAATTCTGATGCATAGGTAGAGGCAGGGCGGTTACCTTGACGTAGCTTTCGAAGTTTTGTTTCTGCCACTCGACTCGTGTCTGCATCTCCAAATGTGGCGACAAGCTCTCCAAGAAATGCCTCATAATTATGAAGTACGGCCATATCCTTCTCCAAGATTGGGGCGAACCATGATAAAGCTTGACCATAGAGCAAGGTTCCAATAAAACCGACCTTGGATGCATCATCAGGGTATCTATCAGGCTGCATGCGAATGTACAATTTGACTTGTTGCAAGAATCCTCGAAACTTTGTACGATCACCATTGAACTTTTCTGGCATGCAAATCTTGGGTTCCTTCACAAATGATGTACTGGGCCGTTGGTTCACTTGAATACTCCCTTGATTCGCTTGAAGACTCCCGATTCGTTCTTGTAATTCTTGAAGGAGTGTACCTACATGCACTGGATGTCCCATCTCGACTTGTGTCTGTCGACGACTTAGGTCTTCGACTTGTTGTTGGAGACTCTGAAGTGATGCTACGATCTGTTCATAAGCGTTCTCCATGATGTCTGGTCTTGGATAGAAGATAGTCTTGCCAAAATGTCAGGGGAGCACTAGATTGTGCTCTCTGACTACACAAGACAAGATTTCGGAAACACAGTTCTGATTACAAGAATACCCACGAAGGGAAAATGCTACAAGAATATACGATCGATACAAGATGTCCCACAACCCGGGACCAATAGGTATGGAAAACTCGACTAGAGATGATACAGGAGATCCCACAACCCGGGATCGTAGGTAGGAAACAAGATATCTCGATTACAAGAAATCCCCTCAGGGATATGAACTGGATACAAGAAATAACTAGAAAGGATCTCGTACTACGAGATTACAATAGGACAAGAAAGGATGTCCACAATACAAGACTAGACAAGACTAGAGCTAGAAACAAGACTAGAACTTGAACTGGAACTTGAATGTACTTACTTGGAGGTCACGACTCCTTGAGCTCCCAAGACTGGCATTGGCAAGACTGATTATGAATGTGGCCAACCCCTCCTTATATAGGTTTTCAAGGGCGGTTCCCAAGGCGGTTGCGAACTGATGATGTCATCATGATGTCATCGATTTGTAACAAGACCTCCCAATGTCAGAATTCAGCGAATAGACAGTTGATCTTGGGGTTTTGGCACATTCCGGACGCAATGGAAGCATTGGTTTCTCCTAATTCTGAACCAATCATGAGATACAGGGTTCACATGGAATCTTAGGTTCAGGATGGTTTCCTTCGTCCATGACAGATTCAATGGTTGAGAATATAGCAAGCTAAGAATATACACCTTTTGGTCATGCTCAGATTGACCTACGATCGGGTGGCAAGGAAGATGTTTCATAGAAAAAGGGCGCTTTGATTGTTAGCCCTTTGATCTTGTAGGATCTAAAGGTGTATTTTGAATGCAAAAAGCAAGATTGGCACATTCTCTCGTGGTACAAAGGCCCACGCTACTGCGCAAATGGAGATCACTGCGAATTATGGGCTGCCATCGGATTCACAATCAATCCTATGGTTGAAAAGTATGCAGAGAAGTGTGCAAAAGGCCTTCTTGAATACTTCCAAATTCCCACAAAAATCTGAGCGATCACCTTTAATCGTAGCCATTGATTTCGACCATCCAATGGATCTAAAAAATTCCATGTTATAGTTAAATACAAAAATGATCAAATAATTAATCTATTTAAGAATACACTAATGGTTTTGTATGCCCCTTAATACACTAGATTAAGCATTTTAATCCCTAAAAATTAAGGATCCTTACAAGGCCCATGCAAGGTCCATTTTTTCCCCTAATGGCATGTTATTCTTATGCTTAGGATGTGGTGTTTGTTTTAATCGGTACAATGCCTTGTTTGACCTACACACTTTATTTTCATTCCCTTTTTTCACAAAATAATGGGGTTCAAATACATAAAAGTTATTTATGAAATTCACCATTGAGAAATCAATTTTTAATGTCGAGTTGTTGTAGAGTCAAACCATTATGAGTTTCAAGTGCACAAATGCTATGAACAATTGTCATAAACCATTATGAGTTTCAAGTGCACAAATGCTATGAACAATTGTCATGCAAGACGTATTGGAAAAGGTCTCATTGAAATCAATGCACTTCTCTTGAGCATAACCTTTGATAACAATCCTAGTCTTATAGTGATTAATATTAGCATGAAGCTTGCATTTCATCTTATACCCATTTAGTGCTAATGGCCTTCTTGCGAGGAGGCAAATCACATAAAGACCAAGTACCATTCTTCTTCATAATAGCATGATCATACTTGGTTGCATAGAAGCGAGCCAACCAATTTTTTGTCTTATCTGCTTCTTCAAAAGAGAAAGCCTCACTCTTTTTTTTTTTTTTAAGGAAGTTCAGTCTTGGCCTATTCTCCCGAACTTTAATTAAAATAAAGGAGAAAAGTTAGAAGTGAATGGGACTAATGCCCATGGGACCCCCAAATCCCACAATGTAGGGGACAAGTTTGATAAGCTAGAGGGCATTACAAATGAGGCAGATAAATCTATCATCTCCCTCATGCAGGACCCATTTGGGTTTTAGTTTGTTATCTTCGAGGAGATAAATAAAGTGGTGCCTAAATAGTGGAGATCTCTTATCTCGAGAGATTCTTTTACCTAGAAGAAACCAGGATTTCTCAATCAATCATTCCTTTGGAGTTTGGCCGAAATTGACAGCACATCGCTCCTTCCAAATCTTCCAAAAAGTCTCACCCCTGATGGCATTCCACAGCCTTGAAGAACAGCCAACCGCCTCACCCAAACAATGTGTGTTGCCAATTGATTTGGTTCGTGAGTCTCAATACCCGTGTCACGTGATGCCAGATAACACGGGACTTGGGGCAATCGAAGAAAAGGTGAACCAAATCTTTGATGCATTGATGGCAATGCTTGCACCATCGATGTCAAAGCCTCACTCTTATCACAACGACTAGAACCAACCATTGCATAAATAGGTAAAATGTCGTATGCTTTCAACTAAGAAGAACCCTGAATATTTCTCTACAATTGTCATAGTAAATGAGCTTGTTATTTCTCTACATTGAATATTTGGATGTTCAATGTGGTTTTTATTTTTAATGGAGGTTTGGCCGAGGCCTACTCCCCCAGACTTTAACTTTGAAATTGCAACTGTACAAGGAAGGGCATAGTACCCATGGGACCCCCCTTATCCCACAAGAACAGGAGTTTACAAGACTGGGTTAAACGGCAAGCACAACTACCACGGGGATGGACAAACGGTGGCCAACAGCCACATACAATAGCTTTCCAAGGTTCATATGTCCCTTACATGTTGCTGCCAGGGGTTGAACCCTCGCCCCCGCCTCAAGGGGCGAGAGGCCCAACCACTTGGCCAAGGCCAACGAACTGAGACATGTTCAATGTGAATTTATCAATCTCAATCGGTTTTTGTACAAATGTATTACTCCTATACATGGAGTACCCACAACGTGTCGTTGTTGTAGCAGCTATCGTACTAAGACGTTCTTTCGAGAGGCCTCTTTGCGCATGGCATACGCCACAGACTCGTGTCTATATAATGTCTTTTCTACTATTTTGAACAAAGTAAAAAAAAAAAAATAAATAAATAAATCTTCAAGGGACAAAATACGGAAATTATGATGGCATGTTGCTAGGAAATTATAATCTTTTTTCCGTCTTGAGGAATGCATCTACCTTTGTGTTGACTGTTTAGTACATCTAGCAAGTACCACATCTCTTTGTACTTCATTAATTTCACACATCTACCAAGAATGAGTGTGTGGTTCTAGTGATACATGATATGCCTTTCTTGTGTTGTAGGTCTCAAGAGAGCCAAGTATGCTTTTTCTATTCTCATGTGGCTCTTCATTGCTATCCAAAGATACGTGTGTTTTCATTGCTGTGCGAATATAGAAAGCTGGTTATTCGTTTTCAAACTTTGTTTTTTTTGCTTGTGGGATTCCTTTCTTCAAGCTTTGTAGGTTGACAATGGCAACAAGAGGTAAGAGGTTAATGTTGACGATTCTCATTTCAGAGTATAAGTAGTAGGGCACGTGGAGCGAGGAGATCTTTCTTCATCATCCTAAATTCAAATTCGGGTTTCTACTGATTACTGTTCACTTTTTGGTGAATGTGAGTTGACAAAGTAACTCTTAAATTTGTGGGTACACTTTTTGCTTGAATGGAACCACTTCCACAAGTCAAGGTGATGAAGTGGTGCCATGGTGATGCACCATGTTGGGTTCCCCTTTGTGAGAGCTTTGTGACCATGCCCTCACAATACTAATGCGAGCTCTAGAGGACATGCATGGTACTCCACACAGACTACAGAATATGTAGAGACTACAAAGTACATAGAGAGCACGAAATGAGTTTATGTAACGAATAATGGAAACACTTGCCCTTCATGCCACTGATATTTCTCAAAGCCATCTCGAATGCTTCCCAAAGCTCCTTTTTAGGATTAGACATATATCTGCTCACAACTTCCCATAACATAAATGAGACTAGCAACAAGACACTGATAAGGAATTTTGATCATGAATTCCTTTTCCTCATTTGATTTGGGGCAATCATCCTTATTCAATTTCACATATGTAGGTAAAGATTTATTCAATGCCTTTCCACCTTGCATATTGTGTTGAAAATCAAGTCTCAATCATGCAAAAGGAGTCAACCACGAGTTTTGCAAGTGGACCAATAAAAAAGGAATCAAGTTAGAAGCTCCACCAAACTCAATCCAATTCAAAGCTCTACCAAAAAGTGCACCTACATTGGTTGGTGGGTCATTAGCTAGATTGTAGGAAATGTAAAACTCTATATAAGCACCATCCCCACTTTGTTTCTTGTGTTTTATGCATTCCATGAGTTTACCACTTAGTTTAGTGAAATCATAAACTCCAGCAACCAGCCCTCTTGCTTGCTTACCTCATTTTCTCATTCTTTTGCTCCTCTCTATCTAGAGGTGTAGTTAGGCTTTTTGAAATCTTATTGTATCAGATTGCAGAGCATTTTTTGCTCTCTTATTGTAATCATTTTCATTGATTTGAAGCTTCATTTGGTCTGTCATATGGTGTCCTGAAGTTTGCCAAAGTTTCAAGTTCTTTGATTGAGTGAATTGTGAGAAATTTCCAACTTTGTGAGGGTATATCTTTGCACATAGGTAGAGAGTGTTGCAAACAGGTAGCCTGTTTTGTAGAGGATGGTTCTCCCAACTGGAATATCCATTTGGGATAGTTCTCTACAGGTCTAAAGAAAAGTTAGAGAACATTGAGCATATACCACTTCCATTGTTGCATTGGGGTGTTAGAATCATCCCCCATTAGTGGTATCATAGCCATTTTGGAGGCTTGGAGACATCAATGGGCATCATATTGAAGACTTGAAGGGATCAAGACAACTTGAGGAATCACAAGGAGGACATATCAAAGCAAGAAGACATCAAAAGTGGGCTACATAAATTGAGATCTCAACTAGTCGAATGTTAGCAAGGGAGAAGCTATTAAAAGGTAGTAACCACACCTTCTAAAGCATACAAAAACTTGAGGAGAAGCTATAGGAGCATCTTAAAGCTCAATATGGCTAAGTATAATGCACATATAGAGAAATTAGAGAAAGGCAATTATCAACCATGGAAATTTAGAGTTGGTAACTACCTTATGAGCAAAAGATTATGGGGATTAGTGAGTGGCACAGAGCCAATGCCTCATGTACATTATCCACCACTTCAAGGCCAGGTCAAGGCACTTAAGAATGGATAGAAAGGGATAAGAGAGTCATATTCATTCTATCCCAACACATAAGCAATAGCATGATAGGGCATATACAAGACTTAGACACATCCAAGAAGGTTTGGGAGACCTTGGAGAGATTGTACTCTTCATCAACCAAGGCAAGGAAGATTCAACTCAAGAATGAGCTAAATAATATTAGGAATGCACCAAGTACTAACATAAATGGGTACATTTTGAAGGCTAAGGAGCTTGCAGATGCTCTAGGCTCATTTGGGAGCCCAATTGAAGATGACGATCTTGTCCCACAAACATTCAATGGCTTGAGAGAGGATAAAAGGTGGAAAGAATTCACCACATTAGTTTATGTGAGCGGTTCCCTACCTGAATTCGATCAATTAGTCACATTGATGGTGATCGAGGAGATGAACCAAGGAGGTTCACAATCAAAGAGTAGCCAAGCCCAAGTTTTCTATGGAGGTAGAGGCAAAGGCAAACGAAGTGGACAAAACTCCCAAGGTAGAGGGATGGGAAGGACAAACTCAAGCTTAAGCAACCAAGAGTGCCCCAACCAAAGCAATGGATCAAGAGGAAGAGAAAGGTCCAATGAAAGAGAAGCATCCAATGGAGAATGCTACAATTGTGGAAAACCGGGTCATTATGCAAGAGATTGTTGGTTTAAAGGAGGAAGCAATCAAGGATACAAAAGGAACCAAGGTAATTATGCTAGTACTTCAACCCATCCAAAAATGGGAACTTGATTATGATGTATGGGTCAAGTGAAAGAGTGAATTCACATTTTACATGGTACATTGATAGTGGTTGTAGCAAACATATGAGTTGCAATAAAGATGTTTTCTTTAATTTATACTCACCCATGATTCAAGGACATGAAGAGATAGGGGATGACATTGAGAACAAGATTACACATGTGGAAGATGTTGCAGAATGGATCTCAAAACTCGAAGGCATTGAAGGATGTGTTGCATGTGCGTTCATAAAGAATTAGATTTCGATAGGTCAAATGGTTGAAAGAGGTTATGAGGTGGATGTTTTGTTGAAGACCCCATGCTGGACTAAAAGCTCATAGGAAAAGGAAAGAAGCAAGGAAGACTCTTTACCATGGAGGTAAAGCCATCAACTCCTCACATTGTCTACTTGTCAATTTTATCCAAGTGGTTCTTTAATTCCATATAAGCTCTTATTCAGCTTACAAACTAGAATCATTTTTCTAGGAATTACATAACCCATATAGATCTCATCTCTAAGGTATGCACGCAACAAAGTAGTTTCACATCCATTTGGATGAATTCTAAGTCCTAGATTGCAACAAATCCAAGTAACATGCATAGTGTAGTCACCTTGACTACTAGACAGAAGATTTCTTGAAATTGACACCATGTTGTTGCTTTGAACCCTTTTCAACCAATCGTGCTTTGTACTTTGGAGAAGCACTATCTAATAATTTTAGTGTATATGCCCATTTACATAGTAAATCTTCCTTGCCCTTTGGAAAAGGTAATTGTTGAAGCTCAAGGTCAAGGGAAAAGCATAGGATCATATCACAGAGGTGGATACACGAGAAGACGGAGCATGTAGGGAGCTCCAAGAAGCACATGTCAATTTTTCAAAATAATGATTTTATCACTAAAAACCATTGTAAGTACCATTTCATATTTTTGCAGCTCCATTTTATTTAAGCCGAGGAGTCCTCGAGCTTGAAGAGTATTAGAAGTATCATCCTACCAATTTTCATATTTTTTAGACTCCTTTTGAGCCCTCAAATAAGCCCTAGAACCTAATTTTTAACTAGGCTAGACTCTACGTCTGGACAGGGCCAAAACCACTCAAAAAACTATAAAGTTGTGAAACAAGTGACTCAAAAATGTCCTTCAACATGGAGAGACCCACAAGTAGCTCAAACATTGGCTATTTGCAAACACCAGAAGGTCCTGATAAAACACAATTGGAATATATTCAGACCAATGATTAGGTGCTCGCATCGATGAGGATGGCCTGAGGCAATGTGTGGTCCAACTCAAAAATCGAGATCATCCCTTTCGACTTGAACACCCAATGGTCAAGTTCAAAAAGTGTTCATACAATGATAAGGAAGGAACCATGTATTTGGTCACCAACTTACCAGACATGACATATGAGTTTGGAAATGTCATTTCGGAGAATGAGATAGGAGACCTAGAGCAAGAACATGTAGGATTAGAATCCGAGACTCCTAGAGGTAAGTCAGTTTTGAGTAGAGCGATCACTCCGGATTGGATCCCTCAAGACAACAAAAGCATAGAACTATTCTTGAATAGACAAATGGAGGAAGCCTTTTAGAGATTCAAGCCAAATAAGCCTAGCCCAATAGTCACCATCTATGAGTTCAAGGATTCGGAGATGTGTTAAAAAATAACTAAGGCGATTCTATTGAAGAAACAAAAATTTGGAAATCAATACCTTAAATTTTTTTTCAAAATCTGAACAGAATCGCGATTCTGTAGTCAAACACAAAATCGCGATTCTCTGAAGCAAAGCACAAAATCGCCATTCTCAGAGCACGATTTTCATAAGAGAATCGTGTTTCTAGGGTTTGGATTATCTTGAGCAATACTCCATCATTTTCAATAATCTTGGTGTCTAAAGCATGTTATTTTCTCAGCAGAACACAATCATAAAGTCAAAACTAAAAAATGATACCTCTAACCTTCAGATGAGACAATTGCGATTTTGTAAAATCAGACCATTTTCATCTCCAGCACCATTATTCATCAATTTCTCACTCAACACATCAGTAATCAACTCTTTTCATACACATTCATCAGAAATACACAATAGAAGCTTGCAAATCTCCATGGATACACATAGAATGGACTCAACCAATCAAAGAAATCACACAAAAGGAAGAAAACACGATTTTCTGCAGGAAACTCTCTCTTTACTTGGATAGCATGAATACAAATAACCAACCCCCTCATAATAGAGGAAATTGTCTGTTATACATTTTCAAGTGTCCCTTTTCACACTTGAATTTTGGTCCTTTCCTCTTCTGATCTAAAAATATGCTATCTAGGAGTTTCCAAAAATTCTACAAAAAATACATATGATTCTACTCTCCATAAGGAAGACTCTTCCTTATTTTTACATCATTTGCATAAATATTTTTACAAGTTTTTGGCATTTTACAATTATTTTCCATCAAAAATACTTCAAAAAATACTTCTTCTAACATTCTTCCCCTCCTAGACCTTTTGGCTCCTGACAAAAGACATACTTGCTCAAATATCCTAAATGCTTTCTTCACTTCTTCTTTCTTTGATAAACCTGTGACAGTAGGTCATGGCTCTTTCTTTATGTAATATTCAAATTGTTTACCATCTCAAACACAATCACACAAACACAATATCGATTATCAGTGGGAAAAACAAGATTAAGTAAGAGTACAAACAACATTGGGTGGCAAAAAACCTAATCATCGCACAGTATTGGCGAGATATCCTTCATGATTACGGCATGCATGCACGATTAGAAACAGTAACACAAGGTGGCGATTAATCATAGTTAGATACCAAAACAAGGAGATTACGATCAGTGGTCAACCAAAATATGGGAAGAAAAGAAAACAAATGACTTCACGAAAAACTAAATACACGTCATAAGTGATCAGACGGTTGGTGATATGGGTGAAGCTTAGAACCATTAATCACTTTCGGTAGGAGAACACCTGTTAAGGTCTTCAATCGAAAAGTTGCTAGTCCCACTTGTTCATTAATCTGGTATGGACCGAAGGCAACACGCAGAGTTGGTATTACTACTTCCATTGGTGCAATAGCTTCCATGTTGTAAGCAAGTTCAAACGGAGTTGTTCTGGTTGCCACTTTGTACATGGTCCGGTATGCCCATAATACTGCAGGTAAGAGTTGATCCCAACGATCCGGACATTCCAAGATCAATTTGCGAAGCATATTCATCAGAGTCTTATTGGTACTCTCAGCCAGACCATTAGCACGTGGATAGTACGGTGAGCTAAATTTGTGTACAATCTGAAAAGTCTGAGTCAGAACTCGCATTAAATTGTTTGCAAAATGTGTCCCTTGATCCGTCACAATCTCCAGAGGTAACCCATAACGCGGGAAGACATCTTTCATCAAACATTTGGCTACCGAAACAACTGTGACAGAACGTAAAGCCCAAGCTTCCGCCCACCTAGTGGCATAATCTGTACAAGTCAGTATGTATCGATTGTTGGTAAGGGTTGCTGGTGGCGTTATTGGGCCAATAAAATCTAGACCCCACTTCTGAAAGGGTTCCAAAGGTAAGACATGTTGAAGGGGAAAGAAGTGTCACTGCAAGGGCTGTCCAGACCGTTGACATGCATCACACTACTGCACAAACTGAACCACATCTATGTACATTGTAGGCCACCATAGCCCACTTTGCAAAATTTTTTGGTGAGTAACATCAGCTATGAAGTGTCCTCCAGAGGGTAATGAATGAGCCATCGCAATAACTGATTCCACTTCATGTGGAGGGATACATCTAAGTAAAACACTAGTATAATCTATGTAGTACAGCTGACCCACAATCAATGGGAAACATCGACTGTAGACCGCAATTTTTCGCTGCAGAGCAGTGGAAGTATGAGGCGGGAGACAACCATCAGTGAGGAAAGTTAATAACGTATCGTAGTATGTAGGAGCAACAGGAAGTGTTGTAGATTCTTCAGTAGTTGTCTCGGTAACGTAAATTGCTGGTGTGGTGTCATCAATCCCTACCGGAGCCTCACCGAAATCTAGTCGAGATAGAAAATCCACCAAAGATTGTGATGTGTTGGGTCGATGAATAACTTCATAATCGAACTCCTGTAAAAGTAAAACCCATCTAGCCAATCGACCACCTACATGCTGCTGCTGAACCAAGTATACTAGTACCACATGGTCCACATGGAAAGTAAATTTACGGCCCAGCAAGTAATGCCATTTCATAACAAAGTACACCAATCCAAGACATTCGCATTCTATCACAGAGTAATTTTTCTCCGCAGGAGCTAATCAGCGGCTCGCATAGTACACAAGGCGAAACCATTTGTCAAGTTGTTGCATGAGAACACTACCAATCGCAGTATCTGACGTGTCCACGAAGACATGGAATAGTCGTTCCCAATCTGGTGGTTGCAGGATCGGGGCCTGTGTCAATAAGACCTTCAACCAATCAAATGCACTTTGGCACTCTGGAGTCCATTCGTACTGTTGCGGAGCACTAGTCATAATCCGATTAAGTGGTGTCGTTAAATGAGCTAACCACCGTAAATGTCTGCCATGCCACCGGATTTGGCTAAGAAAGCACATAACCTCTTTCGGTGTTGTTGGGACGGGTGCCTCCAACACGACTGCTACTTTATCTGGATCGACCTGTATTCCTTGTTTAGAGATAATATGGCCGAGCAATTTACCACGGGAGACCGCAAAAACAGATTTGGTCGGATTCAAGCATAATCGATACTCTTGACATTTTTCAAAGCAGCATCGTAAATGATACAGGTGTGCCAAAGTCTTGCCAAATAAGGAAAAATCATCCAAATATACTTGCATAAAGGTAGTCAAGTAGGGTGAAAAGACTTCTTGCATACATCTTTGGAATGTACTCGGGGCATTCCATAAACCGAACCACATTACGGTGCAAGCATAGACACCCCAGTTCGTGATAAAAGCTGTCTTTCGTATGTCCTGTTCTGCCATCCGCACTTGATTGTATCCACTATAGCCATCCAAAAAAGAATACATCTCATGCGTTGCTACCCTATCGAGCATTGTATCCAGAAAGGGGAGAGGGAACGGATCTGGTACAGTGGCGGCATAGAGTTTCCAATAGTTGACACAGATACGCAACTGTTTATTTTTCTTCGAGACCATCACTATTGGCGATATCCACTCAACATGCTCAATTGGTACAATAAATCCCACCTTCAATAAGCGATCAAGTTCAGCTTTCACCTGTGCTGCATAATTAGGATTCATCCTATAACTAGATTGTTTGATTGGCCTCGCATCCGGTTTGAGCACTACCCGATGTTGATAAATCCGTGGGTCAAGACCTTTCATGTCTCTATAATCCCAAGCGAAAACATCTGAGAATTCACGCAGGAGTTGTAGCAAATCATCTTGGAATGTCTCTACTAATCCTGCCTTAATCTTAACTGGTCGCAGGTTGACCTTGTCACCCAGATTATATGTTACTAATTGATCTTCCGATACATAAGATTGACGAGGTTTTACCAACTCATCAACTGGCTGCGATAGTTGATGTAAGGTTGCTTCATCCATAGCTACGTTGTCATCTACTTCTGCATCTCCAATCACTGGTACGACTTTACAAGCTGCCGAACTCCAATTGTCTGCTACTGACTGTAAATCTACAGTACCTAATGAGATCAGATCCTTATTGATCTTGAGGAAAGCTTCTTCTTCGTCATCAGATAACCCATCCAACATATGGACTTGTTCTGCTCCATATGGTCGTTGTTTTTTGTTAACCTTTGGAGTTGTCCTCTCCAATCATTTAGCATAAAGAATCAACAATACATCTTAATTTTGTCAATCTTGGAAGTATACAAGAGACCACAACCCCTTCTAGATGATAGAATCCAAGAAATAAGAGAAAACTGGTTGGATTTTTGAGAATTAATGAAAATGAAGAGGAATTTCTAGGGTTTGGATTATCTTAAGCAATACTCCATCATTTTCAATAATCTTGGTGTCTAAAGCATGTTATTTTCTTAGCAGAACACATTCATGAAGTCAAAACTCAAAACTGATACCTGTAACCTTCAGACGAGACAATCGTGATTTTGTAAAATCAGACGATTTTCATCTCCAACACCATTATTCATCAATTTCTCACTCAACACATCAGTAATCAACTCTCTTCATACACATTCATCAGAAATACACAATAGAAGCTTGCAAATCTCCATGGATACACATAGAATGGACTCAACCAATCAAAGGAATCACACAAAAGGAAGAAAACATGATTTTCTACAAGAAACTATCTCTTCACTTGGATAGCATGAATACAATAACCAACCCCCTCATAATAGAGGAAATTGTCTGTTATACATTTTCAAGTGTCCCTTTTCACACTTGAATTTTGGTCCTTTCCTCTTCTGATCTAAAAATATGCTATCTAGGAGTTTCCCAAAATTCTAAAAAAAATACATATGATTCTACTCTCCATAAGGAAGACTCTTCCTTATTTTTACATCATTTGCATAAATATATTTACAAGTTTTTGGCATTTTACAATTATTTTCCATCAAAAATACTTCAAAAAATACTTCTTCTAACATTCTTCCCCTCCTAGACCTTTTGGCTCCTGACAAAAGACATACTTGCTCAAATATCCTGAATGCTTTCTTCACTTCTTCTTTCTTTGATAAACCTGTGACAGTAGGTCATGGCTCTTTCTTTCTGTAATATTCAAATTGTTTACCATCTCAAATAGTGCTTTCCTCCACTGCATAGCAGCCTCTGGTTTATCAATTACATCTTTTTTCAAGTACTCTATGTAAGCAGCTTCATAGGCAGTGAGTCGAGATTTTGTTACAGCTGACAGATTTCCAAATATTTCTGATTCCCTTTCAAAGAACCCATAATAAAATGCATCTTCAAAAATCTGGAGATAATGGCTGCCCAAAAATATTATTCTGCTATAATAAGCCATCAAACATATCCTGTCAGGTGTTTCACTGAGATCAAATATTAAAGCATCAGTAGGAGAATTGAAGCCAATGTAATTTAGAATTCTGACATCTGTATCTGTATAAGTCTCTATACATGCCAAGATGAGTCTCATTACTCTGATTAGTAAAATACATGCTGGGTCATTAACATCCTTGTATGTGGCTATGACAGATTCAACTCTATCCACCATATATTTCTTTGTGGGCCATGTTCCTGCCTTCGGACCTGCTACCTTTGGAAAATTCAACCATTTGGATGGAATTTGTCCTTCTTTCCTTCTTTCCCAAAAAACTGTCCACTCTCTTCTCCTTGCTACTAGGCAGTATGCTGGATTAATCTTCAATTGAATAGGTGCTTCCTTCCATATTTTTCTGCACTCTTTATTAGCATCCAACCATCTATTTCTCCATTTTGGATTAGCTTTTTCAAATAGCTCCTTGGTCACATTGATATCTTCCTCATATTCTAGATACTTGTTTGGAGGTAATCCCACCCTTGCCAACTGATAATTTTTAATACTTTCCATGATCATGCACAAAGGTATGCCTAATCCATCTGCAGCCCAATGATGTTGATCAGGATTTATCCCTTTATTTAAAGCAAATGTAACAATCTGTTCCTCGTATTCATCATGCATTTTTCTAATGAAATCCATTCTAGATTCTCTGTCTGTCAGAAGTTTCTGGACAAACTCCTCTGAATACTCTTCTTCTGGTGCTTTATTTTCTGGTTTACTACCATGTTGAGTTCTGTCATCAATTCCTACTTCATAATCTTCTGTATGTGTAGTCTCCATCTGATCTTCTACCTAAGTTTGTGGTTTTTCCAGCTTTTTTTGTAGCTCTTCTATTGTTATCATTAAACTTCTATTTTGAGATGCCCATATCTCCCTTTCTGCTATCCATTCACTTCTTTCCTTTTCTATACTTGACTGCCAATCACTTCTTTCTTTTTCTATATCCATATGTAATTTGTTGTAACCCCTCATTGAGGTAGCAGCATGTATACTAGCTTGTTTTTCCAACTCCTTGGCTTCTTTCAGCTGTGTTTGCAATCTCATGATTTCCTTGTGCAAATCTTCCTTCTCCTCCTATGTCACCTGAACAGTCTTGCTTTCTTCCTTCAAGTGGCCTTCTTCCATTAATAATTTGTTTATTTCCTCATTTGCTTTGACCATGATTTGATAAGAACTTTGTAAGGTTCTGTATCTCCCTTCTATTTTCTTCAGCTCCATCTCCATCTTACTATTATGCTCTGTCTGTTTTGCACACTTCTCTTCAAGATATTGGATTTTATTTTGTTGCTGTACCTCTAATTCCTCCAAAGAAATTATCCTATGTGTTAATTCCTCATTTTTCTCCTTTACAATCCTCAATTGTTCTGCCAATATTCTCTTTTTTGTGCTCCTTAATGATACTACTGCCTTTTTCAAATTCAGATTCTGCTACCATACCTGATATAATCATGTTTCTACTTGCTGGCCTGAATTGCTCGATGTTGCTCATAATGATCTTGCAAGCAGATCTTATATTTTTAGGTATCATTTCCAACCCAACTTCTATTTCCATTTGTTTAACTTCTATCTGCTTGTTTTCTTTACTCTCCTTATCTTCTTCATCTTCTTCCTCATACTCTATGACCTGGGTCTTTTGTTCTTCATGGCTCTTATCTGCTTCCATCCTTTCTTGGTCTACAACATATTCCTCATATTCCAATATCTGATCATTCTTATTCCATTGTTCTGATATACATGTAGTTGTCTTTGTTTCTTCTGCCTTCTTATTCTCCATTACTTGTTGTTCTTCTTCAAAGAGATGTCTTTCCTTTACTTGTACTACCTCTTCCTGAATTATGGCTGAATCAGTTTCCTCAGTAAGCTTTATGTGATCATTACTTATCTGGTCTTTCTGTCCTTCCTCTTGCTCCTCTATATCCATGAGATCCAGCTCCTCCTCTTGTCCTTGATCTTTTGTAGCTGTAAATTCTTCATTATGATTCAAGTCATACAGGATATCTTCTATGCTTTGACTGATCTCTTTGTCTGTAACTCCTTTTTCTACTTCTTGAACATTCTTCTTCACCACTACTTCCTCTATTTCCTTGATTTGATCTGTCTCTTTTTGTTCTTGTAGTAAACTGCATAACTGAGCTTCTTTTTCTGTCCCTACTCTTCCTTCATCCAATTTGAAATAGATTTGTGGTGAAGGTTTTGTCCATTTTTGCTTTTATCCTGAATCCACTAACCCACAGCTGAATTCCTTTCTTACTTCACTTTCCTCTTCTATCATCACTGCTTTTCCCTTTATTAATCTTCTTTCTTCTTCAAGACTAACCTATTTTACTGCTTCTTCTTGGTCTTGCTTCCCTTGGGGCTTGTCACTCAAGTCTTCTGGTGTTTTATTTTTTCCAGAGGCTTGTGTTATCACATTGGGTGTATTAGGCACTTATAAATTCAAAATTTTCAGCAAAAAATTTTCAATATCACTTTCAGAGTCTGAAGAAAATTATGAAGAGCCCGCTATTACTGATTTTTCCAGTTTTGACTCTTCTACAATAGTAGATTCCTTTTGGTTCCTTTCTTCTACTATCACTGCTTTTGTCTCCATTCTTTGTACAAGTTCTGCTACTGATTTTCCTTTACTTTTCTTGGTTAACTTCCTCTTCTGTGCAGGTTTCTTCTCGACCTTTTTTTCCACTACAATTGTAGTTCTTGTTTCAGGAGGTCCTTGTAGCTCTTTGAAATATGCTAACAGTTCTACTTCTTTTTTTACAAACACTTCCTCTGTCTCAGCTACCATCATCTGATCATGCAGCTCTTCATAGTGTTCTACTTCCTCTTGAATCCAATCTGTTGCTTTGCAAGAGTAGTCCTCCAACATCTTTTGATATTGGGCTTCATATACTGCCCTTTTATTATTACCTTGAGTCAAGTAGGTATATAACTGCTCTTTGCTTGTCTGAGGTGGATGAGGATCATTTGAAGATTGCACTTGCTTCTGAGCAGCTTCATGCTCTTCCTTAGTTGCTTCTACCTGCTCCAATTCAACTTTTCTTGGATCCAATCTCCTTTTCTTTACAAGAACAACTTCCTCCGAGATCCCCTTTCTTTTCCTTTCTGCTCTCTCATGCTGGGTTGGCCTTCTGATGATCTTACAGATATCTTCCTTGAAGGACTTTTGATTCCTGCCATCAAATTTCTGAAATATTGGGCTGCTGGAGCCAATTGTAATTGATCCTCCATCCCTAGAACATGATATATAATCCTCGTTAAAAATTGAGCTCCATTCATATACTTCTTCTGCTCCCAGTGTTTAGTTGTTTCCTTCAATTGCTCATGTATATATGGTGTTACATCCATCACTCCAAAGGGCTTAGTTCTGTCCTTATTGTTGAACATTATCAGTGTTACTCGTTTGTGTGGCATGGTGTATCTTGGCAGTTTTGGGAAACAGAAATATTGCAAAAACATTCTGATGGCATATTCCTCAATTTCTCTTCCTTTCAAATCAGGAAATTTAGAATATCCTGTATATGTTTCTTTATTCTTCTTAACAAAGCTGTTATCCAACTTAGTTCCCATTGGATAAAATTGAAGGGCTACCCTGATATGCTCTGCTTTTATAGTGATATTCACCTCCTGGTTTTCTTTGTCCTTAACTTTACACCGGAAATATGCCTCATTGCCCTTCCCAACTTCGAACAAGCTGTTCATTACCTGTGCCACTCTTTCAAAGTCTATGAAAAATATAGGTTCATCCAGCAACTTGTGTAATCCCACTGCTTTCCACCTTTTGTAGTTGACTGCACTTTTCTGGAATATGTAAAACTCCTAACACAGCATAGTGTACTTGTAACCTCCAACTCCCACTATAAATATGTGCTGGCCATACCTAGAGATTCCTTGAGTTCCTTGATTATCTTTTCTGCTTCTGGAATCTCCTGCTCTTCATCAGATTCTAATTCTACTGCCTGCGTTGTTGCTTCATTGTCTAAGAACCAATCTCCTCTAGACAGAGAGACTAAGTCTGCTTTGAACTCATGGATTGGTAGTTCCTTCGAATTCATCATTCTGGAGAAAATATAGCATCACACAAAAAAGAAAAAACTCTACCCACATGAGTTATAAGAAAAATAGCAAATGACATTTGTTTTGAAATGGAATGAAAGAAGAATGAAAATAAAATCTCAGTTAAGTCCTGACTTCCTTTAAAAGACTCAATTAAAGTGATCATTACATGTGTAGCAAGATGTCTAGTGCTCTCTTCTCTTCTGACAACTTCTATCCAAGAAGAAGATATTTAAAAAGAAAAATGAATAAAAAATAAAAAAATCATAAAAATTAAAAAATAAAGATAAAAAATAAATAAAAACCTGCTACCCTTCTACCTATATCTTGCTTTGTGCTATATATCTAATAAAAGGAAAAATGGATAGTTTTCTCTTCTCTTTTTCTTTTTTTTTTCATAAGAGAAAAATGAAATGGGTAATTTTTCTCTCTTTTTTCTTTTCTTTTTTTTTCATAAGAGAAAAATGAAATGGGTAATTTTTCTCTCTTTTTTCTTTTTTTTTTCTCCTCTTTTTTTTTCTACTTTTTTTTATAATAATTTTTCCAACTTCCTTTTCACTTCCTTTCTTCCCCTCCTATTTCTTTTCTCAGAAAGAGGAAAAGGGAGAATTATTTGTCATAATTTCCAATATGTCATGATTTCTTTTCTGCAACATTCTAATTTTCTTCTTTAAAAAAATCTAAATACTGATCAAATATAGATGGTCTTTTTTCATTGAATCAAATCATATCTAACCCTTGCTGCCCCTGTCTTAGGGAAAAATCCATCTCCTTCTGATAAGCTGGTTTCAGAATTTTTTGGCTTCCATATCCATTTTGTCCTGAAATTTTGTTTTGATGAACGGGGCTTGTATATACTTTGTTTCCACATCCTTCTTGTTCTGATGTCTTGATGTTTCCGACTATGCCATAGTTGCCACCTTGCTTCTGTCTCTTCACTCTCTTTTGCTTCTTCAATTTTGTGCTGGTTTTGATTAAATGAAGCTTGATCATTTAGTACTTGTATTGGTAATGTCTGTGTTTTTTCTAATGAAAAAGTGAATCCTTCCAGCTCTGAATCCTGAAGCTCCTGTTGATCTTCCTGTTTCTCAGAGCTCCACAAGAATATTAAAAACCTTTTGTCATTTACTGTTAATTTGAGCTTCATTTTTTCAAAATCCAGTATTACTCTACCTTGCCTTAACCATGGTTGTCCCAAAATCAATTTTTCAGTCATCAGGTGATCTGGCCATTCTTCATAATCTATTTTCATATATTTTGTATTGAACTTAACTTTAAGAGAAGGTGAAGACATGCTTTGTATCATTTGTCCTTCCAAAGTTTTGATAAAGGTTTTGCTTTTAGTCCTTTTTAGGTTAAATTTATTCAACAAAGCTGAACTAATCAAATTCACTTGTGCACCTGAATCTATTAAAACCCTGATTTTTTCATCTTGACAATCCATTGTTATCACAGGCAAATGTTCTTTTTGTTTTAAATGTGTTTCACACAGAAGGACTTCTCTAAGATTTTTGGTTTTTCTTATCCTTTCCTTTGCCTCCTGTTGAGCCTCTTTTCTAATGTTTTCGTCTTCTTTTTTCCTATTTTGAGTTTGGTATAATCTTCTCCATTCAGAAGCAGTTAATGGAAGGTCATACCTTTTAACTCTGCATCCACTTATGAAGTTTGGCATGATTTCTCCATCTATGTTAGCTAGTTGGATAGATCCACTGTTACAGATCTGATGTATAATATAAGGCCCATGTCCCTTTTTTTGAAATTTCTTCTGATGTTCCTTGACTGTGTATGCCAGAACTAGATCTCCTTCTTGTAGATCTTTTTCTTTTATGTGAACATCATGATAAGCCTTTTGCCTTTTCTTGTCTGCATATATGCTCATAATTGCTTGGAGTCTAGAAGCTCCCAGTTTTTCCAATTCCACCACTCTTTCAGATAATTCATGTCCAGTCCATTTGTATTGATTTCCCACCTTCAATGTTGGAATAAGGAATTCCAAAGGCAGAACTGCATTTTGTCCATATACCAGGTTGAATGGTGTGGTTCCTAATGCAGTTTTGTATGCCACTCTATAGGCCCATAGGACATGATTAAGTTGTAAATCCCAATCATTCCTGTTTGTGTTTACATATTTTGACAATACAGTACAGAGTACTTTATTAGTACTTTTTGCTAACCCATTGGCTTGTGGGTGATATGGGGCTGACTTTCTATGACTAATCATGAAATATTCAGTTATGTTTTCTATGATTTGGTTCAAAAAATGAGTTACCCTATCACTTACCAATTCGATTGGAAGTCCAAATCTGGTGATGATATTTTCATAGAGAAATCTAGCAGTAGTATGAGCATCATTTCTTTTTGTAGCTTTGGCCTCAGCCCATTTTGTCAGGTAATCTGTAGCTACTAGTATGTATTCAGCATGGGATTGTCTTGCTGGAGGATGTATGGGTCCAATGAAATCCAACCCCCATTTACTAAATGCTCTGGCTAAAATTAATGGAACTAATGGCATATTGTCTCTTTTATTTGGTTGATTCACCCTCTGACAAATGTCACATCTTTTCACATATGTTCTCGCATCAAGAAATAGGGTTGGCCACCAAAAGCCAGAATATAATATGAGTTTAGCAGTTTTGTCACTTGAAAAATGTCCTCCTGCCACTCCAGAATGTGCCATTTCCAACATTTCTAGATATCTATCTTCAAGAACACAAATTCTTAAATATCCATCCATCCCTCTCTTATACAATTGTTCTCCTATCAGTTGATATTCTTCAGAGATCATTTGTAGATTTTTTGAGTCTGCACTAGCTCTTACTTGTTTTCCTTTCTTCTTCCTTTTCAATTCCTCAATGATGTTCTCACTCCAATCTGGATTTTTCTGAAACCAATATAGAGTTATAAGTTCTGAGTTTTGCAAGGATTGTCATTCCAAGCAGTTAGCAATATATTTTGTTACATCTTGAATTTTATTAGGCCAATGTACCCCCATCCTATTGAGATTACTTAGAGTGACTACTCTGGAAGCATGAGTACAAGGGTTCCAACAATGAGCTCTTCTCAGATATTCCTGTTGCTCCTCTTCTGGGGTACAATATTCCAATATGCCTGTATGGTTGAGGTGATACAAGTGCCCAACTAGCAACATAAAGTTTCTGCTTTGTAATACTAAATGTGTGTTGTTTCCAAATGTTCTGCAAGGACCCATGGTTAGCAAAGGAACTAAAGTCATGGCCCACTCAGGAACACTTTCTACTTTGAACAAATATGTATCTGGCAGGTCATCATCTAAAGGTGAACTTGGTTCTTTAGCCTGGATTCTAGACAAATGATCTTCTCTCAAATGTGTTTTTCCCTGTCTGACCACCACCTCAAACTCAAACTCCATCAGTAAAAGAAACCATCTGACTATTCTACCAGTGTGACAAGGTTTATTTACTAGGTAGAGTAAAGCTTGATGATCCACAAAAAATTTAAACTTGTTGGCCAATAGATAATGTCTATATCTTTTCAGAGCAAATATCATTCCCAACCCTTCCCTTTCAGTAGTTGTGTAATTTTTCTTTGCTGAATTTAGTTGCCTAATAGCATAAGCAACTGGAAAATCTAATTTGCTTCCTTCTATTGGTTGTGCTAACACACATCCCAAAGCATAGTTTGAAGCATCCACATGGACATGAAATATTTTATCCCACTGGGGTGTTTTCAGAATTGGGGCTATAACCAAACAAGTTTTTAGGGTCTCAAAAGCTTGGTCACACTCTTTGGTCCACTCAAATTTTGTGATTAAGGCATACAAAGGTTTATCTATGTCAGCAAACTTGTGTACAAATTTTCTATAATATCCGCATTGTCCCATGAAAGTTTGAAGTTCCTTTACATTTGTTGGGCTTGGAAGTTCTACTATGGCCTTTATTTTCTTCTCATCAGTTGAAATTCCATTTTTGGAGACTATGTGACCTAACATTCTTCCTTGTCTTACAAAGAATACACACTTCTCTGGATTTAAACATACTCTGTATGTTCTGCATTTCCTGAATATATTTTCTAAATCTTGCAAGTGATCCTGTCTTTTTAATGAAAAAGTACAAAGGTCATCCACATAAATTTCCATTACATTCCTCAGGAACTCTTTGAAGATATGACACATTAATCTTTGAAAATTTGCTAGTGCATTGGTTAACCCAAAAGGCATAACCCTAAAAGCATAAATTCCCCATTCTGCGGAAAAGGTAGTTTTATGTTGGTCTTCCAATGCTATAGGTACCTGATTGTATCCTGAAAAACCATCTAAAAAACTATAAACCTCCTTCCCTGCCACTCTTTCTAAAAGATGGTCTGTTATAGGCAATGGATAGCTATCCCTTATAGTTGCTGCATTCACCTTTTTCAAGTTAATGCATACCCTAAGTTTCCCATTCTTTTTTGGTACCACAACTATAGGGGATATCCATTCTGTATACTCAATCTCATAGATGAAATTGGCAGCCAGCAGCTTGTCAATTTCTTCCTTTATTTTAGCAGAGTATTTATCATTGAATGTGTAATGTCTCTGTTTGCTAGGTTTTGCATCAGGTGTGATAGGAATCTTATGCTCACAGATTTTAGGATCAATACCTTTCAAATCCTTATAGCTATAGGCAAACACATCTCTATAATTTCTGGCCAAATTCCTTAATGCCTCCTCTTCTTGATTTGTCATGTCATCAGCTATTACAATATGTCTTTCTTCCCCATCTTCCTGACTGATCATAACCTTCTTAGTTTGTTCTTCATTGTCATATGCCTCCCCTTTTTTCTTTTCTCTCTTTGGTTTCATTTTTAGAAGTAATCTGTCTTCTACTTCATAAGTCTTGAAATTTGCTGGTACATCCAACTGTTGATCTTTGTTTGTCATTTTCTCATTTTTTCCATCCTTTTGGTCTTTTTCTATTTCCTTGTGTTTGTTGTTCTTATATTTGCCTGAGATTTTATCTTTTATTGCATCTTCAGCTTTTACTTCTTCCAAATATTGTGTTTTTCCATTTTCCAATATTATTTCTTTTTCCTGGTCCTCTTCTGTTTTTGATACTCTTATCATTCGTATTCCAATGTGAAAAACATCATACCCTTCTTCATTTTGAAATTCTACTCCTACATACTCATCACTGGCTAGATCCATAGTAGCCAAAATCTGGTTCCAACCATATGGCTCAAATTCTTCATCTTTGAATTTTTGTGGTACATAGCTCTCATCTTGTAATTTTCTCCCTTCTACACAATCCTCTCTTCTTAATCTCCTCTTTCCATTTGTAATGTTTCTTAACACATTGCACTTCCATATTGATGATTCTGTTTCATTTTGATCTTCCAACTCTGATTCTTCACTTAAATCTTGATTTTGATGTATCTTGAACCATTCTTGGGGGGATATGTCACAATAATGGCCATTTCATGGATTCACTCTGGTTATTCTACCTTTGCTCTGAAGATATAGGCAGTCATTACCCCAATCTTGCACAATTTGCATCTGTCTCATAAATGGTCTTCCTAGGATAATTTCATATGAAGTGGATTGTGGAAATTCAACTATGGCAAAAGTATGCTCTATTTCTATTCCACATATATCCACAATCACCTTTTCCCATATTCCTAGGGGTTTTTCTATATGTCCATCTGCAAGTTGCAATCTCATTTTAGTGGGTATCAATTCACTTTTTCCCCATCTTTCCCAAGTTTGTTTAGTCATTATAGCCACACCTGATCCACTATTCAATATGGCTTGGGCATAGTTTGTACCAAATTGTATTCTCAAGGTTGAGTTCCCTTCTTCTCCTTCACAATATCCACCTATCTTATCAATAGGAATGTACCACAATTCCTCCAACTCTTGTGGCTGTGAATCAAGATTTTTTGGTATTACTTCCCATTTTTCCATTTTGTATTGTAAGTGAGGAATCTGTTTTACCAATTCCTCCAATGTGGTGTGGTATAAGATTGTACATTGTTTATCTATATTTACCTGGAATGTAATTTGTGGATTATCTTCTTGATTAATTGTTTCTCCTGTTCTTGTTGCCTTTGACTCCCCAATTGTTGTTTCAGAATTGTCTAATTCCCCGAGTTTGAGTTGTGCTTCTTGTATGATTTGTTTGCAAATTTGCATCCTTTCATGTTCTATATCTGGCATAGGATACGCCATTACATGGTCTATAGGATTTGGTCCCTCTTGAATTCTTCCCTTGTATGCTTTTATCAAGGTGTCTAGACTCTGTGAATTTCTTATCTCTGACTGGGTTTGTGTCTTTTGAGGGGGACTACAGTTTGACTGTTCCATATTCTCTTCTTCCAAACTTTCACCCATTCTTTTTTTCCTTTACCATTTCCCTTTTTGTCTATTTTTCTTGACCTTTGAAACTGAATCATTATTTTGTTCTTTAGTTGTTTCTTTTTGTTTAGTTTGTGCCCTTGTTATAGCATTTATATTTACTTGGTCAATGTCACTTAATTCTTCTTGCTCCATGATGTTGACTGTTTTCAATGGTATGTTACTAGATGTGTTTTGTTGTTTTTGAGGATTTCTTGGACAATCCTTTATTAAATGATTTAAAAAAAATGCTATAATTGTGGAGAAAAACATTTGGTACAACAATGTCCATACCAAAAACCACCACATTTGCAAGATAGGAAAACACTCAAATATTGTACACTAGAGAGAAAATGGACAAATCATACCAGAGAAGAATGCTTCTACAATAAACAACCCATTAAGGAGAGAGATTATGCAAGCCAAAGAGAATCTGGATATATTGAGCAACCAAGACTTGTACTTGGGCAACAACCTCCACTACCAACAAATGTGGTACCAATTAAATACACAGCAATAGAGGAGGGAAACTCAAGAATAAAATCACCATACAAGGAAGATTATCAATGGAATGAAGGATATCAGGAAGAGTGGGAAGGATATGAGTTGAGAGAACTAGAACTACAAGCCCTAGATTTGGGAAATGGGAGAATTGAGATGGATACAACCACATTCATGTATATAACCAATCATTATATGTCCAATCAGAAACCTCAGTTCAAAGGGAGCCAAAACATAACTTGTTATAGATGTGGGGGAGAACATTTCATTAGAGACTGTCCACAACCTCCTACATTATGAATAGAAGGAGCCTATTGCAAGGATGTTATCTTGGTGTTTATCAAATTGGTTTTGGTGCTAACTTCTAGGGCTTTAGCAATGGCTTGTGCCAATTCTTCTGCTGGTGGAATTTTATCTTCATTCGTTCTAGGTTGATCAAATGCTAACAGGTCTTGTCCTCTATTGTCTTCCAAATCTATTGCCTCTTTCACACATGCTCCTAGGTCAGAGCATCTCCTATAATACACTAGGGTTCTTAATTGGGCACTTCTTAATCCTTCTATGAATAGGGACACTTGTCTTGCCATGGAAGGTACTTCTTCTCTGGGACATCTGTCAATGTACTGCTTGAATCTCCTAGCTGACTCTCTGACATTTTCATCTTTTTGTTGTTTAAAGCTATGTATCAATGTAGCTGTGCTATGTTTTATTCCAGTTTTTGAGAATTCCCCAATAAAGGCTTCTAGGAAGGATTCAATATCTAGATACATTTCCTTTCTCAAGGGAATGAACCAAGATAATGCAGGTCCTGTTAGGGTTAGACCAAATGCTTCAAATTGTACTTTGTAATCCTCAACCTCTTCTGCTCTAATTAGTTGTCTGAATTCTGCAGCATGAGCATGAGGGTCAGAATATCCTTCATATTGATAGGGTCAGAATATCCTTCTTTCATGCATTTGGCTACTTGATAGGGTATAAGCATTCTGCCCTGATTTTGCCAATGATGTCTTCTTCTCAAAGGAAAATCATTAAATCCTTCTGGTTCTTTTTCAAAAGGATTTGGGGAAGTATGTGTTCTCCTACCTTGTTGTCGTTCACCATTATTGTGGATTTCATGTGATCTTGGCAAATCTGATGGCCCTAGGTTCTGTTCCCAAGGTCTCTTGTCTGCACTTTGCCCTAGGTCATTAGAATTTTCTGGGTCTTGTGAGAAGATGTATACACATCCCTGCCTATCCTCATATCTACCATCCTTAAATTGTGCTACTGGTGTTATGTTCGGGGGAACTTCTAAGTTTCTCAATCTAATGAGAAACTTATGCATTCCATCCTGATATACATAGGTTCCAAACCTATTTGTATACATGTATTTGAGGATGTTTCTATAGTCCCCAGTTTCAGAGGATTCATTTGTTTCATTTAAATTTTCCATGTTGATTTCTTGCCCTAAATCTCTTTCTTGCAATTCCCCTACCATTGGCTCTATTTCCTTCCTTCCCAGTTCTTGCTTGGAATGTGAGTATAATTTATTACCAGACCTAAGGATCATTCAATTAATTTCACGATTTTGTGGAGAGAATCGTGTTTTCCACGATTCTGTGGAGAGAATCGTGTTTTTTCACGATTTTGTGATGAGAGTCGTGTTTTCCATGATTTTGTGAAGAGAATCGTGTTTTCCACGATTCTGTGATGAGAGTCGTGATTTCCACGATTTTGTAAAGAGAATAGTGTTTTCCACGATTCTGTGAAGAGAATCGTGTTTTCCACGATTCTGTGATGAGAGTCGTGATTTCCACGATTCTGTGAAGAGAATAGTGTTTTCCACGATTCTGTGAAGAGAGTCGTGATTTTCACGATTCTGTGAAGAGAATCGTGTTTTCCACGATTCTGTGATGAGAATCGTGATTTTTCATGATTTTGTGGAGAGAATCGTGTTTTCCCACGATTCTGTGGAGAGAATTGTGTTTTTTCACGATTTTGTGATGAGAGTCGTGTTTTCCAGGATTCTGTGAAGAGAATCGTGTTTTCCAGGATTCTATGAAGAGAATCATGTTTTTCACGATTCTATGATGAGAGTCGTGTTTTTCCGGATTCTGTGAAGAGAATCGTGTTTTCCACGATTCTGTGATTAGAATCGTGATTTTTCACGATTTTGTTCCCAGACGGTCGTGATTGCTCACAATCGTTAGAAACACGTACAGACAGACATAAAGAAAAAAGAAAGATAAAGAGAAGGGGAATCAAATATTCAGAAAATCAAAAGCCTTAATGAAGGGACAAATTCACAACCGTTATGTACAGCGTAGAATCTTGCAGAATCAGAGTTCGTTACACCGAATCAAACTGTATATACAGAGAGAAGGTGCATAAGAATAATGAGAGGGAAGTGCGAGCTAGAACGTGCGTGAGAAGAGCGTGCAGTTTAAATAGATCACATATAGAGGTCAGAAAGAAGAGTGAAGAGAGAGTGAGTGAGAAGGTTTTTCAGAAGACGCCAGAGATCGCGTATGTATAGAAAAGAGAGAGAGAGAAGTTTAGAAGACGCCAAAGATCGCGTATGTATAGATGAATAACAAAAACCTGAAATGTCAGGTATTCATCTGAGAGAGATGGTAAGAAGAAACTACTTAGTGTAGGAGAGTTTCCATAGCTTGAGCAAGAAGAGGCCAAGCTAATTTGTACACATCTTCTCTAATTGAAAACACATGTTCATGTGGAAGCTTGCGCGCACTGTTCGTATGTGAAGAACTCTGAGTATTTTCGTGTTACGGTAGAAAGTTTGTTAACCGTTAATAGTTACAGTTCATTAGTAAACGTGTCCCTCGGTACTCTCTCAGTAAACGAATATTTTGGTCAGTTATAGTTTTCTCAAAACGTGTTTTCCGGTAGAACAATGAAGTATATCTCGCAAAGTAAATTAAAGTTTTGTATGAGAGTTAGCTTATCTTATAGCTAGACATCTGTACTATCAGTTCACCAAAGATTTCGGTGAAATGGATATGTACACACAGTACAAAGTCTAACCAAAAAGAGACATTCTGAATCGGAGAAGTTTTTTCTTAAACTTCAGAAAGTGTTCACTTAGTGAAGGAAGTTCACGCATCACTTCCTTACTTCTTGTATACTCACCTGAAGTAATTACAAACAGAATAGGAGTTGATTCCGGTAGGATTCCGGTATAATTACGGTGACAGTCCGGTGAAGTTCCAGTGGAATTTTCAGTAGATTTAAAACGCAGTCTTATATGTTTGAGTGGAAGTAACCTTGCTAAGCTAATGTTGATTATGGAGGTGTTCTAATATCGCTCTAGCTTAGCATCCTTTTCGGTGGCGTGGCGATTTCCGCAGGCTGACAAGGTTCAGGCCTTTGCCGCAACGACCATCAATAAGTGGTCTCAGAGAGGTGAGATCCCCAACAGTTGATATCAAAGAAAAAGTTAATCATCAACAAGTGGTATCAGAGCCAGAGTGGAGCAGATTTGCTAACCAATGTTTTGTATGTTCCGACAATACCGAAAAATTTGATTAGCGTAGGACAAATAGTTGAGAAAGGTTTTCAGGTCAGATTTACAAATGAAGGAGTATTTGTAGAAGATCCCGAGAATGGATATAATCAGATTGTCTTTGGTAAGAAAGAAGTTAGACTCTTTACCTTAAGAGTACAAGGGAACATCGGCCAAGCACTGCTCACACATGGTGAAAAGGTGATTACAGAACTTGATCTTTGGCATAAGAGATTGGTTCATTTCAATGAAAAAGGAATAAAAGCTATGATTTCAAACCAGTCAGTACTGGGATTACCGAATGTACAGAATCAACATATGATTCACAAGTGCGAAGCATGTCAGATGGGAAAAGCCCACAGGTTACCTTTCCAGAAGAAAGGATTCAAACATGATGAAGTACTCGAACTCATTCATACAGATGTATGGGGTCCAACAAAAGAAGGATCAATCAGTGGATCGAGGTATTATGTTTTATTCATTGATGATGCTACAAGGTGGATAACTCTTTATGTTTAGAAAGAGAAATCAGAAGTGTTTGGAGCTTTCAGGCATTTTCATGCATATGCTGAAAGACTCACAGGTCGAAAGCTTAAGAGACTGAGGTCTGATGGAGGGGGAGAATACTTCTCCCGAGAGTTCAATGATTATCTTTGGAATGAAGGTATTAAGAGAGAAATAACCTGCAGGTATACACCACAACAAAATGGTGTAGCAGAAAGAAGAAACCGAACTCTAGTTGAGTTTGCACGAGCTATGCTAAAAGAAAAGGATTGTCCAAATTATCTTTGGGCTGAAGCTGTAAATACAACTACATACTTGGTAAACAGATTACCATGTACAGCTTTAGATGGAATGACCCCGTATGAAGCTTGGTGGGGAAAGAAGCCAACACTTGATCATTGCAAAGTGTTTGGATCAGTAGCTTATGCTTATGTACCATCACAACTCAGACATAAGCTTGAACCAAAAGCAGAAAAATATGTGTTCATAGGATACGATGAAAAGCAGATGGGCTACAAGTTATGGATTCCTCTAACAAAACAGTTCACTGTTTCCAGAGATGTTACATTTGATGAACAAAAAAGCTGGTATACAAATCAAAGTCATACAACGGAAGAATTTGAAGAAGAAGTAAGAAAGAAAGAGAAAAGAAAATCAATTGTGCAGGTAAATAGAGATGAAGACTATATGCAGGCGAGTACGTCCAGGATCAGATCAGGTATGAGAAATGAAGATGAACAGGGATTTGATGAAGATGTGTATTCAGATACACATGAAGAGTTTGAACCAAGAAGGTCAAACAGGAATAGAAGACAACCAGAAAGGTATTCCTATGATACCTCGTATATAACTCAGAAAAATTATGCATATATGGTCAAAGATGATGAAGAACCTCAGAACTATGATGAAGCTAAAGGTAAGAAGCAATGGGAAGAAGCAATGGAAGAAGAGTTATCGCACTGGAGGAGAACAAGACATGGGAACTTGTTCGGAAACCAAATGATAATAAAGTAATCGAAAACAAATGGGTTTTCAAAGTTAAGAAGCTTGCAGATGGAAGGATAACCAGATACAAAGCTAGACTGGTTATCAAGGGCTATGCTCAGACGCATGGCATAGATTATGACGAGACATTTAGTCCGGTGGCAAAGATGTTAACCATAAGGACAGTGATTGCTATAGCAGCATCAAATGGATGGAAGCGAAGTCAGCTAGATATAAAGAACGCATTTCTGAATGGATACATATCAAATGAAGTCTACATGGAACAACCGGAAGGGTTTGTAAGTTCCAGATACCCAAACTTCGTTTGCAGATTAAGAAAAGCACTTTACGGACTGAAGCAAGCTCCAAGAGCTTGGAATTACAAGCTTGTGAAATATCTCAATGAACTTGGATACCAAAGTTCGAAAGCAGATGCAAGTCTACTCATTAAGAGAACAGAAGAAGGTATGATCTACCTTTGCATTTATGTAGATGACATCATAATCACAGGTACTTCAGATGAAGTAAAGAGATAACTTGAAAAGGAGTTTTAGATCACTGACCTACGAAAGTTGTCATACTTTCTAGGAATGGAAATCACATACACAGATCATGGTGTATATGTTACACAAGAAAGGTATCTCCTAAACTTACTGAAGAAGTTTAATATGGAGAATTGCAGAGAAGCTTCAACACCGCTTGAAGCAAATCATAAACTCAGCAAATACAGTGGTGCAGAGTTTAAAGATATGAGGAAATATCAGTCGTTAGTGGGAAGCTTAATCTACGCTACACTAACACGACCGGATCTTAGCTATGCAGTGGGAGTTCTCTCACAGTTCATGCATTGTTCGAAAGATCAACATTGGGTTGCAGGACAGAGAGTTCTTAGATATATCAAAAGAACTATAAAAGAAGGATTATACTATCCTTTTACGTCAGATATAAAGCTGAGAGCATACAGTGAGTCAGACTGGGCAAGAAGTCAAGATGACAAAAGATCAACACATGGGTATATGATATACCTAGGAGATAAGCTAGTGAGCTGGTGTTCGAAGAAACAACACACAGTGGCTTTATCATCAATAGAAGCAGAATATAAAGGACTTGTAGAAGCAGCTAAAGAAGTGATATGGATGCAGACCTTGTTCAAAAGCATGGGTATTGATCAAGGTATACCTATCATACATGGAGATAATATGAGCTCGCTCTATCTTGCAGCAAATCCAGTATTTCATGCAAGAACAAAGCATATAGAAATTCAGTATCATTTCCTGAGGGAAAAGGTAATGGAGAAGGAAATAGAAATAATATACACTCCGACAAAAGATCAAAATTGCAGATATTTTGACAAAGATCTTGGATGGAACAAAGACAAGCAGATTCAATGAAATGGCAGGAATAAAAGAAAGAAAAATATATGAAGACAAGAAGAGAGTGATTGAGGGGGAGCTGTTGAAGAATCACTCACAAATTTGACGTACAGACAGACATAAAGAAAAAAGAAAGATAAAGAGAAGCGGAATCAAATATTTAGAAAATCAAAAGCCTTAATGAAGGGACAAATTCACGACCGTTATGTACACCGCATTGCAGAATTAGAGTTCGTTACACCGAATCAAGCTGTATATATAGAGAGAACATGCATAAGAATAATGAGAGGGAAGTGGGAGCTAAACCGTGCGTGAGAAGAGCGTGCAGTTTAAATAGAGCACATATAGAGGTCAGAAAGAAGAGTGAAGAGAGAGTGAGTGAGAAGGTTTTTCAGAAGACGCCAGAGATCGCGTATGTACAGAAAAGAGAGAGAGAGAAGTTTAGAAGACGCCAGAGATCGCGTATAAACAGATGAATAACAGAAACCTGAAATGTCGGGTATTCATCTGAGAGAGATGGTAAGAAGAAACTACTCAGTGTAGGAGAGTTTCCATAGCTTGAGCAAGAAGAGACCAAGCTAATTTTTTACACATCTTCTCTAATAGAAAACACATGTTCATGTGGAAGCTTGCGCGCACTGTTCGTATGTGAAGAACTCTGAGTATTTTCGTGTTACGGTAGAAAGTTCGTTTACCGTTAACTGTTACAGTTCGTTAGTAAACGTGTCCCTCGATACTCTCTCAGCAAACGAATATTTCGGTCAGTTATAGTTTTCTTAGAAAACGTGTTTTCCGGTAGAACAACGAAGTATATCTCGCAGAGTAAATTAAACTTTTGTATGAAAGTTAGCTTATCTTATAGCTAGACATCTCTACTATCAGTTCACCAAAGATTTTGGTGAAATGGATATGTACACATAGTACAAAGTCTAACCGAAAAGAGACATTCTGAACCGGAGAAGTTTTTTCTTAAACTTCAGAAAGTGTTCACTCAGTGAAGGAAGTTCACGCATCACTTCCTTACTTCTTGTATACTCACTTGAAGTAATTACAAACAGAATAGGAGTTGATTCCGGTAGGATTCTGGTATAATTACGGTGACAGTCTGGTGAGAGTCCGGTGAAGTTCCAGTGGAATTTTCAGTAGATTTAAAACGCAGTCTTATATGTTTGAGTGGCAGTAACCTTGCTAAGCTACTGTTGATTATGGAGGTGTTCTAATATCACTCTAGCTTCGCATCATTTTTGGTGGTGCGACGATTTCCGCAGGCTGACAAGGTTCAAGCCTTTGCCGCAACGGCCATCAATAAGTGGTCTTAGAGAGGTGAGATCCCCAACAGTTGGTATCAAAGCAAAAGTTAATCATCAACAACCTTTACATGATGACCTGCCAGATACATATTTGTTCAAAATAGAAAGTGTTCCTAAGTGGGCCATGACTTTAGTTCGTTTGCTAACCATGGGTCCTTGCAGAACATTTGGAAACAACACACATTTAGTATTACAAAGCAAAAACTTTATGTTGCTAGCTGGGCACCTGTATCACCTCAACCATACAGGCATATTGGAATATTGTACTCCAAAAGAGGAGCAACAAGAATATCTGAGAAGAGCTCATTGTTGGAACCCTTGTACTCATGCTTCTAGAGTAGTCACTCTAAGTAATCTCAATAGGATGGGGGTACATTGGCCTAATAAAATTCAAGATGTAACAAAATATATTGCTAACTGCTTGGAATGCCAATCCTTGCAAAACTCAGAACTTATAACTCTATATTGGTTTCAGAAAAATCCAGAATGGAGTGACAACATCATTGAGGAATTGAAAAGGAAGAAGAAAGGAAAACAAGTAAGAGCTAGTGCAGACTCAAAAAATCTACAAATGATCTCTGAAGAATATCAACTGATAGGAGAACAATTGTATAAGAGAGGGATGGATGGATATTTAAGAATTTGTGTTCCTGAAGATAGATATCTGGAAATGTTGGAACTGGCACATTCTGGAGTGGCAGGAGGACATTTTTCAAGTGACAGAACTGCTAAACTCATATTATATTCTGGCTTTTGGTGGCCAACCCTATTTCCTGATGTGAGAACATATGTGAAAAGATGTGACATATGTCAGAGGGTGAGTCAACCAAATAAAAGAGACAATATGCCATTAGTTCCATTAATTTCAGCTAGAGCATTTAGTAAATGGGGGTTGGATTTCATTGGAACCATACATCCTCCAGCAAGACAATCCCATGCTGAATACATACTAGTAGCTACAGATTACGTGCCAAAATGGGCTGGGGCCAAAGCTACAAAAAGAAATGATGCTCATACTACTGCTAGATTTCTCTATGAAAATATCTTCACCAGATTTGGACTTCCAATCGAATTGGTAAGTGATAGGGGAACTCATTTGGACTTCACCAGATTTGGACTTCCAATCGAATTGGTAAGTGATAGTGATTTGGACTTCCAATCGAATTGGTAAGTGAATATTTCATGATTAGTCATAGAAAGTCAGCCCCATATCACCCACAAGCCAATGGGTTAGCAGAAAGTACTAATAAAGTACTCTGTATTGTATTGTCAAAATTAGTAAACACAAACAAGAATGATTGGGATTTACAACTTAATCATGTCCTATGGGCCTATAGAGTGGCATACAAAACTGCATTAGGAACCACACCATTCAACCTGGTATATGGACAAAATGTAGTTCTGCCTTTGGAATTCCTTATTCCAACACTGAAGGTGGGAAATCAATACAAATGGACTGGACATGAACTATCTGAAAGAGTGGTGGAATTGGAAAAACTGGGAGCTTCTAGACTCCAAGCAATTATGAGCATATATGCAGACAAGAAAAGGCAAAAATCTTATCATGATGTTCACATAAAAGAAAAAGATCTACAAGAAGGAGATCTAGTTCTGGCATGCACAGTCAAGGAACATCAGAAGAAATTTCAAAAAAAAGGACATGGGCCTTATATTATACATCAGATCAGTAACAGTGGATCTATCCAACTAGTTAACATAGATGGAGAAATCATGCCAAACTTCATAAGTGGATGCAGAGTTAAAAGGTATGACCTTCCATTAACTGCTTACGAATGGAGAATATTACACCAAACTCAAAATAGGAAAAAAGAAGAGGAAAACATTAGAAAAGAGGCTCAACAGGAGGCAAAGGAAAGGATAAGAAAAACCAAAAATCTTAGAGAAGTCCTTCTATGTGAAACACCTTTAAAACAAAAAGAACATTTTCCTGTGATAACAATGGATTGTCAAGATGAAAAAATCAGGGTTTTAATAGATTCAGGTGCACAAGTGAATTTGATTAGTTCAGCTTTTTTGAATAAATTTAACCTAAAAAGGACTAAAAGCAAAACCTTTATCAAAACTTTGGAAGGACAAATGATACAAAGCATGTCTTCACCTTCTCTTAAAGTTAAGTTCAATACAGAATATATGAAAATAGATTGTGAAGAATGGCCAGATCACCTGATGACTGAAAAATTGATTTTGGGACAACCATGGTTAAGGCAAGGTAGAGTAATACTAGATTTTGAAAAAATGAAGCTCAAATTAACAATAAATGACAAAAGGTTTTTAATATTCTTGTGGAGCTCTGAGAAACAGGAAGATCAACAGGAGCCTCAGGATTCAGAGCTGGAAGGATTCACTTTTTCATTAGAAAAAACACAGACATTACCAATACAAGTACTAAATGATCAAGCTTCATTTAATCAAAACCAGCACAAAATTGAAGAAGCAAAAGAGAGTGAAGAGACAGAAGTAAGGTGGCAACTATGGCATAGTCGGAAACATCAAGACATCAGAACAAGAAGGATGTGGAAACAAAGTATATACAAGCCCTGTTCATCAAAACAAAATTTGAGGATAAAATGGATATGGAAGCCAAAAAATTCTGAAACCAGCTTATCAGAAGGAGATGGACTTTTCCCTAAGACAGGGGCAGCAAGGGTTAGATATTATTGGGTAAAAAAGTCAGATTTGATTCAATGGAAAAAGACCATCTAAATTTGATCAGTATTTAGAATTTTTTAAAGAAGAAAATCAGAATGTTACAGAAAAGAAATCATGACATATTGGAAATTATGACAAATAATTCTCCCTTTTCCTGTTTCTGAGAAAAGAAATAGGAGGGGAAGAAAGGAAGTGGAAAGGAAGTTGGAAAAATTATTAAAAAAAAAAGTAGAAAAAAAAGAGAAGAGAAAAAAAAAGAAAAAAGAGAGAAAAATTACCCATTTCATTTTTCTCTTATGGAAAAAAAAGAAAAGAAAAAAGAGAGAAAAATTACCCATTTCATTTTTCTCTTATGAAAAAAAAAAGAAAAAGAGAAGAGAAAACTATCCATTTTTCCTTTTATTAGATATATAGCACAAAGCAAGATATAGGTAGAAGGGTAGCAGGTTTCTATTTATTATCTTTTATGTTTATTTTTTATTTTTTATGATTTTTTTATTTTTTATTCATTTTTCTTTTTAAATATCTTCTTCTTGGATAGAAGTTGTCAGAAGAGAAGAGAGCACTAGACATCTTGCTACACATGTAATGATCACTTTAATTGAGTCTTTTAAAGGAAGTCAGGACTTAACTGAGATTTTATTTTCATTCTTCTTTCATTCCATTTCAAAACAAATGTCATTTGCTATTTTTCTTATAACTCATGTGGGTAGAGTTTTTTCTTTTTTGTGTGATGCTATATTTTCTCTAGAATGATGAATTTGAAGGAACTACCAATCCATGAGTTCAAAGCAGACTTAGTCTCTCTGTCTAGAGGACATTGGTTCTTAGACAATGAAGAAACAACGGAGATAGTAGAATTAGAATCTGATGAAGAGCAGGAGATTCCAGAAGCAGAAAACATAATCAAGGAACCAGAAAAGTGCAGTCAACTACAAAAGGTGGAAAGCAGTGGGATTACCCAAGTTGCTGGATGAACCTATATTTTTCATAGACTTTGAAAGAGTGGTAGAGGTAATGAGCATCTTGTTCGAAGTTGGCAAGGGCAATGAGGCATATTTCCGATGTAAAGTTAAGGACAAAGAAAACCATGAGGTGAATATCACTATAAAAGCACAGCATATTAGGGCAGCCCTTCAGTTTTATCCAATGGGAACTAAGTTGGATAACAGCTTTGTTAAGAAGAATAAAGAAATATATACAGGATATTCTAAATTTCTTGATTTCAAAGGAAGAGAAATTGAGGAATATGCCATCAGAATGTTTTTGCAATATTTATGTTTCCCACATTAGGAAAAATATGAGCCTTGCATGGGCCTTGTAAGGATTCCTAATTTTTAGGGATTAAAATGCTTAATCTAGTGGATTAGGGAGGCACACAAAACCACTAGTGGTATTTTCAAATAAAATAGTATTTGGAACCTTTTGTCTTTTGAGCTCTAAAATGAGAATTTTTTGAGCCTTTGGATGCTTTAAATGGATGGCTAAGATTAATGCGAACGCTCCTCTAGAGAGAGAGTGTCATGAAGTTCGTGGGAGTTTTGGCTTTGTGTGCGCAGGCTTTTTGGTCACCCTCTGCAGAGTTTTAAGCCGTTAGATGGAGGCTAGATCCAACGTTCAACCGCGATTGGGGCTGATCTTGTCTCACGCACTGTCGCCAGCCGTCCGATTAGGACTTCATCCAAGGAAGGAGGATAAAAGGCGCCATTTGAATCTGCTCATTCAAATTGGGCCCTTAGATTCATGATCAATCCAATGGCTACGAATGCGAGCGCCGTCTACTTTTCGGAAATCGATAGCTGCCGTCTGATTCAATCTCAGATCTAATGGTTCTTGTCAAAAGGTGCATTTTCATAGCTAGATTGAATCTCAACCATTGAGAATCTTCCTCATCCAAGGGCCTAAATGCAAGGATGCCTTGACTTTTGGCACTCAACCTCATCACTTGGATCTTTGAGCCAATCTAAGGGTTACAATTCATTTGCAAGGCTTTCAAAACCATTCAAGCAACCAAAACCACTTCTTATAGATGGTTTTATCCTCTTTGACCACACAAAAACAAGGGAACCCTATGCCTAGCCTATGTGATTAAGGGACTAGACTGTGTCCACCACCCTCCTCTCATTGGTCCATCCTTAATCACTCCTTAATCCAAAAGGCCCATGCAGGGTTCATTTTTTTCTCTAATGATAACTGCCAAGATACACCATGCCACACAAACCAGTAACACTGATAATGTTCAACAATAAGGACAAAACTAAGCCCTTTGGAGTGATGGATGTAACACCATATATACATGAGCAATTGAAGGAAGCAGCTAAACACTGGGAGCAGAAGAAGTATATGAATGGAGCTCATTTTTTAACGAGGATTATATATCATGTAAAAAAAGAATTAGAACTGTTAGCATATTTCAAAGAGCTACAAGGACCTCCTCAAATAAGAACTACAGTTGTACTGAAGAAAAAGGTCCAGAAGAAACCTGTACAGAAGAGGAAGTTAACCAAGAAAAGTAAAGGAAAATCAGTAGCAGAACCTGTACAAAGAATGGAGACAAAAGCAGTGATAGTAGAAGAAAGGAACCATAAGGAATCTACGACTGTAGAAGAGTCAAAACTGGAAAAATCAGGAATAGCGGGCTCTTCACAATTTTCTTCAGACTCTGAAAGTGATATTGAAATTTTTTTGCTAAAAAGTTTGAATTTATCAGTGCCTAGTACACCCAATGTGATAACACAAGCCTCTGGAAAAAATAAAACACCAGAAGACTTAAGTGAGAAGCCCCAAGGGAAGCAAGACCAAGAAGAAGCAGTAAAACATGTTAGTCTTGAAGAAGAAAGAAGATTAATAAAGGGAAAAGCAGTGATGATAGAAGAGGAAAGTGAAGTAAGAAAGGAATTCAGTTGTGGGTTAGTGAATTCAGGATTAAAGTCAAAATGGACAAAACCTTCACCACAAATCTATTTCAAATTGAATGAAGGAAGAGTAGGGACATAAAAAGAAGCTCAGTTATGCAGTTTACTACAAGACCAAAAAGAGACAGATCAAATCAAGGAAACAAAGGAAGTAGTGGTGAAGAAGAATGTTCAAGAAGTAGAAAAAGGAGTTACAAACAAAGAGATCAATCAAAGCATAGAAGATATCCTGTATGACTTGAATCATAACGAAGAATTTACAGCTACAAAAGATCAAGGACAAGAGGAGGAGCTGGATCTCATGGATATAGAGGAGCAAGAGGAAGGACAAAAAGAGCAGATAAGTAATGATCAGATAAAGCTTACTGAGGAAACTGATTCAGCCATAATTCAGGAAGAGGTAGTACAAGTAAAGGAAAGACATCTCTTTGAAGAAGAACAACAAGTAATGGAGAATAAGAAGGCAAAAGAAACAAAGACAACTACAGGTATATCAGAACAATGGAATAAGGATGATCAGATATTGGAATATGAGGAAGATGTTGCAGACCAAGAAAGGATGGAAGCAGATAAGAGCCATGAAGAACAAAAGACCCAGGTCATAGAGTATGAGGAAGAAGATGAAGAAGATAAGGAGAGTAAAGAAAACAAGCAGAGAAGTTAAACAAATGGAAATAGAAGTTGGGTTGGAAAGGATACCTAAAAGTATAAGATCTGCTTGCAAGATCATTATGAGCAACATCGAGCAATTCAGACCAGCAAGTAGAAACATGATTATATCAGGTATGGTAGCAGAATCTGAATTTGAAAAAGGCAGTAGTATCATTAAGGAGCACAAAAAAGAGAAAGAACAATTGGCAGAACAATTGAGGATTGTAAAGGAGAAAAATGAGGAATTAACACATAGGATAATTTCTTTGGAGGAATTAGAGGTACAGCAACAAAATAAAATCCAATATCTTGAAGAGAAGTGTGCAAAACAGACAAAGCATAATATTAAGATGGAGATGGAGCTGAAGAAAATAGAAGGGAGATACAGAACCTTACAAAGTTCTTATCAAATCATGGTCAAAGCAAATGAGGAAATAAACAAATTATTAATGGAAGAAGGCCACTTGAAGGAAGAAAGCAAGACTGTTCAGGTGACAAAGGAGGAGAAGGAAGATTTGCACAAGGAAATCATGAGATTGCAAACAGAGCTGAAAGAAGCCAAGGAGTTGGAAAAACAAGCTAGTATACATGCTGCTACCTCAATGAGGGGTTACAACAAATTACATATGGATATAGAAAAAGAAAGAAGTGATTGGCAGCCAAGTATATAAAAGGAAAGAAGTGAATGGATAGCAAAAAGGGAGATATGAGCATCTCAAAATAGAAGTTTAATGATAACAATAGAAGAGCTACAAAAAAAGCTGGAAAAACCACAAACTCAGGTAGAAGATCAGATGGAGACTACACATACAGAAGATTATGAAGTAGGAAATGATGACAGAACTCAACATGGCAGTAAACCAAAAAATAAAGCACCGGAAGAAGAGTATTCAGAGGATTTTGTCCAGAAACTTTTGACAAACAGAGAATCCAGAATGGATTTCATTAGAAAAATGCATGATGAATACGAGGAACAGATTGTTACATTTGCTTTAAATAAAGGGATAAATCCTGATCAACATCATTGGGCTGCAGATGGATTAGGCATACCTTTGTGCATGATCATGGAAAGTATTAAAAATTATCAGTTGGCAAGGGTGGGATTACCTCCAAACAAGTATCTAGAATATGAGGAAGATATCAATGTGACCAAGGAGCTATTTGAAAAAGCTAATCCAAAATGGAGAAATAGATGGTTGGATGCTAATAAAGAGTGCAGAAAAATATGGAAGGAAGCACCTATTCAACTGAAGATTAATCCAGCATACTTCCTAGTAGCAAGGAGAAGAGAGTGGACAGTTTTTTGGGAAAGAAGGAAAGAAGGACAAATTCCATCCAAATGGTTGAATTTTCCAAAGATAGCAGGTTCGAAGGCAGGAACATGGCCCACAAAGAAGTATAAGGTGGATACAGCTGAATATGTCATAGCCACATACAAGGATGTTAATGACCCAGCATGTATTTTACTAATCAGAGTAATGAGACTCATCTTGGCATGTATAGAGACTTATACAGATACAAATGTCAGAATTCTAAATTACATTGGCTTCAATTCTCTTACTGATGCTTTAATATTTGATCTCAATGAAACACCTGACAGGATATGTTTGATGGCTTATTATAGCAGAATAATATTTTTGGGCAGCCATTATCTCCAGATTTTTTAAGATGCATTTTATTATGGGTTCTTTGAAAGGGAATCAGAAATATTTGGAAATCTGTCAATTGTAACAAAATCTCGACTCACTGCCTATGAAGCTGCTTACATAGAGTACTTGAAAAAAGATGTAATTGATAAAGCAGAGGCTGCTGTGCAGTGGAGGAAAGCACTATTTGAGATGGTAAACAATTTGAATATTACAGAAAGAAAGAGCCATGACCTACTGTCACAGGTTTATCAAAGAAAGAAGAAGTGAAGAAAGCATTCAAGACATTTGAGCAAGTATGTCTTTTGTCAGGAGCCAAAAGGTCTAGGAGGGGAAGAATGTTAGAAGAAGTATTTTTTGAAGTATTTTTGATGGAAAATAATTGTAAAATGCCAAAAACTTGTAAATATATTTATGCAAATGATGTAAAAACAAGGAAGAGTCTTCCTTATGGAGAGTAGAATCATATGTATTTTTTCTAGAATTTTTGGAAACTCCTAGATATCATATTTTTAGATCAGAAGAGGAAAGGACCAAGTGTGAAAAGGGACACTTGAAAATGTATAAAAGACAATTTCCTCTATTATGAGGGGGTTGGTTATTTGTATTCATGCTATCCAAGTGAAGAGAGAGTTTCCTGCAGAAAATCGTGTTTTCTTCCTTTTGTGTGATTTCTTTGATTGGTTGAGTCCATTCTATGTGTATCCATGGAGATTTGCAAGCTTCTATTGTGTATTTCTGATGAATGTGTACGAAGAGAGTTGATTACTGATGTGTTGAGTGAGAAATTGATGAATAATGGTGTTGGAGATGAAAATCGTCTGATTTTACAGAATCGCAATTGTCTCATCTAAAGGTTACAGGTATCATTTTTGAGTTTTGACTTTATGATTGTGTTCTGCTGAGAAAATAACATGCTTTAGACACCAAGATTATTGAAAATGATGGAGTTTTGCTTAAGATAATCCAAACCCTAGAAATTCCTCTTCATTTTCATTAATTCTTAGAAATCCAACCAGTTTTCTCTTATTTCTTGGATTCTATCATCTATAAGGGGCTGTGGTCTCTTGTATACTTCGAGGATTGACAAAATTAAGATGTATTGTTGATTCTTTATGCTAAATGATTGGAGAGGACAACTCCAAAGGTTAACAACAAACAACGACCATATGTAGCAAAGCAAGTCCATATGTTGGATGGGTTATCTGATGACGAGGAAGAAGCTTTCCTCAAGATCAATAAGGATCTGATCTCATTAGGTACAGTAGATTTACAGCCAGTTGCAGACAATTGGAGTCCGGCAGCTTGTAAAGTCGTACCAGTGACTGGAGATGCAGAAGTAGATGACAGCGTAGCTATGGATGAAGCAACCTTACATCAACTATTGCAGCCAGCTAATGAGTTGGTAAAACCTCGTCAATCTTATGTATCGGAAGATCAATTAGTAACGTATAATCTGGGTGACAGGGTCAACTTGCGACCAGTTAAGATTAAGGCAGGGTTAGTAGAGACATTCCAAGATGATTTGGTACAACTCCTGCGTGAATTCTCAGATGTTTTCGCTTGGGATTATAGAGACATGAAAGGTCTTGACCGACTGATTTATCAACATTGGGTAGTGCTCAAACCGGATGCGAGGCCAATCAAACAATCTAGTTATAGGATGAATCCTAATTATGTAGCACAGGTGAAAGCCGAACTTGATCGCTTATTGAAGGTCGGATTTATTGTACCAATTGCGCATGCTGAGTGGATATCGCCAATAGTGATCGTCTCGAAGAAAAATAAACAGTTGCGTATCTGTGTCGACTATCGAAAACTCAATGCCGCCACTGTACCATATCCATTCCCTCTCCCCTTTCTAGATACAATGCTCGATAGGGTAGCAGGGCATGAGATGTATTCTTTTTTGGATGGCTATAGTGGATACAATCAAGTGTGGATGGCAAAACAGGACATACGAAAGACAGCTTTTATCACGAACTGGGGTGTCTATGCTTGCACCGTAATGTGGTTCGGTTTACGGAATGCCCTGAGTACATTCGAAAGATGTATGCAGGAAGTCTTTTCACCCTACTTGACTACCTTTATGCAAGTATATTTGGATGATTTTTCCTTATTTGGCAAGACTTTGGCACACCTGTATCATTTACGATGCTGCTTTGAAAAATGTCAAGAGTACCGATTATGCTTGAATCCGACCAAATCTATTTTTGCGGTCTCCCGTGGTAAACTGCTCGGCCATATTATCTCTAAACAAGGAATACAGGTCGATCCGGATAAAGTAGCAGTCATGTTGGAGGCACCCGTCCCAACGACACCGAAAGAGGTTATGCGCTTTCTTGGCCAAATCTCGTGGCATGGTAGACATTTATGGTGGTTAGCTCATTTAACCACACCACTTAATCGGATTATGACTAGTGCTCCACGATAGTACGAATGGAATCCAAAGTGCCAAAGTGCATTTGATTGGTTGAAGGTCTTATTGACACACGCCCCGATCCTGCAACCACCGGATTGGGAACCAGTGTTCCATGTCTTTGTGGACACGTCAGATACTACGATTGGTAGTGTTCTCATGCAACAACTTGACAAATGGTTTTGCCTTGTGTACTATGCGAGCCGCTGATTAGCTCCTGCGAAGAAAAATTACTCTGTGATAGAATGTGAATGTCTTGGATTGGTGTACTTTGTTATGAAATTTTGACATTACTTGCTGGGCCGTAAATTTACTTTCCATGTGGACCATGTGGTACTAGTGTACTTGGTTCAATAGCAGCATGTAGGTGGTCGATTGGCTAGATGGGTTTTACTATTACAGGAGTTCGATTATGAAGTTATTCATCGACCCAGCACATCACAAGCTTTGGCAGATTTTCTATCTCGACTGGATTCCAGTGAGGCTCCGGTAGGGGTTGATGACACCACACTGGCAATTTACATTACCGAGACAACTACTGAAGGATCTACAACACTTCCTGTTGCTCCTACATACTACGATACGTTATTAACTTTCCTCACTGACGATTGTCTCCCGCCTCATACTCCCACTGCTCTGCGGCGAAAAATTGCGGTCTACAGTTGATGATTCCGATTGATTGTGGGTCAGCTGTACTACATAGATTATACTAGTGTTTTACTTAGATGTATCCCTCCACATGAAGCGGAATCAGTTATTGCGATGGCTCACTCATTACCCTCTGGAGGACACTTCATAGCTGATCTTACTCACCGGAAAATTTTGCAAAGTGGGCTATGGTGGCCTACAATGTACATAGATGTGGTTCAGTTTGTGCAGCAGTGTGATGCATGTCAACGGTCTGGACAACCCTTGCAGCGACACTTCTTTCCCCTTCAACATGTCTTACCTTTGGAACCCTTTCAGAAGTGGGGTCTAGATTTTATTGGCCCAATAACACCACCAGCAACCGTTACCAACAATCGATACATACTAACTTGTACAGATTATGCCACTAGGTGGGCGGAAGCTTGGGCTTTACGTCCTATCACAGTTGTTTTGGTAGCCAAATGTTTGATGAAAGATGTCTTCCCGCGTTATGGGTTACCTCTGGAGATTGTGATGGATCAAGGAACACATTTTGCAAACAATTTAATGCGAGTTCTGACTCAGACTTTTCAGATTGTACAGAAATTTAGCTCACCGTACTATCCGCGTGCTAATGGTCTGGCTGAGAGTACCAATAAGACTCTAATGAATATGCTTCGCAAATTGATCCTGGAATGTCCGGAACGTTGGGATCAACTCTTACCTGCAATATTATGGGCATACCGGACCACGTACAAAGTGGCAACCGGAGCAAATCCATTTAAACTTGCTTACAACATGGAAGCTATTGCGCCAATGGAAGTAGTAATACCGATTCTGCGTGTTGCCTTATCTCAAAAATTGCTACCGAAAGAATCCTTGCCATTCCGGGTGGATGCACTCAGGTGCTTGGATGAACAATGCTGGGAAAGTTTTATGATTCTTCAAGAAGTTCAGCTTCACCAAGCCCGTACTCATGATCGCTCTCTCCAAACCCTTGTCTTTACGGTGGGCCAACTGGTTTTATTCTATAATGCTAAAGCTAATCGCGCTGTAGGAAAATTTAAGTTACAGTGGTTCGGTCCATACCGGATTGCTGAACAAGTGGGACTAGCAACTTTTCGATTGACGACCTTAACAGGTGTTCTCCTACCGAAAGTGATTAATGGTTCTAAGCTTCACCCATATCACCAGCCATCTGATCACCTATGACGTGTACTTAGTTTTTCGCGAAGTCATTTGTTTTCTTTTCTTCCCGTATTTCGGTTGACCACTGACCGTAATCTCCTTGTTTTGGTATCTAACTATGATTAATCGCCACCTTGTGTTACTATTTCTAATCGTGCATGCATGCCGTAATCATGAAGGATATCTCGCCAATACTGTGCGATGATTAGGTTTTTTGCCACCCAATGTTGTTTGTACTCTTACTTAATCTTGTTTTTTCCACTGATTATCGCTATTGTGTTTGTGTGATTGTGCGTTCTGTGTATTCTATGTTCTTGTGCTTACTTGTGTGCCATGGAAGCACTCGCGAATGTCGCAACCTTCCGTGCAGGCCTCACTCCCGAAGTGAGTGAGTACTTGGGCACCCGTGGTCTGTTGGCCTTCGCTGAATTGCCTTGGCATTCAGTGGAGTGTCATCCATTCCATGCGATTGCTTGTTTACCATCTCGAATCGTCATTACTTTAGCTACATTTGCTGAAGCTTTTCAGCTTCCTCGAGAAGGATTGAAGAATGGTCCACTTCTTCCCATAGCCACTATGAAAGATTTGTTTCCCCGGCACTCATCTAATGAGTATGCCATTTTGTGTAGACCTGAACCAGAGCATACAGCTCTACAATTTTTGGTAGCCACCTTGAATTTACAGAAACGCACCTATGGTATCTCTCGCCCCTTCTATTCGATGATCGATACCGCTTCCTAGGAAACTGTTAATTTCACATCCTTCTATTTCCGGCGCATTCACCGTGAATGTGTTGCAGTTATCAAACAAGTCACTAAGGGTGACCTTCCTCGTTCCAGGCTACCCCATATCCTCACCTTTCTCTTTTCGGCGATCCAAGCCGCACAACCTCCTCCAACTGCTCCTTTCTTGCTACATGAAGAATCTACTCACATGTTCGAGGACAAGGATGGTGACAATGAAGATCTGCTTCAACTCTTTTGTCAAAAACGCAGATGTGTAAGCCCCTCTGTAAGTCAGGTGCAGGGATCAACTACCGGGCACGACACTGAAGTCTTCCATGACACGACCACATCTCTTCATGTTGAACCATCAGTTCCCTCTTCTCTGCTCAACCAGCAGGAACAAGGTGCACACCTGGAAGACTCCGAAGAAGTCTCTTCTCGGGCAGATTCTCATCAGCAGGATGAGAACACTGTGAAAGAAATTGTTGCCGAAATCATCACAAAAGTGATTGCCAATGCTGAGGTCGTGATCGACAATGTTGAGGCGACCAATCATAATACAACAGGAATAGTTATGCTGCAAAACACTCTTCTTCCCTTTCATCCGCCAATTAACCCTGTTGAGCCCGTTCTAGTGCCTACTAGTGCAATTGCCAATGTACCTCCGGAAGCACCCACTCCTCTAGACTCTTCTCCTGATTACTCTCCACCAACTTCCCCTCATCTGTTTTCTGTCTCTTCATCCCAACCACTTCCTGTTATTCCTCCTCCGACTCTGATGTTCAATGAATTAGAATCTATGGGTTGTCTCCTGATCCAATTTTCCCAGCAACTACCTTTTCAAATGAAATTGGTAACCAAGAATATCCGGCAGGAGTTGCAAGGCAAAGTCAACTTGTTGGAAGCAGACATTGCCCCGTTACAGGAAGAAGCAAATGTGATCAATGCAGAGAACCATGCCTTGCATGTTCAACTTCAACAACTTCAAGCTAGGATTGCAGACCAGGATAACTTGATTGTCCAACAGGATGCAGTACTTGCCGAGTTAAATGAAAAGACTGTTATTTTAGCCGCTCGCGATGAAGAAATAAAGCAGTTAACTCAGTTGGTCCAGGATAAGGATGATGCTCGTGTGGCACTCGACAATTTTCTGGAAGAAACTCGCGCACAGCTTGATGAAGTAGTGCCAAAAGGACAGGAAATGGCTGATCTGGCCATTTAGAATACTGAAGAATTGAATCATATCTGTCGAACTCTTAAAGAAGAGTCGTTGGACGCAGAGACGGGTCAGACACTTCAAATAAAGAAGGAGATGGAAGGAATTATGAAAAATAGGGATGTGTATTACAAAACCATCCAATATCAAGCTCAGGAGTTGGAACGCAGAGAAAAGCAGCTAGGCTCTCAAGCAGAGAGATTGTCTAGAGTTGATGGCCAAATTGCTGATATGAAAGTCAGCAGAGATGCTGTGTTAGCCAACAAATTTTATTTACAAGAAGCATTTTTGCAGACGCAGACCGATGCACTGATAAGTCAAGTTATTACGGCAAGTTCAGTCAAAACTGATGCACAATTGGTCGAGCCAGAGACTTTGAAGGTTATGCTGGATTCTTTGAAACAAAAGATAACCTGAACCTTTAAATTAGCCCGAAGGAGATGGAAGGAATTATGAAAGAAAGGGATGCGTATTACAAAACCATCCAATATCAAGCTCAGGAGTTGGAACACAGAGAAAAGCAGCTAGGCGCTCAAATAAAGAAGGAGATAGAAGGAATTATGAAAGAAAGGAGATGCGTATTACAAAGGAATTAACCACTTCAAATAAAGAAGGAGATGGAAGGAATTATGAAAGAAAGGGATGCGTATTACAAAACCATCCAATATCAAGCTTAGGAGTTGGAACACAGAGAAAAGCAGCTAGGCACTCAAGCAGAGAGATTGTCTAGAGTTGATGGCCAAATTGCTGATATGAAAGTCAGCAGAGATGCCGCGTTAGCCAACGAATTTTATTTACAAGAAGCATTTTTGCAGACGCAGACTGATGCACTGATAAGTCAAGTTATTACGGTAAGTTCAGCCAAAATTGATGCACAATTGGTTGAGCCAGAGACTTTGAAGGTTATGCTGGATTCTTTGAAACAAAAGATAACCCAAACCTTTAAATTAGCCCGAACTATGTACATACAAGGCATCGTTGATGAGCCTTATTTTTCTTTTCCTTTGCACGTTCAAGTCCACCGTGCATGCTAGTGTTTGGCGGCCGGAATGGATTGTATTTTTCATATATAGCACACACCAAAAGGGCATGACGAGGAGATGTAACTTTTTATCTATTAATGAAAGGGCATTACGGTGTTCGAGAGAGAGAGAGAGACGGGTTCGCCAGACTATTTGTCTGGGCGACCGTACGAAGACACTGTGTTGCAGATTTGTAGATATTCTGAGTAATGTTATTTTGTTCTTGTTGAATCACAGTTTAACACAGTAACGTTGTCTTAACAGTAATAAGTTTGTGCGACGTTGTGATTGGTAAGTTGCGCACTAATATACTGTGTAACGATAAGTTCTTGCCTGGGAAGTATAGTAATGTTTAGTTGAAGGTTAATTTGGGAAAATTAAATAAAGGGCCTCTGCACTGTCAGACCCCTAACCATCCCCAAGAACTCGAAAAGAGATTAAAAGCGACTTGACTGAAGTGCTTTTAACACGACAACCAAAGTGAGAAAGTGAAACTCTCTCTCTGTCTCTGTCTGTAATCTCCTCTAAGGAAAAGATCTCTAGTAGTGGAATCTATTCCAGTTTCCCTTTCCCTTTAAAAGAGATTCTATTGAATTCAATTGCTCTACTCATCCATGATTGAGAAGCGGAAGCATGGTGGGCCCATAACCCATAGGTCTGAGGGGCAAAGGAGGAAAGAAAGGCAGGGGAGATCCTAAAATACTCCACATTGCAACATCTATGGCCTCACCAACCACATTGTTGCAGAGTAAAGAAGCACAAGAAAGAGAGCCCGCAAAAAGTTTCAAATTATGAGCACCAATTTTCTTCTTAAAATGTGTGTGAAAACCTCATGAAGCCATGTAAATGCACTAGAGGAGTCCTCTAGATGCATAGATCCCAAACGTTGTATCATAGTCCTTGTACAATAGTAGGAATTTAGGCTTTTTGTAATAAACTGATGGTCTCTCATGTGAAAGGACCATTTTTAGGGCACATGTATATAAGTCATTTGATGAAACTTTGTAAAGAATTTTGGCCATTGAGAGTAAGAGAGAACTCTGATTTTTGAATTTTCCTCTTTTGCCTCTTGTATCTCCTTGCTTGTGAGCTTGCATGTGTGATTGTAGCTTGGAATGAGTGCATGGAAGTGTTCTTTATCCAATTCATTGCTTTTTTGAAGTGTGTAATGTGTGTGTGTGTGAAGCGTGAGGAGGTGTTTGGTGAAACTAGGAAAGTTGTGCAACTCAAGTTTTGCCCATAATTTTGATGTAGGCTTGTCAAAATCCGACAAGAGTATGACTATTGGATGCGTCTCGTCAAGAGCTTCAAAATGAACCTGATATTGACCATATTCTGAGTCAAAAGCTAAGAGAAAAGTCTGTTTTTGTGCTTACTGTTGTTTCATGTATCACGACACCATTTCCACTTGTATAAGTGATGAATGTTAGAGATAATACTCATATGCATGCCACGGTAGCTATTTCACTTCAATGACCATTGTGTAAGTGCAAGTCTTCATACACTCGGTTAAGTTCAAGATACTTAAATCCTTACACGGCCCTTTTTTGGCCGTTTTTCACCCTAATGTGTTAAAGAAAAAGGTGATAAATGGAGTAATTCGTTTGAAGTTCTCAACCCAATCGATGTTAACTCCAATAGTGATAAAGAATAAGTGAATGACAACTATAACAAAAACTCTTATTGCAATGTCTATGAAGCTAGTAAATAGGTTGATCCTTCACATCAACCTTGTTAGAACTCTGGAAAAATAGATATTGTGGTTGGACTTGGGTAATCAGCAAGAAGAAATATCTCAACAATCGCATGGGAACAACTCTTGTAATTGTGTTTCCCCTTTTTGCTTTATTGGAAATCATCCTTAACCTGATTATGTCTTTAAAGAAGAACCCAACCACTTTGATCATTGAGAAATAAATGAAATGTAACAAACTGATACTATTGATGAAGATGTCTCTATGGACTGTAATGAAGCTAGCTATTCTGGTGTGAACAAATATTGGTCACTTTCTTTACTATTTACTCATGAACTCTGTAAAGTTTGTTTCTCTTAACATAAAATGGCCTATTACCCTATTCATGGCAAGTGTGTTTCCAAGTGATTATATGACTTATCTTAATCTCTTGACAATATCTATCTACAAGAGATTAAGAGTAGTAATGATAAGCTCATGTATAACCTTAACTTGATTTCTAGCTATCATTCTTGGTCTTTTACTCAACACCCTCAAGGAAGAGGGAGTGCTACTATCGGGATTCAATGCTCTTGGTAACGTGGTTAATAACATTGTTAGTAATCTGATCCACCAATGGGTAGCCATGTCCATGGGTGAGCCCATAAGTTGTATTGTTTCTAGTATCTATGCTTCCAATTGTGCATCCATGAGAGCTAAGTGCAAGGAAGACCTCCTAGGGCTTTCAAGGCCTCTCATTGTACTTGGTAAGTGTAATATGGCTACCTCCTTGTATGATCATTATAATCGTAAGGGTAATACCATTGCTTATTTGGAAAATAACATGTGGTTTAACCTTATTACTAGTCATGATCTCATTGATATCTCCCAAAGGTCTATTTTTCTTTGAATAACAAACAAAGGTGTGATGACCATGTTGCTCCTAGCTTAGATGGATGCTATAGCACCATTTCCTACCTTCAAGACTTTTGTTATGTCTTTTGTTCTCTTGACCCCTCTTTATTGGTTTTGAACATAAAGATTTGGTTATTCCATTTAACTATAATTGCCCTAACTACAAGGCAAGATGGCCCCACCTTGATGCCTCTCTCCTTAAGATCCCCATAGTGATTAAGAAGACAAAGAATATTCTTTCTTTCCATGTTTCTAATGGCTTTAACCCATCATTGCTTGGATTAGAGATATCAAATACATTCAGCCTCTTTTTACTCACTATAAGAAGCTTAAGAGGAAAATCACAGCTAATGGAAGGAATAACATAGTGAGAGAAATTAACAATCTTAAAGCTCCGCTTTCTACTTGTCCTATTAGCCTTCACAAGATCTTGAGCCTCCAAGAAAGGTTCAAGTATGAAGAACACCTTGAAGCTACTGGCATCCTTGCTTCATCACGAGAATTTTGGGCTAGAAAATTTGAAAAACCTAACAAAACTATGTCCACTTTGATGAAGAAATAAAAATTGAGAGATGTTATACCTATGTTGAGGAAGGAATCTTGTGTTTTGGCTATCATTATTAAGAACTTAAAAGAGGCCACCAACTTCTTTACCACTATTTTATTCTAGTACTTTCCAATGGGTGGAGGACATCCAAAGAGCCAAGGCCAACATTTCCCTTAAAAGCAAAAAAGAAAGATTCCTATTGCCCTTGATTGTATCCTAGACCTACCCTGTTACACTTGTGTGTTCTTCAAGTAGCTTTGATGTGAACCCTTTCCCTATACATGGGCACTTTTAACTCTAGTGCTGGTTAGAGGTTTTCTCCCCATGTCACCACATACATGCCTCACTCATATGTGGTGGTACTTTGTACTTAGGGATATTATTCAGCTCTTACTTCAGTTCTCATCATTGTCTATAGAGAGACTATTTTAGACATCTATCTTCTCTGTGTGTCTTGTTATGTTTGTGCTCCTTGTGTGTGCTTCTCGTGTGTCTCATGCACTTCTACACACCCAACAATGATATTTGATCAGGTTTATCTCCTTCTCAAGTTTTGGTTTTTTCATCACAATGCATGTGCATATTTAACAGTTCAAATCAACTTTGAAGCATAGAATAGTGAATTGAATAGCCAAGAAACATTTACACCAATTGCACTCAGATTTTACCTCCATTTCAAAGCCATTTGTGCAGTCAGAATTTCCATAAGAGTGATGGTTTGTGACCTGAAATTTCAGCTTTCATTTCAACTTTTGTCGAAGTAAAGATTTTGTCACATTCTTGTTCTTTAGTGAAATGGTGGGTAGCAATGACTTGTTCGGCTTGCTTCAAGCTAAAGGTAACTTGATGGGACCAAATATCCAATGTGTTCTTACATGATGAAGCATTTTGTTGTTGAAAAACAACTTTGAAACATAGTGGCAAATGTAGATTGAAGGCCCATAGGTTCTTCTACTTCAGAGTCTACTACCATAGATGGAGCTTCTTCTTCAAGTACAATGGTTACTCCTTCTTAACCTACACAGGAGAAGCTTATTTGGGATGGAAAAGATGCTCAAGCTCATGCATTGATTGCACTTTTTGTGAAGTGTCATATAGTTCCACACATTCCGTCATGTTCTACGTCAAGATAGGCATGGGACACTTTTGCTTCTTTGTATGTCGTGCGTAATGAAGCACGTGTTGCATACTTGAGGAGGCAACTTGAGGATGTATGTATGGTTGAAAATGAGTTTGTGGATGTGTATGTTTTTGGAACATCAAGCTTACACTATGCTTGAGATGGATTTGATCTACATCCAAGGCTATCACGTCGAAAGAATATCCGTTGGAGAGTTCTCTTTCATATGCTCATTTATTGTATTTTTTTGAGAGATTTTTGATGGCTCATTTACCATTGTAAAAGCCTTGAGCTTTACACATGTAAAGGTACAAATATAGAGCCCAAATCCCACGAATTTGTGGTGGTTAAAGTTGCATTCAATCAAGCAATCAATCACCTAAAAGTAGATCAATCAAGATCTTCACTTTTCCTAGATTGTAGGAAAGTGAATTGATTCCCTCCAACAACCATTCCCACCTTCTTTTGAATTCAAATTCAACTTGTAGAAGTCGTGGAACACTCCTAGAGGCTATATAAGGACTTGAAATCACTTGTACATTATATGGAAGCAATATACATACACTTGTGACCATCATTGGCATGCTCCTTCAATTTTCTGCATCATTTTCTTCACCAACAGTAATCTTGCAGAGGCTACTCCTCTCTCTCCAGAGCTCCAAATTGAGTGCAAGAAGACGCATTGGAAAGATATCAGTGTCTAGTTTATGCCTCTAAATTTTCAAAGCATTTGGTTAAGTAGATTGGGCGAAAAATGAGTTTTTCTGCCTTGGGGTCAATCTCTACATATTCCTGAAAAATAGGAAGTACCACCGGTGAATGTCGCATTCATTCCTATAGCATATTTTGCTTATTCCTTATACTTTTGTGCATTCCATACACTCAACCCTATGTGTATCACTCCCATAAAAGGATTTTTTCTAATTGTAATCACGCTGGTCGCTATGGGCATTTGAAGTTCATTGTCTCTTCCATAGATAGTAAGTTTTTTGAGCTAGTCGACCCGCGAACCTATCTGTTTTGTATCGACTCATTATCCTTGATGATCCAAAGTACATAGTGTGTTTCTTTGCACTTATTGCATGCCTATAAGGTCTATTTGAGTCTCCATAAGCTCAAGGGCTGGTCTTGTGCCGGTTGGCTTGACCAAACTTCGTCACTTCGAAACGCACTTTTCTACCTTTTACAAGCTTCTCCAAGTTCTTTCAGTGGTATCAGAGCTAGATCAAGATGGGTGACGGCTTTCCTTCAATGATCGAGAAGCTTGATCAACACAATTACGCGGCTTGGCAAATCAGAATGGAGGCCTATTTGCAAGGTAGAAATCTTTATGGAATTGTAGCAGGAGATGAAGTTATGCCTATTCCAAGATCCATAGGAGGACCTACACAAGAGGAGACATATAAGCTCACACTTTGGTGCGCAAGGGATGCTCAAGCAAGGTCGTACATACTAAAATCTATCTCTGACTTTCTATTACCACATATTAGAGGATGCAAGACATCTCAAGAGACTTGGGGTGCCCTGGAGACTTTCTTTTCTGCTAGTACCAAAGCAAGAAAGAATCATCTTTGGAACGAGTTCAACCAAATGAAGAAGACACCTAAGCAAACGATCACAGAGTTTGTTACCAAGGTCAAGGAGGTTGCGGATCAATTAGCATCCATTGGAGAGCTAATTGAAGAAGAGGTCATCATGAGGCAAATTCTCAACGGCATTCGAAGTGATAAGCAATGGCAATCCTTCACGACGGCTTATGATCTCATCATGGATGTGCAGACTCCAGACTTCAACATCTTTCTTGGACAACTCTTCAATCAAGAACCCAACAATAGCATAAAGGAAGGTAACTCTTATCATGGTAATTCAACAAGTGCTCTATATGCAGATAAGAAGGATAAGAATCAGAAAGGCAAGAAGAAGGAAGAAGATGAAGAAGAGACTTCTCAAGCCAACTTTGCAAGCAAGAACAAGTGGAAAGGGAAGAAGAAAGGACCAAAGCAAGACAAAGCCAAAGGTCAGAATGTTCAACCTTGTGCCATATGCGATAAGACCAACCACACCACTCAGAATTGCTGGTTCAATTGGAAGACCAAGAAAGGAAGTGGAAGAGGTGGATATGGCAGCAATAGAGGCAGAGGTGGACACAACTTCAACAATAACAATAGAAGCTATAATAGAAGGGACTACAACAATTATTCAGAAGATCAAACTCATGAAGACTCATTGCTTCTTATGAATCTAAGCCATAAAGAAGTTAAAGAAGATGATCATTTGTTCTACATAGATTCAGGATGTTCGAATCATGTTGCAGGCAACATTGCTCTTCTATTTGATTTGGAAAGTCCAAAGCATAGACATGAAGTGCAAACAGGGGATGACACGAAGCACAATGTAGATAAGATTGGTAATTTCAAAGCTTCCAATGGAATGACAAACATTCTGAGTAAGGTTCTCTATGTACCCACTATCACTAAAAACCTAATAAGTGTAGGCCCAATAGTTGAAAAAGGCTTGCAAGTTAGATTCACCCAACATGGAGCTTTTGTGGAAGATCCATGTCATGGCTTCAAGAAGATAGCCCGAGGTGAGAAGCATGGTAGGCTCTTTACTTTTGAAGTAGGAGAAACCAGGAACATAGCTCTATTCAACTTTGGGTCTCAAACCCTAAGTGAGCTTGAAGTGTGGCATAAGAGACTTGCTCATGTGAATGAAAGAACCTTGAAGGATATATGCAGGGATCAAAGTGTTCTAGGACTGTCGAACATATCAAAGCAACACATGATCAACAGGTGTGATGCATGTCAGATTGGGAAGGCACAAAGACAACCATTCAACCACAAAGGCTACATCCACAACAACTTATTGGACTTAGTACACACAGATGTATGGGGACCAAGTCAAGAACCTTCATTGGCAGGATCAAGGTATTATGTCTCATTTATTGACGACCATAGTAGATGGACTATTCTATACTTTATCAAGAGTAAGAATGAAGTGTTTGATTGCTTCAAGAAGTATCTTGCACATGTGGAGAATCATACAGGTAGATCACTAAAGAAGCTCAGATCTGATGGAGGGGAAGAATACTTCTCCAAAGAGTTTGTTGAGTTCTTGCAGGAAAAAGGTATCAAAAGGGAAGTGACTACTAGGTACTCTCCTCAACTAAATAGAATTGCAGAGAGGAGAAACAAGACATTGGTTGGATCAGCCCGAAGAATGCTTGAAGAGAAGAAGTTTCCACATTATCTATGGGCAGAAGCTATTTCAACTGCAGTGTACCTCATCAATAGACTACCATCCAAATCACTTCAAGGTATGACTCCTTATGAAGCATGGCATGGAAGAAAACCTAGTCTTGAACATTGCAAGGTTTTTGGTTGTTTAGCTTATGTTCATGTACCATCACAAATAAGAGGTAAGCTAGATGAAAGGGCAACAAAGGCAGTGTTTATTGGATATGATTCAACTCAGATGGGTTACAGGTTCTTCAATCCTTCAACCAAGCAATTCACTACAAGTAGAGATGTTGTGTTTGAAGAACACAGGTCTTGGTATGATGAAGACAAACAAAAGGTAACACTACCATATGATCTTGATTCTGACTCTCATCAATTAGGAAGCAAGCATGATACACAGGTCCAGGATCCAAGAAGTGATACAGACGATGATCAAGATGAAAGAGAAAGGGATTACAAGCTATGGAAGTCAAGAGGCAAAGCAAAGATGCAAGAGGTTGGAGAATGCTCAAAACAAGCACCTAGAAGATCAGCAAGAGAGAAGAAGCAACCAGAAAGGTATGGATATGATTGCACATTTGTTACGAAGCATTCAATCTACTTGGCAAAAGACTCTATTTCAGAGGAGCCCTCAACCTATGAAGAGGCAAAAGGAAACCCTAATTGGGAAAAGGCCATGAACGAAGAGATAGATGCATTGAAGGAGATGGACACTTGGGATTTGGTTCCAATGTCACCGAATCAAAAGGTAATTGGTTGCAGATGGGTATATAAAGTTAAAAGAAATTCAGATGGATCAGTTTGCAAGTACAAGGCAAGATTAGTTGCCAAAGGATGCTCACAAACTCATGGTATAGACTATGAGGAAACATTCTCACCAGTTGCAAAGATGACTACAATCAAGACATTGAAAAGTGTAGCTGCTGCAAGGAATTGGAGACTCCTCCAACTTGATGTGAAAAATGCATTTTTAAATGGTTGGATAAGTGAAGAGGTATACATGTCACAACCATCAGGTTTTGAAAACCCTAATAATCCATCTTATGTTTGCAGACTTAAGAAAGCATTGTATGGATTGAGGCAAGCTCCTAGAGCTTGGAATTACAGGTTGGTTACATATCTTCAAGATCAAGGGTTCAAAGCTAGCAGCTCAGATCCTTCTCTATTCATCAAAAGGGATCACAATGAGGTTATCTATCTATGTGTATATGTAGATGATATTATTGTGACAGGTGATGATCTAAATGGCATTCAAAGGATCAAGAGACACATGCAAGAGGAGTTCAAAATCAGTGACCTAGGTGAGCTCACATATTTCCTAGGTATGCAGGTGATATATACAGATGAAGGAATGTATTTGACTCAAAGAAGATACATTCAGGATCTTCTTCTCAAGTTCAAAATGGAGAACACTAAACCTGCAGGTATACCTTTGGAGATGAATCATAAACTTAGTGTTTATGAAGGTGAGAAAATTGAAGACATTAAAGAATATCAAAGCTTGGTAGGTAGCTTGATATACGCTACTCATAGGCAGACATCTCATATAGTGTGGGAGTGCTTAGTCAGTTCATGCACTCACCGAGAAGACCACACATGGATGCGGCTAAGAGAGTACTTAAGTATCTCAAAGGTACAATCAACGAAGGTATATTCTATCCTTACTCTTCAGATTTGGATATCAAAATCTATTCAAATGCAGACTGGGCAGGAGCTAAGGATGATAGAAAAAGTACATCCGGTTACTTAGCATTTGCAGGTTCGAAGCTAGTGTCATGGAGTTCCAAGAAGCAACCAACAATTGCTTTATCTTCAACTGAAGCAGAGTACAGAGGCTTGACCATAGCAACTCAAGAGGCAATATGGTTAAAAGCATTGTATACAGATTTGGGACTTGTGAGTTCCAAACCTCACATATTTGGAGATAATGTAAGTTCCATGCATCTAGCGGCAAATCCTATTTTCCATGCGAGAACCAAGCACATAGAAGTCCATTACCACTTCATCAAGGAGAAGCTCATGGCAAAGGAGATTGGCATTTCTTTTGTTCCAACTGAAAAGCAAGTAGTAGATATGATGACGAAGGCACTTGATGGAATAAAGCTTTGTAGATTCAAAGCTATGGCAGGTATTCAACCTATCAGAGAATGAAGACTCAAGCATACTTTAGCTTGAGGGGGAGCTGTTGGAACATCAAGCTTACACTATGCTTGAGATGGATTTGATCTACATCCAAGGCTATCACGTCGAAAGAATATCCGTTGGAGAGTTCTCTTTCATATGCTCATTTATTGTATTTTTTTGAGAGATTTTTGATGGCTCATTTACCATTGTAAAAGCCTTGAGCTTTACACATGTAAAGGTACAAATATAGAGCCCAAATCCCACGAATTTGTGGTGGTTAAAGTTGCATTCAATCAAGCAATCAATCACCTAAAAGTAGATCAATCAAGATCTTCACTTTTCCTAGATTGTAGGAAAATGAATTGATTCCCTCCAACAACCATTCCCACCTTCTTTTGAATTCAAATTCAACTTGTAGAAGTCATGGAACACTCCTAGAGGCTATATAAGGCTTGAAATCACTTGTACATTACATGGAAGCAATATACATACACTTGTGATCATCATTGTCTTGCTCCTTCAATTTTCTGCATCATCTTCTTCACCAACAGTAATCTTGCAGAGGCTGCTGCTCTCTCTCCAGAGCTCCAAATGGAGTGCAAGAGAACTCATTGGAAAGGTATCAGTGTCTAGTTTATGCCTCTAAATTTTCAAAGCATTTGGTGCAGAAAATTGGGATAAATAGGAGGTTTTCTGCCTCGGGGTCAATCTCTACGTATTCTTGAAAAATAGGAAGTACCACCGGTGAATGTCGCATTCATTCCTATAGCATATTTTGCTTATTCCTTATATTTTTGTGCATTCCATACACTCAACCCTATGTGTATCACTCCCATAAAAGGATTTTTTCTAATTGTAATCACGCTGGTCGCTATGGGCATTTGAAGTTCATTGTCTCTTCCATAGATAGTAAGTTTTTTGAGCTAGTCGACCCGCGAACCTATCTGTTTTGTATCGACTCATTCTCCTTGATGCTCCAAAGTACATAGTGTGTTTCTTTGGCACTTATTGCATGCCTATAAGGTCTATTTGAGTCTCCATAAGCTCAAGGGTTGGTCTTGTGCCGGTTGGCTTGACCAAACTTCGTCCCTTGAAAACACACTTTTCTACCTTCTACAAGCTTCTCTAAGTTCTTTCATATGTGACATGCATCAAGGACTTGAATGAACAATTGGCAAACATAGATGAGATTATTTAGGATGCATCACTCATCTCTACATTGTTGAAAGGATTGCCAGAATCTTTTTAAAGCCTTACTACTACACTCCATTTGGTTGCAAAAGGGAGTCCCAATACATATAAATTTGATGAGGTTGTGTCTCTTCTTTTGCAAGAAGAGCAATCTAGAGTGAATAAGAGTGGTTTGATTAAGGCAACACAGGCACTTGCTATCTCGGAAAAATGGAAAAGCAAGTATGGTTCAACTTTGGGTTCATCAAAACCAAAGCCTCAAGCTTCCTCTTCCACTCATTCCTCTAATGATGCTGATTTGCAAAAGAAGAAGAGATGTAAATATTGCCAAAAGGCTGGTGATACTATTGATGAGTGTAGAAATCTTGCTGAGTGCAATGAAAAGAAGAGGGAATCTAGCATGTCTATTATTGAAAATTCAGCAAATGCAAAGAATCATGAAGCTAACACGGCTCAAGATTTTTGGGCATGTGTTGTTACATGTCATTATGATGCATCTTTGCATTCTAAATGTATGGTTGTGAGTGAGACTCATTTGGATTTGTTGTTGATAGTGGTGCTTCAAAGCACATAACTCCATGCAAAAGGCTTTTTCCATGTTTGAAAGATGCACCCAAAGGAGGATAGGTGGTGTGCAAAAAATATGCCTCTTATTCTATCATTGGAGTAGGAGAAATTTATCTTATAGCTGCAACATACACTTTGTTGATGATAAGTGTATGGTTCATGATTTCAGCAATGGTGATATCATCATGATGTCTGGTACATTATGTAATGTTTTGTATCGCATGGATACATATGAGAGGGCTGCCTTGAATGCCTTGGTTGCTCATACTTCTTCCATGGCTTAAATGGAGCTTTGGCATGCTCATTTTGGTCACTTGAACTTCAATAGTTTTGTTTTCTTGCAAAAGAAGGACATGGTTATTGGTTTGCCAATGCTTGAGTCCATTGAAAAACATGCATGTGAAGGTTGCATCCATGGGAAAATGCATCGTGCTTCTTTTCCAAAAGATAATCATAGACATACTACAAGAAAATTTCAACTTGTTCATAGTGATGCATGTGGTCCCATCAAGGCTCCATCTTTTGGGAAGCATATATATTTTGCTACCTTCACTAATGATGCTAGTCACCATGCATGGATGTATCCTATGAAAGCAAAGAATAAGGCATTTTCTTGCTTCAAAGCATTTTTAGCTATGGCTGAAAATTTTCCTTCAAATAAGCTTTGGACTCTATGCACTGATTGTGGTGTTGAATACATATCACATGAGTTTAATGCTTTTCTTTGTGAAAGAAGTATTTTATACCAATGTATGGTGCCATAAACACCTCAGCAAAATGGTGTTGCTGAGAATAAAAATAGAATACTCCTTGAAATGCCATGATGTATGGTTAAACGAAAGCACCTTCCTGAAAAGTTTTTGATGGAAGCATTCATGTGTGCAAACTATGTATTGAATCAATGCCCTACAAAAGCATTGAGTCATTACTCCTTATGAGTCTTGGAATGGACATAAGCATATGTGTAGCTCAGTGATGAGTAGCACCTCCTTTAATGTCAATCTGGGAAGACATGAGGATGGTATGAAGACCTCGAGCAAGTGAAGGCACAAGTGTGTGAGTGAGAAGCACACTAACATGCACACACATACACACACACGCACACACAAGGCAAGATCAAAGAGAGAGACAATGGAGTTCGTTTAGATTACTTCAAAAGTGCTCTTACAAGTTCAATTCTACAACAAGCTAACGTGAAAAATGAGCTCTCTAGCTCTATTTATAGTTTTTGACTAGCTTTTGGCCATGTCCAGACCTAGTGTCCGGCCTATTAAAAAATTAGGTTCTAGCACCTATTTGGGGGCTCAAACGGAGTCTAAAAAATGTGAAAATTGATAGGTAGGTACTTCTAAAGCTCCTCAAGCTCAAGGACTCCTTGGCTTGCACAAAATGGAGCTACAAAAATATGAAATGGTATTTACAATGGATTTTAGTGATGAAAATCACTATTTTTGTAGGGATTTCTTCTAGCAATTTGACATACACTTCCTCGAGCTCCCTACTTGCTCCTTCTTCTTGTGTGTCCACCTCCTTGATGTGCTTCAGCTTCAAGAAAAATAATGGCCTACTTGCCAGATCTTCTTTGACTGCCTTGCCTGCTTGGCCCTTCACATTGGCTCCCTTGTCTTGTAAGTCCTTGACTACCCTAACCACTGCCAACACTCCCCCCTCTCTCGCGTCTGTCGTCTTCGACAGACCCTTGTTGAGTGGATTGTTGGATGTAGTAATTCACGACATCGGTCGCCAAGTGATGTTCTGATAATCGCAGTCCTTTTGCCAAGTCAGTGAGTAGGGCATCCCAGTCTACTAGCCCAGGAACCTCCAGGTGTGGCATACGTAACTTTTTTGAATGTAGAGCTTGCTCCACAGCAAATAACTGTAATAAATGAGATGGCCTGGGAATGAATATCTCTGAATGATATTCCCAGAACCCTGTGATAAACATTTCTTCAAATGTTTGTTTGAAGCAGGCTGGTAGATACTTTATATCTGAGAGCCGAAAGATGAGGTTCTTTGACATTCTTAAAGGTCTTGAATGTAACCAGCATGAGCTCAAAAATTTTGAGGCACATCTGTGCCATGACGTCTAGTACATTCTTGAACCTGACTCCCCAATGCCGAATCGTCGAAATCATGTATGCTACTGTGGGTTGGCTTCTAGGTGGTGCCAAGTATACATAATTTAGCCACTTTTCACATCCTTTGACTATCAGCACTGTTTTGATGTACTCTGGCCAAGACCTTCGTCGAAAGACAGTGCAGTAGCATGGGTTATACTTGATATATAGGGGCATGTTATTCCAAGTGCGTACCATCTCAGGGTATGTTTCAAGCAGACGTATCCTCCAGGTGGGTTGAAATATATTCCCGTGCATGGCGCTTGCAGGAATGTCATCTAGTGCAAACTGTGTTGCTGAGGTTGGTTCTTTTGTTGTGTGCTGCTTTATTTCAGCATTATAATCTACCATTAGTACACAGAATGGAACATATAAATCATCGGATGTGCCAATCCACCTATGATGGGAGAGGTTTCTGAAGTAATCGGATTTGATGACAATTTCTTCCAATCGGGACATCGATTGTATTTGTACTGCCACTCTCTCATCATGGGTTGTAGCAACCTTCTCTAACCTCTGAATCCATTCAGGAGCTTCGATCTCAATTGTGTCCATTCCTTCCTCTGTTTGCTTACCCCCTGGTGCAGGCATGGGTACGTATGGGTCTTCAAAGATCTCCTCCACTTCAATTGGAACTAAGTCTTCAGGTTCCGACTCCACGAGGGGAGAGGGTTGATGCTCATATTGAAGAACTTTATTTTGTAGTTCTACCAGTTGTGCTCTGAGTTCTACGACTTCTTCAGATGTGTCTACTGCAGCTGTAACTTCTTTTGGTGAATCTTGCTGAGCTACCAATTTCTTTAGTAGGTCATCTCGCTCTCTTTCTAAGGTAGCATGTGCTTCCAAGAGGTCGACGTGTGTTTCCAACAGGATTTGCATATTCTCATATGGGATGTCCTTGAAATTCTCTGGGTCGATTTCCTATGGTGAACCCTCCATTGCTGCTTCCAAGTTTTCTTCGTTCTGTTTCTGTAGTTGTTTATTTTCTTTGAGTGCTACAGACATGTGCTTCTGCAGTAAGGCAAGGTTACGTCGAAGCTTGAGATTGTCTGTTATCTGGGCGTGTAACATATCATCAAGTTGTTGTTTTTCTTCGGTATCTACCTGGGGTGGATTGGCTACTAATTGATCATGTTGTGCTTGTAGGGTATTAAACTGCTATTGTAGTAACCTCTTCTCCTTCTCTAAATTAATGAATCTTTCTTGCAGCGTTTCATGGTTTCTGAATAGACTCGTATGCTGAGTATCTAGGTGCTCATAATGCTGTTGTAGCTGAGACATACACTGGTACAACGTATTAAACACATTATTAACAGGAGTGGATGTTGGGAAGGTGTTGAATGCAGGAGGGTAAGGAAAAGGGAATGGGAGTGTGTATGCCGTGCTTGAGAAGGGTGAGATGGGTGGTGGGGGAATGAGAGATTGTGGAAATATGGGGGGAGGGAGAGGGACGGAGGTGGGGGATATGTCCATGAAGTCATGTGTGGATGTAGTCGTGGGAGTGATGGTGAACATGGGAATTGTCAGTGTGGTGATGGTTGTGAAGGTGTAAAGTGGTGTGTGCAGTTGTGAATATGAACCGCCAGGAAGTGTGATCGGGGGAATGAGGTTTTCAGTGGCTACAGTTAGAATTACAGTGTCAGTGGTAGTATTTACAATAGGGGTGGTGATAGGTTGTGCGGATTGTGAGGGTTGACTCACGGTCTGTGCTTTGGTATGGGAAGTGGACTGGACTCTGAGGCGGTGACAGTGGTGGTGACACTGGTAGTGGGAGGTGAAGGTGGTGGAGTTGGAGGGGAGGGTGGTAAAGGGGGTGACAGGGGTGTGCTTGAAGTATGGGCTTCCGCAGTGTCATGAATGGTGTGAGCTGTGCCTGTGGTCGTGGATGTGGTGCCTTGTGGTTCTGATACCAATACATTCATTTGTTTCCCTGGTCGAGGGGGACGTCTGCTGTATATTTGCTTCGATCTTCGCGAGTGTGCAAGAGCGGTATGCACCGTCTTAGGTACCCCCAATGCGTCCACAATCATGTCAAGGGTTTCCTTGTATTGCTCATCTATGCCTTCGTCTTCCAGGATCGGGTTCATCAGGGCCTTTCCTGCTGCCAAGGACAGTTTGTGTTGTTCTTGAACTCGGTTGATGGTATCATACAGTCTCTTCAATTGCTTTGTATAAGCAGGGGCTCCTTCAAGTTCTTGGACAACTTCTTACTCATATTCATGCTCTTCTTTGTCGGATAGTCCTTCTTGTTCATCCTCTTGCTCCTCTTCTGCAGTCTCCTCTTCATCTTCATCTACTTCAACTACGTCTGGATGACTTGGTTGGGGGTTGGTCAATGACTGTTTGTTGTCCGCTTGCTTGTTCTGCCTCAACTTCCAAATTAGTAGCATTAATTATTCTTGCTACCTCCTCATCCGTTAGATCCTCTAGTGTGAAGCCATGAGGGAACTCCAAATCAGTGGGTATCGGTGGGAACACTAGATTTGGTCCTTCTATGCTATGCCTTGGTAATCTGATAGTGAAAGGTTGCACTCACCTTGGAAGTCGTGGAGTTGTCTCTGGTGTCAGTGTAGCACCGCGGGCCTGTGCACAGGGCATCTGAACCGCTCCCCTCATTTTCTTGTATGGAGGCCCTGCGGTTGATAGTCTATGTTGGAATTCTTGCACTCTGGTCCAAACAAGTGCCCTTTGAATTGGCACACCATATGCCAAGCATCTGTAAACAATCCTTGTGAGAGCACAATATCCATAAAGTACTGACTTTTTCTTCTTATACCACCGTTGATTTGCCAAGTGTATTTGGTCACTAATCCAATGAGGCATGTTGATTGTCAAATTGAAGGCGTCTGCTAAGTATAAACTAAACTGTATCTTCTTGGGTGGCATCGTGAATCTCTCCTGAGCAGGGAACGCAAAATGTTGCATGCACATTCAAAGGTGAATAGCAATAGTTGGTGTCATTGCTACCATGTCCTTCAATTTAGTCAAGTTCCTGTTCTTCATGTTGTCTGGGACCATTGTCTCCTTCTCGGTGGGGATATGCATACCTTTCATGTCAAGATCTTCCCTTACCAAATTGTTCGTCAATTTGAAGCGCTTCAACTCATTACCTCTTGTAAGAGATGGTAAGACAAAAGTGCTATACCCCTTTTTCTCTTTACTGGGAGTGAGGGTGCTAATCAAGTATGAACATCGTAGAAAGTCCGGCTTGGGTAACTGAGCCTTGAAGTAATCGTACAGTCCAGCCTTCTTCCAGATGGGTTTGAAACCTTCATTATTTTGAAGTCTCTCAAACTCCTTGGTAAAAAGCTGATATTTGACCCAGCGACTGTTGAACTTTATCTCTGCTTCCCACAAGTAAGTGCCTTCTCCCAGAGGTCCTACCACATCACTGAACCAATGTGAGTTTTTGCTTATTGGTGATGTGTGTCCTTGGGGAGGATTCTGAACAGGTATGGCATGTAATGCTCTCAATGCCACTGGTCTTTCCTGTTGGAGTTTATTGATCTCCAAAGTACAGCTAGAAGTAGGTGAAACCCAACAGGACCTAGTTGACTTTTTCACAAACTTGTATGCACAGACCAATTTTCTTGCAGAGCAAATTGCTCTTTACTCACTTGGAATTTTCCAAAACTGTTTCACACACATAAACTAGACTCTAAGAGCTTTCCAACAAGATATAGAACACCTCAAATGGATAAATACACAATGAGCTATGACCTCTGCAATATGCAGCTTTATTGGAGACCTTGAAACACAGATGAACCTGAGGACACACATCACTTGCAGAGACTACTGCTCTTAACTCACAACTCCAATGACTTTGAAACTTTCCAGAATACAAGTAGACTTAAATATCTTTCTAACAAGCCAAAGAACACATGATTTGGATACATACACAAGGAGATATGACCTCTGCAAGTTTGAGGTTTAATGGAGACCTTCAGCAGGGATAAAAAACAGAGAACACACACTACTTGCAGAGAGTATTGCTCTCAGCTCACAAATCCAATGATTATGAAAATTTACAGGAAGAAAGTAGACAGTAAGAGCTTTCCAATGAGCTATGAAAAATGTAATTTGGATATATAATGAGGGAGATACAAGCTCTGCAATCTCTGCATACAAAACTACAGCAGTGTAGAGATACACATATGACTCTCTTGGACATCCCACAAGATCACGACTTTTCTCCTCTTTTTATAGCATGGGAAACTAATCTAAAACCTTCCTAATACATCTAAATTCGTGGTAGACACTTGGATGGAGGTATTACATGACTCAAGTGCTCAAATAAGCAAAGTATTGATGGACTTTGAGAACTAGCCACATCGACCTTCCACTAGGACACCACTGAAGCTCCCTTGTGACTCACTAATTTGACTCACCATGTTCTAGAACTCACGTGGTATTTTTGCTACATTTTATGAATAATATGAGCCTTCTTGAAGTATTTGAAGACTTACCAAAGGTATTTACATAATTTGAAACTTGTACCCTACATAAAACAAATGTTCGCAACATTTCCTTCAACTCCTCCTCAATGGGGAGACTTTCAATGTCCACAATTTGAGGGCTGGTGCCTGCCTGGGAGCTAGGTCCTGCTGTATCTGCCATGTTACTTCTTGCTTGCTGACTCTGTGAGAATATAGAAACATGTGTTAACATTGTAATGGACACGATAGAACAATTTTTATCCCCGTTACAACATTAACATGAGGTTAATGAGAGGTTAGTAGGTCAATATGTGCTCGGTGATCATTTGTGCAATTAGTGGATGGATAGGTGAGCTAATGGAAAAATGCAGTGTAAGGGTGATGCAATTAGTCGGTGGGAATGAATTTACAAGTGGGGGTCGGGGGGTTTATTACAAGCTTTGGACAGCCAAACAAACTGAATGGCTTTTGGTTTTGGTTTTGTGGAGACTCTGGAGGTCTTCTGTGCTTGTAAATGAGGCTTTTTAGGGATCCATTTACAAGTGAGTCTACTCGTGCTCATGGGCGAATAGGTGTCCATGCAGGTTGAATAGGAGGGGTTGTCAGTTGTTCGAGTGAGTGAACCATGTTGTACATGATGTGGTCTGTGTGTGTCTAATTGAGCCCGCTAACAAGCCTTTGGCACCCAAATATATCTTGATTGTGGGTCAGCCTTCATCGACTTCTTGGGTACCCAGATAGACTTTACTTTCGTAGGGGAATTTTTGAAACACTGCTTATTAGTGTCCTGTAATTGATCACTAATATGATGCTCGCCTTTCCGAACCCACATTTGTTTTGGTGGCTGGATCGCCTTGCTTCGTACTTTCTTTTGGCTTCGAGCATATGTAGTCTACTTCTTCTGCATTGGATCTACCTTTTGTTGTCGTATCCCTATGGCCTTTGGAAAAGAAGGGAGTTCCGTTGCATCCTTGACTTCTTTATTGAGATCATCATTCCTCTGCATCACATAGTTTTGGACAAGAATAGCATGGTCATCATCATGTGTACTCCTGGAAGGACCAGGAGTGTGTGCCTTGCCTAATTCCTTGAGTGCTTCATTTTCTAACTCAATTGTAATGTGTTTCTCATTGACCCAAACCTGAAGAAGTCCACTTCTTAGGTTTAAGTTAACTGCGTGGTCATAGATCTAGTCTTGACCCAAGGCAAGAGGCTTAGTGAGATCCTCATCTTGACACACTATTACTTTAACTGTCAGTAAAACATCTTGAATGTAGAGGGGAAGCTCCACCTCGCCTATGCAAGGGGTTTCCACACCTCCCAATCCTATGAGATATGCTTCCACAGGATTGACATTTAAGTCCAATTCTTGACAGTAAGAAAGTTTAACAGCACTAGTGGCTGCACCTGAGTCAATCAAGGCCCTTACAGTCCTTGCACTCTTTCCTTGTCCTATCTCTAAGGTTACAAAAGGATGTTGATCAATTATTCTTTGAGAGCTAATACCTGAAATCTCACACATAGCCATATGATATCCTGGGTGCGCATAGTCATCTGTCCTAGGCTGATCTCTACCCTCTCTTCTCAACTTCATCCTTCGGATTCGTTCCAGTGCTTCTGCCTGTGCTTCTTCTCGAATTCGCTTTTCCTCTTCCTTGCATTTCTTAGCAGTGTTGAGTCGATTGAGCATTTCCTCAGTTAGGGGTTCTTGATAAAGTTTGACTCTGCATCCGCTAATGTAACTTGGCAGGATGTCGCCTTCTAGAGTGGCTAATTGAACTGCCCCACTTGTGGAAATCCTATTTTTGATCATAGGTCCATAGCCTCTCTTCTCTAATTTTCGTGCACGTTGCTTTAAAGTGTAGACTAAGACTAGGTCTCCTGCTTTCAAACCCTTATCCTTCACATATGCATCAAAATATGCCTTCTGTCTTTTCTTAGCTGCATAAATTCATGTTGCCGCTCTTACTCTTGTTTCATCTAGTCGTTCAAGATAAAAAATCCTCGACGAGAGTTCATGACCCGTCCAATCATGTTCCTGTGCTACTTTCAATGTTGGTACAAGAAGTCCAATGGTAGCACTGCATTTTGACCGAATACCATCTGAAAGGGTGTGGCTTGGAGAATCGTTTTATAGGCAACTCGGTATGCCCAAACAACATGATGTAGCTGTTTGTCCCAATCAGAGCGTTTACTATTCACTAATTTGGTCAGCACATTGCATAGAATCTTATTTGTGCTCTCGGCTTGTCCATTAGCTTGTGGGTGATAGGGGGCAGACTTCTTATGAACTACCAAGAATTCTTGGAGAAGATTTTCAATAACTTCATTCAAGAATTGAGTGCCTCTATCACTTACTAGCTCTATAGGTAGCCCGTATCTAGTGAACACATTCTCAAATAAGAACTTAGCAGTTGTCTGAGCATCATTCTTCGTCGTGGCTTTCACTTCTACCCACTTGGTTAGATAGTCTGTGGCCACAATAATGTACTCAGCATGGGAACCCTTAGCTGGGGGATTAATAAGACCTACGAAGTCTATTCCCCACTTAGAGAATGCTCGTCCACCCATCATAGGTTTCAAAGGCATCTCATCTTTAGGTATAGGATACTGAGTTCGTTGATAGACATCACACCTCTTCACATGGGTATGTGCATCCATGTGAAGGGTTGGCCACCAAAGTCTTGCAAATAATATTGCCTTTATCACCCGATCTAGACCAAAGTGTCCTGCTGCTACACCTTGGTGAGCAGTTTCCAAGATTTTAAGATATTCGCTCTCATGGACACATAGTCTCAGGTAACCATCTTTACCACGCTTGTATAAGTTATCTCCAATGAGTGAGTAGTCTAGGTCTTCTTGTTCTAAACTTCTTTTCCTAGCCAAAGTCATGTCCTGAGGGAATATTTTTGTCTTTAAGAAGGCTACTAGTGGTTCACTCTAATCTGGCACTATGGACACTTGATAAAGAGTGGCATGTTCCACAGGTGGTTTGGTGCAGCAGATCGAGCATTCCTTGCACAACTTATGGACATCAGCTTCCATAGTCGGCCAATGCACTTTGAGTCTCCTTAGTGTCTATAGGGTTCGTTGCTTTGAGTAGTTTTGCTCTAATGCACCTACATGTGCTAATTGCAACCATTTTGCGTTACTCATCCTCTTCCACACAACAAGCTAGGATCCCTTGATCTGTATGGTTGCACATACTTCCTGCCATGATCTGGTATTTTTGGGCTTTTACTACCTCCCTATCTTGTGTGTTTATTACTGGGTGGTTAGGTCCATATGTCAATATTGGCACTAATGGCTTAGCCCACTGCGGCACAACAACTCCTTGTGGGGCCTCTCTTAATGTGAGTCTCGAGAGGTGGTCCGGTCTTAAGTGAGTCTTACCTTTCCTCACCATTACTTCAAAATCGTATTCCATTAGTAAGAGAAACCATCTTACTAATCTACCTGTATTGCATGGCTTGTTCACGAGATATAACAATGCTTGATGGTCAGTAAAAAATTTAAACTTATTTGCAAGCAAATAGTGTCTAAACTTCTTAACTGCATATACCATGCCTAATCCTTCTCTCTCAGTAGTGGTATAATTCCGTTCAGTTGCATTCAATTGTCTACTAGCATAGGCAATCGGAAGATCCATATTACCTTCACCAGTAGGTTGTACGAGCACACATCCAATAGCATAATTCGATGCATCTACGTGAACATGAAAGGGTTTATTCCAATCTGGTGTGGTCAAGATTGGTGCTAAACACAATCTTCTTTTGAGCTCATTGAAAGAGTCTTCACATTCATCAGTCCACTCAAAGTTAGTCAAAAGTCCGTACAGAGGCTTTGCAATGATGGCGTACATGTGTATAAAGCATCGAGAATAACCACAATGCCCCATGAAAGCTTGTACTTCCTTGACATTCTTTGGCCTAGGTAGTTCTGCGATGGCTCTTACTTTCTCTTCATCAATGGATATGCCGTTCTTTGACACTATGTGTCCTAGAATCTTGCCTTGCTTGACCATGAAAACACACTTTTTTGGGTTCAGGCAGACTTGATATTCTCTACATTTGTCAAAGATTTGCCTGAGTTCAGGTATATGTGTTTGTCTAATGTTGGAATGAGCACAAAGATCATCAACATAGACCTCTAGATTCTTCCTCAGGAACTCTTTAAACACATGGCACATCAATCTCTGGAAGGTTGCAGGAGCATTGGTAAGCCCAAATGGCATTACCTGAAAAGAAAATATGCCCCACTCCGTAGCAAAAGCCGTCTTATGTTGATCTTCTGGAGATATGGCTACCTGATTGTAGCCAGAAAATCCATCAAGGAAGCTGTACACTTCCTTGCCTGCTACTCTTTCTAGTAGATGCTCAGTGATAGGAAGTGGATAATTATCTCTAATGGTGACTGCATTAACCTTCTTCAAGTTGATGCATACGTGTAACTTCCCGTTCTTCTTGGGCACCACTACAATGGGGGATACCCACTCAGTGTGCTCAATTTCATAGATGAATCCAGCTTCTACCAGTCTATCTATCTCTTCTTTAATCTTGGCCGCATTGTTATCATTATATGTGTATGGCTTTTGCTTAAAAGGTTTGGCATCTGAGGTCATGGGAATCGTGTGTGAGCATATGTCAAGATCTACACCCTTCAAATCTTTATAGCTCCAAGCAAATACATCTCTGTATTCTCTTAGCAAGGATATCAACTCTTGCTCTTCCTCTTCTGTCAGGTCATGCCCTATGTAAGTGCATCTTTCTTCTCCTTCTTCTATGGATACAACTATTTTCTTAGTTGTTTCTTTGTTATCATAGGCCTCTCCCGATTGCGCCTCATGTTTGGGCATTCTTATCATGACTCTCCTATCATCTATTTCATACTTCTTAAAAATTTCAGGGACCTCAAACAAAGATTCTTCCTCTTCTGGTGTGACTTCTCTCTTCTTCCTTTTCTTAACTTCGCTCTTGGGGGTCACTTGTGTAGTTAACCTCACATCATTCATGATTTCTCCGTGTCTCTAAGGGTAAGCTTCTACTTCATAGAAGTATTCTTCATCTGATGCAAAAGGTGGGTCCATTATGATTGACTCTAGGTCAGAGTCACTTGCATCTTCAAATGCATTAGGGCTAGGTTCACATTCTTCCAGAACCGAATCTCCCATGATTGGCTCTATGTAGAAAATTGAAATGTCATAGCCATCCTCATCACAGTGGGGTGTCCACTACTCTTCATTGATGGCTACATCCATGGTTGCTAAAATTTCTGCCCAGCCATGAGGTTCAAACTCCTCGTCTGGAAATACTACAGGTGCATAGGCTGGGTCTTGAATTGATCTATGGGTTTCCTTCGCACCTATCTCTCTGGCTTTTTCTCTCTTCTCTTCTTCTACTGCCACCTTGCACATCCATAAGTGTGTGTCTTCATGCATCCATGAGGATCCCGATCCTATGGAATGCACTAACTCGATATCATCTTTGGCTCTATGGACGGGATTCCATTGGATGGGAGGGACATCTCTATGAGAGTAATCCTTGAGATTAACTTTGGTTGTGACACCTAAGTGTTGCAAATACAAAGAATTGGTTCCCCAATCCTATACCACCTACAACTGTCGCATAAATGGTCTCCCAAAAATCATCTCATAGGCATGATTTTTGCTAAAGTCACATATTGCAAACGTATGCTCGAACTCATCACCACATGTAGTGAGAGTTATTCCTTCTAGTAGTCCTAAGGGACTTTCAATGTGACCATCGGCCATCTGCAATTTCATTTTCGTCGGCCTGAGTGCTGGCTTGCCCCAACGCTTCCATACGGAAGTGGTAGCAATTGCAACTCCTGCACCTGAGTCGAGAATTGCCTTAGTTGTGTATCCTTGATGGGTGATGGGAAGATAGGTGTTCCCTTCTTCTCCTTCGCTCATATCTCCTATCTTGTCCAAAGGTACCTCTGGCACTGTTCTATGAGAACCTACCTGGGAACGTGGTTTAGCTACCTCTGGTACTTGTTTGGCTACATGTTTCCATAGCTCTGGCTTAACTTTGAGTAGCTCTTCTAAGGTGAGGTTGCACTGCACTTTAGTGTTTTTCACTACCTCTATGTTCCTAGGTATGACTGAGTCTTCATTTCTTACCATGACTGTGGGTGCTCTCATACACGTGGACTTTGCTTCCCATGGGCCTGTGAAATGGGGTAGTTCTTGTATGGAATTAGACTCGAAATCTAATCTCTCCTGAGATTGAGTACTCTCCTATTCTCCATAAATAGAAGGAATGTCTAATGGGAATTGATCATGCACGTCATCCAAAGTTCAATGGGAGGAGGGACTTCACTTTCTTTAGCCCATTTCTCTTCTTGAATCTCTCGTAGGAACTCTGGTGAGTACCGATTCATAGAAGATGAGGTGTCTGGTTCAGTGGAATTAGGCACATAAGCTTCCTGGGAAGGAAGGCTTATCCTTTCACTTGCCTTGTCCTTATTTTGAGAGGCAGGGGCTTTCTCTGACTGTGCAATTAGCCTCTCCAATCTTCCTAGCAGTCCATCAAAGTGCAATTGCATCTTAGCTGAACTAGAGATGTTAAAGAGGCGACTGGCTTCAAACATGGTTTGAGCCAATTCTACCACCTTAGCACAAATTTTAGTTCATTCAAGCTCTAGTTCTGCTCTAGGGTAACACTTTTCATGATCCGTCACATTTGGCCCTTCTTGGATTCTGGCCTGATATGCTTTGAGCATCATATTTAGGTCCTCTGGAGTGGGATCAGCTAACACTGATCCTACTCTAGGGGGTGGTGGGGTTGTATGAGGTGGGTTGGAAGGTGGTGGATTGGATGGAGACGGGAGTGGTGGTGGTGGGGTAGTGTGAGAGGGAGTTTGAGATGTAAGTTCAATTATCCTGGCTTTTGTTTCTCTTAGGCTTTCCTCAAGTTCGCTCATCTTCTTAGACCATTGTCTTTTCATCCTTTCTCGGCTATCTTTCCAGGCTCTAGTCCTCTTCTTGGTTATGCTCTCAGTTTCGCTAACCTCAGAGCTGTTCTCTGCTGCAAAGCTTGGGCTCTAGTGACCACTTGCACTGGTGCAATGGAAGTGACACTTCCTGAGGAATCTACTACTAACCCAATAACATTGATGGGAGTGATTTTTGGCATATTATTGGGATTCTTTGGGAAATCTCGTAAGTGATGCTCCTTCTCGCAATCTTGACAAAAGCCTTGGATTGTCACCGATCGGGGTTGTGTAGGTGCAGGCAAGGGGCAATCACGGATGAGGTGATCACCCTGACATCGATAGCATGGTCCTCTAGGAAATGGGGGTCTTACTTGCCTAGGTTGAGGTCGAGAGTTGGGATTTGCGTACATGATGTTTGCATACTCTGGCTCCCAACTAGGTTCACTCGATTCTTCACTATAGTAGGATTCACCATGTTCAGGAGACTGCATGTAGTAAGCCTGGGGGCTATCAATATGAGTAGAATCAAAGCTATAGTCACTAAGGTCACTTTCTGAAAGCAATGGTGTTACTCGCACTATAGCTCCATTCAGGTTCTCTTCTGCAACTGCATACTTTACCGGAATTACATTAGCTGGAGCAGGAGGTTGTTGTGCTAACACAGGCTAAGGCCTTTGTTAGTTTTGGTAGGGTTGCTGATAAGGTTGTTGTGGCCTGCCATATTGTTGTGGTGGGTATTGGCTCTGGTATCTTCCCTGCTAGGGATATGGCTGTGGATAAGGTTGCCTAACAGCTTGCTTATTGTATGGGCAATCTTGAGCGGTGTGATTTGTGTATCTCCGTTCGATGGTGCAGTACTAGATACTAGGATTCACTTGGGGTTGAGCCATAATGGGACAGACATTCGCCATATGGTCACCACCACAAGTATAGCATCTCTTTACTGGGGCAAACCTTGGTATTTGTTTGCTTGATACACCTAACTTTTGAGCTTCTTTCTCCGCAAGTTCTTCAATGGATGTGGACTGTGTAGATGTGAGGCTACTAGAACTATCTGAATCTTTGTAGATTTTTGAAAGTTCTAATTCCTCCCCTAGGTTATCCTCAATGTCAATACACATGCGTACATACTCTTCTATGGTCCTAGGGTCCTTCAAGTACACGTATGATCTCAATTTGGTACTCAGCAATCCATCTAGGAATAAAGCCACTTGTTTGGCTGGTGTGGGTAACTCAGGGATCGGACATCTCTCTAAGTATTGCCTAAATCTTCTTCCTGCAAGTCTCACAGTCTCTTGGGGGGTCTGCTTGAAGCTATGAATCAGTGAGGAAGTATTATATCGTATGCCACTCTTAGAGAATTCAGTAATGAATGCCTCTAGTAGTTGGTCTATATTCCTGAATTGTCTCTCATTTAGCGGTTGAAACCACGTAAGGGCTGTGTTCCTAAGGGTTAGACCAAAGGCATTGTACTACGTGAATAGGTCCTCAACTTGCTCAGCTCTCAAGACTTGCCTAAATTCAGCCACATGATCATATGGGTCTCCTGTGCCATCAAAGTAGTTCTTCATGGCTTTAACTAGTTGTGTAGGTCTCAAAGTCCTAGTGTGCTCTCTAGGTCTTGGTAGAGGGAATTCATCAGCAGTTCTTTGGTTTCTTGGGGCTCTATGTCTCTCATGTTCTATTTCTGTTCTCATCCTTTCTCTTCCCAAGGGATTGGCAAAACTCACTTCTGGCCTATCTCTACTTCTATCCCTTTGAGCTCCATGAGCTTGGGATGTTCCCGCTCCTGGGTGGCCAAAAGAGACATTAGATCTTGGTTGGGGGAAAATAAATTCACCCTTCCAAGTGTAAGCATGCCTACCATGCTCTGTAACCACAAAGATCCTTTGTGAAGTGTTGTCTAGATAGGTCACTTTTCCTGGGCTATCGGGGTCTTTGAACTCATAGATCGTGATCGTTCCTATCTCATTCGACTGGTCAGGCTTATACCTCCAAAAAGCTTCATCAGTCTCTCTATTCAAGAGAAAATCTATGCTCTTATTGTCATGGGGAATCCACTCTAGAGTGATAATTCTAGTGAGAATTGATTTGCCTCGTGGGGTTTTAGGCTCTCCACCTATGTTCCCTTGCTCTAGGTCACCTATGTCGGCTTCTCGGATCACATTACCAAATTCGTCTATCCTATCTGGGTGACTAGTGACTACATATATGGTTTCTTCCTTGTCTAGGTATGCTCCATTTTCAAACTTGACAGCTGGGTGTTCTAGTCCAATGGATTGGTCAGGGTTTTTAATATGGACCAAAGATCTTCCTAGGCCGTCCTCATAGATGCAAGCACCTAATCGGTTGGTCCTAAGGTATTCTAATTGCGTCTTATAGGGGCCTTTGACCCTATGTAAATATGGCACTCCTGAACTTCCTGTAGGTCTCTCCATACCCTGAGACATCTCGGACTCGCTGGTTTCAGAGCTAGGGTAGTACGAGTGATGGCTCAATTGCTGGGCCCAAGACCTAGCAGTATGATTGGCACTAGCCTTTGAAGACCTAAGACTCTGTCTATCTCTTCGTAAGTGTCGTCGTGACCTCAGGTTCATATGCCCGAATGAACAACCCCTATTTTTACCCAAAGTACAACCTCGTTGCTGAGTTCTTTCGTATCCGTTACTTGGTTCTTTTTTTTGTTGATTATCGTGTTTTAAGCTCTTGTCTGTATCATGTCGTTAGGAATACTTGAGTGACTTTCCGCACTTTAAGTTGTTCGTTCCATGTTAAATTCTTTTCCTTTAAAGTTATCGACCGCATAGAGATTATGTTTTAGCTTGAACTTGAGTATTTAAGTAGTCTTCAAGTTGATAGATGCTTATCGTCACCCGGACTTACTTCTAGCACTACTCGCACTTAGCCTAAGCTAGGAATTGACAGAGGGAGTTGAGAGTATTCCAACGTCACTTGCTGATCCCTTGCTCTTCGGTGCTCAAGAACCTCGTTCTCAAGCTTGTTGAATGCCCTTGCTTTGGATGCCCTCTAGTGCTCTCAATGGACCTGTGAAAGTCCCAAAGTTAGCTCAAGACTTAAATTCAAATGACTGAACCAATCACTTCCATTCATGTAATTCAAACATCAATTTGCACTGTGACTTTATGGAAAACAATTCTAGAGATCCCTTAGTTTGGTTCCCCCTGGGTATGGTCAACTTCAAAATACCCTATCTAATAATCCTGATCAAGCCTAAGATCACTCTGAACGGATTTCGAATGAGGGAGTTATGACAGTTCAAGGATCTATGGTTAAAATAGGGTAAAACAGGTTATCAGGAAAAACAAGATTTTCTCTCAAGTACTAGTGTCGGGACCTCACAAATCACTATTTTCTTGATAAGTATGCCTAGAATTTACCCCAAAAACTTGGAATAAAAAACCCTAGAAATTTGGCCAAAAATGCCTGTCAATCGCGATCGACAGGCCTGTCAATCACGATTGACAGAGGTGTCCATCGGGCCTCTTGGTCGCGATCAACACGTCAATCATGATCGACAGTGTCAATCGCAATCGATAGAGTCGGTCGTGAATCCTATCAATCATGATCGATGGTGTCAATCGCGATCGACACTTTTTGCGCGAATTCTGGCAAAATTTCAGTCAATCGGGGATGTGTCTGTCGCGATGGACACGTGGCAAGGCGAGTCTTTTGGTCAATCGTGAAATTTCAGGCGATCGTGATTGACGGTGTCGATCGCGACTGACAGAGGTGTCGGTCGTGGCTGTCAATCGTGATTGACAAGGGCTGTCGACCGCGATTGACAGGGTATGTCGGTCACGATTGACAGGGTCTGTCGGTCGCGATTGACAGGGTCTATCGGTCGTGATTGATAGGGTCTGTCGGTCGCAATTGACAGAAAAACTCGGAATTTTTTTGTTCTATTTAGTGATTTGGAATGTGCTCTTCATGTGTATTAAGGTGGTGTACTTTGTTTTACCAAAAGATCAAATTTTCTGTCGATCGCGATTGACAGAGGTCTGTGACACAGAGACAAGGCCGAACTTTTCCGTACGTGCGTAGCCTGTTGGAGATGATGATACACCTACAACCTGCAAGATCACTCAAAAAAACATGCAAAAATAGCGCACACAAATCGCTCTCTCGTTCTCTCTCACAAGTGGAATAAGGGAAATGAGGTGGAGAAGGTAATATGATCAAAAATGAAATTTTTCACGATGATGGAGATGGGTGTGGAAGATGGTGAGGATGATGATGGTGATGATGATGATGAAGTAAGAAAGAGAAAAATAAGGAAAAGTAAAGAAATTACCTACAAAGCCAACATCACAACTCTACGTCTTACCATCACACACTCGTCTTCAAAGCTCGTTCCCCGACAACGGCACCAAAATTTGGTGTAGCTCAGTGATGAGTAGCACCTCCTTTAATGTCAATCCGGGAAGACATGAGGATGGTATGAAGACCTCGAGCAAGTGAAGGCACAAGTGTGTGAGTGAGAAGCACACTAACATGCATACACATACACACACACGTGCACACAAGGCAAGATCAAAGAGAGAGACAATGGAGTTCGTTTAGATTACTTCAAAAGTGCTCTTACAAGTTCAATTCTACAACAAGCTAACCTAAAAAATGAGCTCTCTAGCTCTATTTATAGTTTTTGACTAGCTTTTGGCCATGTCCAGACCTAGTGTCTGGCCTAGTTAAAAATTAGGCTCTAGGGCCTATTTGGGGGCTCAAACAGAGTCTAAAAAATGTGAAAATTGATAGGTAGGTACTTCTAAAGCTCCTCAAGCTCAAGGACTCCTTGTCTTGCACAAAATGGAGCTATAAAAATATGAAATGGTATTTACAATGGCTTTTAGTGATGAAAATCACTATTTTTGTAGGGATTTCTTCTAACAATTTGACATACAGTTCCTCGAGCTCCCTACTTGCTCCTTCTTCTTGTGTGTCCACCTCCTTGATGTGCATCAGCTTCAGGAAAAATAATGGCCTACTTGCTAGATCTTCTTTGACTGCCTTGCCTACTTGGCCCTTCATGTTGGCTCCCTTGTCTTGTAGGTCCTTGACTGCCCTGACCACTGCCAACAATATGTTAGTCATATGCCTGTGTTTGGTTGTTTGACATATGCTCTTGTGCCATCAGAACAATATCACAAACTTGATGACAAGGCCAAGAAATTTATATTTGTTGGTTATAGCGCTGAAAGTAAGGGATATTGTTTGAACCATTTATTGATGAACACAATTATTGTGAGTCGAGATGTGGTATTTTCTTCAAATTCAGTTTTCCCTGTACCTGAATGCCAAAAACAGCCAATAGTTAGCTCACAAGATGTGTTTGATACACTCATGCCTTTGTTCCAAAATGGTGCACTTGAGTATGGCCATGTAGACCAGTCAACTAGGGCTCAAAGGGCTGGAAATTCCGAGCAAAATAGAGCTAAAAATGCAGAGTCGCTCCAATCAAACAGGGCTGAAATGTTTCACGCAAAAAATATCAAAACTACTGGAAATTTCTAGCCACATATGGCTGAACATTTGCATCAAAATATGGCTGAAAATGAGCATGCAATTCAGCCCACGCATGGTGTACATGTTGATGATGTATTACATAATGAATGCATGTCTATCAAGAGTGCACAAAGTATGCCAAAGTGACTAAAAAAAACTTTGTAGGACAACAAATTGAGTGCACCTTTACTTGGTAGAACGAGATCAAGCTCTCACCATGCATCAAGTAGTTTTGTGGATTATTTTCATATTACAGCAACATGTAATGAAGAACCACTTACTTTTGAAGATGCATGTGACAATCCACAATGGATGGGTGTTATGCAATCAAAAGTGGATTCCATACATAGGAATGGTACTTGGGAGTTATGTGAACTACCAAAAGGAAAAACTATCATAGGTGCAAAGTGGGTTTACAAGATTAAGAGAAATTTTGATGGTAGCATTGATCGCTACAAAGCTAGATTGGTTGCCAAAGGATGTGCAAAACAATATGGAATTGAATATGAGGAAAATTTTGCACCTACTTCACACATGACTACCATTTGTATCATGGTTGCATTGGCTGCCCATCGAGGTTGAAAACTTCATGAGTTGGACATACAAACAACTTTCTTGAATGGTGATTTGCAAGAAGAGGTCTATGTGAAGCAATCTCCTAGATTTTCTATGAAAGAGAAAGAGCATATGGTTTGTCACTTGCATAAAGCCTTGTATGCTCTCAAGCAAGCTCCACGTGCATGGTATAAGAAAATCCATAATCACTTGATTGCTCTCGGCTTGACATGTAGTCCAATTGAAAACACACTCTATGTACACAAAGATGGAGTTGACCTTACAATGCTTGTTCTTTATCACCAATTTGTGGGATGTGGAATGCATTTGACACTTCTCTTTATCACCAAGTTGTGGGATGTCCTATATATGCATGCAACACAAGGCCAGATATACATTATGCAATTTCCGAGTTGATTCGATTCATGCATAGCCCTAGCACTAAGCATTGGAAAGTGATCAAATGTGTGTTTAGATATCTCAAAGGAACTTTGATTTTAGGTCTCTTTTTGGAAGAGATATTCAGCCATGCTTGCATGCTTTTACAGATAGTGATTGGGTTGGTTGTTATGATACGCACATGTCCACTAGTGGTAATTACTTTTTCCTTGAGACTCACGTATATCTTGGTTGAGTAAGAAGCAACCTATAGTGGTGACATTGAGTTGTGAAGTTGAGTACAGGGTAGTTTTCATAGCTACAGTGGAGTGTATATGGTTGAGACACCTATTGATGGATCTTTGCATGGAGCTTGATGTTGCTACACATATTCTCACAGAAAGTCACAGTGCATTGACTATTGCATGAAACCTAGTGTCTCATGCACGTACCAAAAATATTGAGGTGCATTATCACAATGTGAGAGAGCTTCTTCATGCAAGAGATATTAATTTGGTATATGTGCCTACAGAAGATAATGTACCAGACATATTCACCAAAGCTCTTCCATGGGAAAAGTTTGAAGTTTTTCGCAAAGCTTTAGACTTATTACATTGTGGAGACTGATCTTTCACTCTCTATATGCATTCACATCATTCGCTCTAGGGGGGTTTTGTTACACTTATGTGTTCCTCAAGTAGCTTTGATGTGAACTTTTCCATATACATGGGCACTTTTTACTCTAGTGCTAGTTAGAGGCTTTTCCCCCATGTTACCACATACATGATTCACTCATATGTGATGGTACTTTGTACTTCATGATATCCTACTTCATTATGATCATTGTCAATAGAGAGTGCTAGTCCAACCATCCATGTTCTCTATGTATCTTACTGCATTTGTGGTCCTTGTGTGTGCTTCTCATGTGTCTCTCATACTTCTACTCACAGCCAACATACCCCTCAGTGCTACTAGGGTAAAATAAATCATTAGTAAATTGGAACCTTGAAGTTCCTCTAGTCTTGATGGTATTCCCAATGAATTCTTCTTGGATTGGAAAGATTTTCTAACTCCTTATTATCTCTTGATTTGGAAGGAGTTTATTAGAAGAGGTGCTCTCCCTATGGAGGTCAACACTAGAATGATCAAGTTAATTCATAAAAGAGGTCCTAAAGAGGACCTCAGCAATTGGAGACCTATATCTTATCTTACCATGGTTTACAAGATCTTATCTTCCACCTTAGCTAGGACACTTAATTGTATTATGAATAAAACTATCCTTCTTGAGCAAAAAGGATTTATTAAGGGTAGATACATTCTTGATGCCATTATTTCTCTTTGGGAGGGTTTTGAGCATGCTAAGGTGATCAATCAAGATGTTTATTTCTTTAAGAAAGACTTTGATAAGGCCAATGAAAAGATCAAGTGGGAATTTTTCCTCCAATCCCTTCATGAAATTGGTGCTAGAAAAAACATTATTAACACTAGTGGTCCCAAAACACAACATTATATTGTCCTTTTTTCTAACAAATAAAAAAAATCACGTGTACTAATCAAATAAAATTTTTAAAAAACCTTCAAGCCCCATAAAGGCCTATACTTTTAGATGTTCTATAAAAGACATATATTTTTAAAAATAAAATTCTTTGATAACTCAATATATAGAAATGATTGAATATGATTACGAAAAACTATTCTTTTGTAGACTTATATGTGAGAAGAAAGAAATGTCTCCTTCAAAAGTTTTTTCCTCATATTGGAATTATTTTCCTAATGTTTATGTAAAGTCATATAGTCATTTAAGAAAAGTCTTGGGAAATAGAAAAGTCATTTTTATAATAAGGAATTTACCACAATATAGGGTGGTCATTATATAGTTATACAGTGCAGGAGCATCTATATGATACTGATGCAAAAAACACTAAACTAACTCGTATTTTATCTTAGAAACCACATCATATAGTATCATACAAATATGCTACATGGTTTTGAACCAATAATTTTTATACCTATCTCACATACCACCAACAATCTTCATATTTCATTCAATATCCATATTCCACTCTGCCAAAAATAAAATTCATCCTAAAAAAATAGCTTTTCTTAATGATTCTCAATTATGTAAGGTATATAATATCAATAAACATTATAAACTACTTTATATAGAAAAACTAGCATAACTTTAATAATGTAGCATATGCAATATTTGCTCATCGAATGACCTTTTCTTAGCATAGAAAAAAAGAATACTATTGTTTTGCTTGAAGAAATGGCATAGAAATTTGACTCCTAAGGTTGTCAAAGAAAATATTTCTAGATTTAAGAATCTAAAATAGTATTTTGATAATAAAAAATGATTCATATTCATACCATCACTTTGCAAAATAATTAATAGATAATAACACTATCATAACACATGTGAGATTGATTTTATGCCAAAAAGCTAGTAAAATTATCTTCAAATCTCTAGCTATGGATAGAAAAGTGTTGATTTATATAAAAAAAAAATATTGCATTTACAACAATGAAAATTGCGAGCATGATTTTGATAAAAAATAACCACTAATTGAGATCACTGTAATTTTTGTACGAATACTGAAATTAACATCATAAAATTAGTGAATGGAACTTAATTTTGCTATCATTTAATGTTGTTATATTTTTCTAAAAATATTCAACTCTTATGATAACATGTTGCATAGTTGCATTTATAAATAGTTCCTTCTAGTAATATGAAAAATGCATCAAATAATGCCTGCTTTTTAGGACACTAAAGCCTCCAAGGACACTGAAGTTTCCAAGTACAAAACTAGTATCAAAAGTGTTAGGAATCTCTTTTGAAATGATTTCTCTAGTGTTTCTATTAATAGATCCTTGTCTTAGCCTTTGAAAGGTGCTAGGTATGTTAGACAAGGTTGCCCACTTGTGCCCCTTTTATTTGATATTGTTGGTGATGCCTTTGGGTGGTTGGTTAAAGATGTCACAACCAATAATCTTTTCTGTGGTTTGCCCATCCTTGAATCTCCTGACCATTAAGGCCTCCAAATGTTTGTTCATGACACCAACATGGTGATGCAAGCTGTTGCAGAGCTAAAGAGAGCACAAGGCAGAGAAAAAGACGGGCCCCAAAATTTTTCCGATTTGTACCAATTTTTGTATTATAACCATTCTTGTAATATATTTTCCGTTGTAAATGCACTAGAGGAGTCCTCTAGATGCATCCCCTCAGAAGATTAGAAACTTACCCATGTAAAATAGTAGGAATTAGTCTTTTAGTGAATAAAGTGCCGATCTCTTGTGTGAAAGGACCATTTTTAGGGCACTAGTATATAAGTCAAATTGTGACTCTTTGTAAAGACTTTTTGGCATTGTGAGAATCAAGAGCATAGAAATTCGAATTTGTGTCTTCTTCCCTTTGTATCTTCTTCTTTGTGAGCTTGTGTGCATGTGTATTGCTTGGAAAGAGTGTTAGGAAGTGTTGTCTATCCATGAAAGTGTTTGTTTACTGTTGTTAAGGTGTGTGCGAAGTGTTGGAAGTGCTGAAGTGTAGGAAGGTTTTCCCGTGACTCAGTATTTTGCTCATAACTTGAAGTAGGAGTGTCAAAATTGAGTGAGACCAATGGCATTGGATGCGTCTTCTTGAGAGCTTCGAAACGCATATGCTATTTGCTATATTTGGAGTTCAGAGCTGAGAGAAAAGCTCAATTTACTGTTGGCTGCTGCACCAAGTATCGTGACACCATGACTGTCAGTTGAAGCTTGTTTGGATTAGTCTTTATCTTGTTTGCACTCTTTAAGTAGTTCATTTGCATTGATCATCTCTTGAATGCATGTCCTCATACACTTGGCTAGGTTTGCATACTCATCGGATTGATAATTAAAGCGTGAATCCCCACTATATGCACTTGAGGGGGATTGAGGTATAGTCTCTTTCTCCACAAGTCCCTAAGTTGATACTTAGGTCAACACGTTTTTTGGCGCCGTTGCCGGGGAGTGTCGAATCAAACCGAGGCATTCACGTGATGGTAAGTAGCTTTTTGCATTGAAGCGAGAGGAGGAGTGGTGATTTTCTCTTCTTTGGTAAGTCACTTTCAGCCGCACTTACTACTTCTCATTCTTGGAGTGTGTGTAGTGAGTTGTTAGTTTAGAAAAGTGTGTGGAGTGAGTAGATTAGGAGCAGTAGGAAGTTAGACTAGATTCCATTCTCCTTTCTCTTTGTTCTTTCAGCCTTTTAACTAGGAAGAATTTTTCAAAAAGTATAAAAACCCAAAAACTTGTCTTTTGTACTTCACTTGTGCTCAAAGCAAGTATCGTGAGAAACTGAGATCGAGTATCGTGGACGAAGATTCGATTATTCCGAGCTACGCAGAGCTAGTCAGGAGGGGTAGAGGGCTAAGATAGAGTCCGAAGGTAAGTTCTTGTATCATTCCATCAACTACATTACATAACTCAAGTTTTTCAGAAGGAAATGATCTGCGTTAGGTATCGTGGAAGACTTACAGGGGGCAAAAAAGGTATTTTGAGTGATACAGAGAGTGAGGAAAGAGTAGCAAAGCATAGAAAACAAGTGTATTGAATCAAAATCTGAAAATCTCTCAAAAATTTGGAAAAAAAGGGTCAAGTATTGTGTTCTCCCGCGGTCGAGTATCGCGATACTTGACAGGTATCGTGATCTCCTGTGGTTGAGTATCGCGATATTTCCCAGATATCGTGTATCGCGTTGCAAAGATCACGATACTTTGCACAGATCGTGTATCGTGCTTGATCAAGTATCGTGTATCGTCATTCATCGATCGCAATACTTTGCAAAGATCGTGTATCGTGTATCGTTTGGTGCCGATCGTGATACTCATTGAGTATCGTGTATCAAGTATTGTTTTCCATCAGGTGTCGAGTATCGTGAGAGTCAAGTATCGAGTATCGTTTTCAACCAAGTATCGTGCATACAGCGATCGCGATACCTATCAAAGATCGTGTATCGTGTTGCCACCGATCGCGATACTTACCGTGTATCGTGTATCATGTATTGTGGTCTATCGATCGCGATACTTGCGAAGTATCGTGTATCACATTTGGACAAGTATCGTGTATCGCGACTGGAAAGGTCGTGATGAAGTATCGTGTATCGTTTGTGCTCAGGTGTCGAGTATCGTGAGGCTCAGACATCGTGTATCGTCTTTCTGGAGTATCGAGTATCGTCCTCTTGAAGTATCGTGTATCGTTTAAATCCAGGTATCGAGTATCGTGGGCATTCAGATATCGTGTATCGTGGTCCTTGATCAAGTATCGTGTATCGTTTGTGTTCAAAGATCGTGTATCGTGTAACTTTGAAGTCAAGTATCGTGACTTGAAAAGTTCATTTTCAGTCAATTCCCAGCCAAAATTTTTCTAGAATTCTAATCCATAGTGAAGAGTTCTAGAAGCCAGAGGTTAGCAAGGACTGATCAGAGCTGTTAAGTGGATGAACCTGAGATCTGGAAGAACCCTAGGAAGCCGAAGAAGTGTAATCTCTTCTGTAGGTAGTGTAGCCGAGCCAAGTAGCCGTTCACATTACTCGGAGACCTCCAGTGAGTCTGAGGAAGAAATTCCCATGGCTTCAGAGGATATGCAAAACACAGTACCAATGATTGGCATGATGCCAATCATTGAGGGAGAGTATCGGACCTCTTTGGAGTATGTGAACACCAACCAAAATGAGATCCCTATTTATTTGGATGGTCTGAACAGATCAGTGGCCAGACTAAAGAAGGCTTCAGAGGCTTACATAGTGCCTAGACCAGCAGTCAAGTATGTAGGAGGATTTTACATGGACAAAAGAGATATCCAGTATGTTGTCACGGAACACCCGGAAAACATTAATGAACATGGGGAAGAAAACAATGCTTCAAACCTAAATGGAGAAGGGAATGAAGAGCGAGTAACTACACCTAGAGGGAGATCTACTGTTGCTAGGGTTTGGAGAGGAGACATGATTCCTCAAGATGACTCCCTAATAGATGTATACTTGATCAATGGAATGGAGCCTCTTCTTAGAGCACATTCTTCAATATGGGAAGCTGCCCCTAATCCTGTCACCATCTATGAGTTACAAGATCCTGATTTCCCCACCATCATCACGTATTTGGATAAGAATCAGAGAAGATATTGGCCCTTAACGAAATTAGAACGAGCCGAGTTGAAATATCAGAATATTCCAGTGTTTCCCCCTAGGGACCAAGCCACTACTTCACGAAACCCACTTGGAACGTCTCAGAACGACTCATATCAACAGTCGGGGCAAACACAACAAACACAACAAACCCAAATCCCGGTTAGACCACATGTGCAGTTTGCAATGCCTGCAAATAACCCTAATTACCGACCTCAACCACCTGTTGACCCAAGACATGGAATTCCTGCCCCAGTCAGACCACCGGTAGCAAGTGGACCAGGCATACCCATAGGAAGACCAATTTTCCCAGTAATGCCTAGACCGCCCGAAGCAGGAAGAAGATTAAGGCCAATCCAAGTTGCGAAATGCATGAGAAACCACTACGATGGCCCTAGTGAACCTTACAATCATATAGCCAAATTTAAACAAGTAATCAGAGCCGAACAAGTAGAAGATTTTTTTATCCAATATGAGTCCTTTGGTCTTACTTTGTCAGACACTGCATTAGCATGGTTCCAACCATTGGACGCTAATAATTTTCAAAACATGGAACAAGTCTATCAAGAAATGATTGAGGAATTCACTAAGTCGGGAATTAAAAACAACTCATCATCTTTGATCCATAGCTTTAAGCAGGCCCCTACAGAATCAGTAAGATTGGCAGCAAGAAGATTCAAGCAGTATGTAGACAGATGCCCAGTAGAAGAGAGACCTACCCAAAATAAAATGGTGTCATTATTTTTGGAAGGATTATTGAACGGATCATTAAGATCTCTGGTATTGCAAGAGTGCATGAAGGAATGTATAGACCTAGAAGACAACCTAGCAGAAGACCTGAAAATACCTCAAGGTAGCTTGAAAAGTGAAGATTCGACCAGTAGCACATCAAACCCTAAAAACAATGTAGAGGAAATAGCCGACTTGGTAGCAAAGAAGCTGAACATTCAAGGATAGAGGAACTACCCCAATAACCCTATAAGAGTGCCCATGCTTAGAAGATGTATGCTGTGCGGAGGTGATTATCCCTCTCACGTATGCACCAGAGGAGTTGTCCCACCACTTGCTTATGCTTATAATAGACCCACCGTCCCAGGACCTCTACAATATTGCAGTATAGAACAAAAATATACAAATCACAGTACAGAAAATTGCCCATACAATAGGCAATCGAGACCAGCACAGCCATATATGAGACCTTATGGATACCCTCAGAGAGAGCAAGGAGGTGAAGCATGGAGGTACCCTACTTATCAGCAGCAGGCACTAGTGCCACAACCATATGCATATCAAGGATACACCCAACCGCAACCAGTACTAGGACAACAATCGCCCCATCCTCAGAACGTTGTCCTAGTCAAGATGGCTCAACCTAAAGAAAACCTAGAGAGAGCGATAGTCCCAGCCACACCATTGGCTAGTAATGAACCGTATGATTCATCTTACGACCATAGTCAAGGAGCATATCCCAATTATGAAAGCTCTATGATGGAATATGGACAACTGTACGAACCATATGCCTACAGCATGGAAGTATCAGATAGTTCCCACGGATATGAGCAGGACTATGTGTCATTAATGTACACAGCCCCTAGAGCAACCATACCACCCCGACCCATGAACAGACCGCCTGTGCCCAGAGGACCATGCTACAGATGTGGAGGTGATCATTATATCAGAGAATGTACATTGCCAAACCCACCACCACCACAACGAGTCTGGGAAGGCTACTGTAGTGATTGTGGTAAGGAACACCTTTTCAGAGACTGTCCCAAGAACCCCAACAAGGTTACATCCAATGTGCAAATCAATGTGATTGAAGTAATCGAATCATCAGGGAGCAATAAGGAATACACTGTACCATTGAAGGCGATAACAAGAGCCAAAGCTAGAGAGACCCCAGAGAAACCTGAAAAACACAATCAAAGTGACCTAGAGATGAATACACCCACACCTCTAAGAGTTGAAGACTCGGAAGAGCCAGAGAAAAGTGTTGTAAGTAAAAGAACACAAAGATGGAAGAACTGTAGAGATAGGATAAAAGAAAAGAAGCTACTGCAGAAGAAGGAAAATGAGAAGAACGAACAGAACCCAAAAGAGGAACAGAAAATTGAAGAAGAAAACAAAAATGAAAAGTATAAAAAAGAAGAGGTGGGATCAGTCTTAGCAGATCCCATGCCAGAAGAATTAGCCATGTGGATTCAGGCATACAAGGCATGAATAAGAGCAGGACCTACCATAGAACAACATGAAAGAGAATATCCTAGAGGTGACCTAGAGAAAGAGAGGTTGGAGATCTGCAAAAAATTAATAGAAGTAGCCCAACAGACCTTAGAAAAACCTGCGTTTCCATTACCCAATACCCGAATTTCCGAAAGAGAATTCCAAGAGTGCGTCATCACTAATGACCACGAAAAACCCGAAGCAAGTAAGACACAGAATGGCAATTATTGTGAGGATAAAAGGGAAGGATCCATTGTTCCTGAAGTAGAAGGGGAATGGCCTAAAGATTTGTGGGCTAGAGTCCAAGAAGACAGATGGAAGAAAGTGGAAGGAATTGAACCACCCTTTGAAGAACTAGAAGTAGAAGATGGGATAGAGGATTCAATACCTGAGTTGAATTCGAATGAGATATTACCAATTGATCCGAGTAACGAGGAAAATAATAGTGTGAAGGTTTTGCCAAATTACACAGGAGAGTACGAACATAATTCAGAATTGTATTGCATCCCCTTAATAAGGAAAAAAAAAACCGAACCCATCAGTCCAAACATCGGATATCATACAACACCTTAAAAAGGTAAAAATCCCTTGTACCCTAACATTAGAAGAATTTTTGAAGGTTAAACCACATTTGAAGGAGAAATTAACCAGTCAATTGGAGATCAAGACGGAAGAAAAAGGGATATCTAATGAAGTAAACACAGTAAAGATCCCTGTGGATAAGGTAGGAGATTTTAGTGAGGGAGATGAAGGAAACACTTGCCTTCCAATTACTTATAGGGGTTATACCACCAAAGCCATCTTGGATTCTGGAGCTGGTGTAGGCATTGCTACTAGAGAAATCTGGGAGAAATGGGGAAAACCAGCTTTAAGACCAACGCGCATGAAGATACAAATGGCAGACGGACACACAGAAAGACCCTTGGGATTATTGGAAAGAGTAGTTTTTACCACATGTGGAGTTGAATTTGAACACACCTTAGCAATATGTCAATTTGAAAGGGCGAGCAATTATGAAATGATACTTGGGAGACCTTTCATGAGACAATTAAAGGTTGTGCAAGATTGGGGAAAAGATGTTGTATACCTACAACATGAAGGAACTACCACGAGAATAAATCTCCACACTTATACTTCAAGATGTTCCCCCCTTACAATGGAATCAAATTCATGAGGAAGACGATCAGTCAATTCAGAGCATAGGTTCTAGTGACAAATCTTGGATGAACGAGGACACTCATCTATGGATATGCCAAACTGCCAAAAAGGAAGAGGATAGGAGAAAGGGATGGCAGCAAAGGCAAGGTGTGGCTAGGTCTGTACAAGATCCAGCTTACATGCCTCAAGTTTTTTTGGATGAAGAGTTTGAACCTCACGGTTGGATGGAGATTTTAGCAACCCTCGAGGTATGTGTGAATGAAGAAGTGATAACTATGAATGAATGTATTGATGAGGAAGGATATGACGTTAGTCTATATGTAGTAGTCCTTCAGGAGGCTGAAGAAGGAGAAGTGATAGAGAAAGAATGGAAGGAGGACTATGAGAGCATTGAGATGGAACAAGAACCAATGGAACCAGAGGATGAAAATAAAAAAATAGGTGTCAGAGCTAACGAAAACAACCAGGAACCTACACAGGAAGAAGAGATGGAGTTAGATAAAGAACCAGAAGGTGAAGAAAACAAGCCACAAGATCAATTTGAAGTGCCTGCCCACTTCAAAAAATATGAAGTAGAAGAGAGAAGAATTGCTATTCAAATGCCAAAATGAGAAGCATAGCCGGGAATAGCATACGACAATAAAGATCAAACCAAGAAGATAGTAGTAATGTTAGAAGAAGGAGAAGAACGATGTACTTTCATAGGGCAGGATGTCTCAATGGAGGAAGAACAAGAGTTAATACGCCTCATAAGGGAATACTGGGATGTCTTTGCCTGGACCTATAAGGACTTGAAAGGAGTAGATCCATCTATATGTGCCCATAGAATCCCCATGACATCTGAAGCCAAACCTTCTAAACAAAGACCGTATACATATAATGATGTGTATTCAGCAAAGATAAAGAAAGAGATAGATAAGTTGTTAGATGCTGGATTCATATATGAGATTGAGCACACGGAATGGGTGTCACCTTTGGTGGTTGTACCGAAAAAGAATGGGAAATTAAGAGTGTGCATCAATCTGAAGAAAGTAAATGCCACGACTATAAGGGATAGTTACCCATTACCCATCACGGATCATCTGTTGGAAAGAGTGGCAGGGAAGGAAGTTTATAGTTTTTTGGATGGCTTTTCAGGGTATAATCAGGTAGCCATTGCTCCTGAGGACCAACACAAAACCGCTTTCGCCATTGAATGGGGAGTATACGCCTTTAGATTCATGCCTTTTGGTCTAACTAATGCCCCAGCCACCTTCCAAAGATTGATGTGCCATGTATTCAAAGAGTTACTGAGAAAAAGTATGGAGGTATACGTGGACGATCTATGTACTTATTAAGCTATACGATTAGAGCACATCCCTGAACTAGAAAAGATCTTTGCCAAGTGTCGACAATACCGAGTATGCCTCAACCCAGAAAAATGTGTCTTCATGGTTCGACAAGGAAAAATATTAGGACATATTGTCTCTAAAAATGGAATTTCAACTGATGAAGACAAACTCAAAGTAATTCTGGATTTACCAAGACCAAAGACTGCTAAAGAAGTACAAGCATTTATGGGACACTGTGGATACTACCGAAGATTTATACATATGTACACCATAATTGCTAGACCTCTCTATGCACTCTTGACTCAATTTAATTGGACCGAAGAATGTGAGAGAGCCTTCAATGAGTTAAAGAATCGATTGAGTTCAGCACCAATCCTTCGAGTACCTAACTGGAATAAGCCATTTCACATTCATGTGGATGCTTCCAAGTTTGCCATTGGTTGCATCTTAGCTCAACCTGCAGATACAGGAAAGCTAGACCACCCTATAGCCTATGCCAGTAGACAATTAAATCAAGCAGAACGCAATTATACCACCACTGAGAGAGAAGGCCTAGCGATGGTGTATGCAGTGAAAAAGTTCAGACATTACCTGTTGGCAAACAAATTCAAATTCTTCATTGATCATCAAGCCCTATTGTACTTAGTCAATAAACCTTGCAATACAGGAAGGCTAGTACGATGGTTTTTATTGCTAATGGAATTTGATTTTGAGGTAGTAGTTAAGAAAGGAAATACTCATATACGAGTAGATCACTTATCAAGAATGACCCATGGAGAACCACCCATAGGAGTACCCGATGATCTGCCAGATGCATACCTTTTTAACTTCGAAGTATGTCCCCAATGGGCAGAAAAGTTGATCCCTATACTCACGCATGGACCTAAAGATGGGATCACACCAAACCAAACCCAAGACCTTTGGAAGACTAAAAACCTTCATATCATTGCAGGAAGTTTGTATCACCAAGATTCAAGTGGATTGCTAATGAGATGCATTGAAGAGGAGGAACAGGAAATGTGGCTTCAGAAAGCACATGTGAATCAATGGAAAACTCATTCGAATGCAAACGAAACATGGCAAACCTTGAGGAGATTAGGCATATATTGGCCAACCATGCAGAGGGATGCGCATAACTATGTATCAGCATGCCAAACCTGTCAAGAACAAAATCCAGAAGAGAACTCTACTCTATGCTACTCCACAGTAGCACCGAGATGGAGCATGCCTCTGGTAAAGTTCTTAAAGACCCAAGAATACCCAGAAGGAGCCACTATAGCAAGGAAACGTGCACTTGTAGAACAGAGCAAGGATTATGCCATTATAGGAAAACAACTTTTCAAGCGAGGGAGAGATAATCAATTACGAATGTGCATTCATGAAGACGAATATCTTGCTGTTTTAGAGATGGCACATACAGGAGCTGCAGGAGGGCACTTCTCTGCAGATAAAACAACAAAAATGATCCTCTTTGCAGGCATGTGGTGGCCAACTCTACATCAAGATGCCGTAACATATGTGCAACGATGTGATACTTGTCAACGAACAAAATATCCAATTAGAAGAGATGAGATGCCACTGAGACCCATGATGAGTGCCAGAGCTTTCACTAAATGGGGAATAGACTTCATAGGACCTATTAGCCCCCCAACGAAAGGATCCCATGCCGAATATATAATTGTAGCCACAGACTATCTGACCAAATGGGTAGAAGCCAAAGCAACCAAGAAAAATGACGCAAGAACCACGGCCAAGTTTCTCTTTGAGAACGTTTTCACTAGATTTGGACTACCAATAGAAATTGTGAGTGATAGAGGTACGCACTTTGTGAATGAAGTTAAAGAAGCCTTATTGAATGAATTCTTGGTAATTCATAAGAAATCAGCTCCTTATCACCCACAAGCCAATGGACAAGCCGAAAGTTCGAATAAAATCTTGTGTACAGTTCTCACAAAAATTGTTAACAATGGTAGATCTGATTGGGACAAACAATTACATCATGCTTTATGGGCATTTTGTGTAGCCTACAAAACCGCCATAGGCACTACTCCTTTTAGCTTAGTGTATGGACAAAATGCTATTTTGCCAATTGATTTCTTAATTCCCACTCTCAGAGTAGCAACTACTTACGAGTGGACGGGACATGAACTATCAGCTCAATTGGATCAAATAGAAAAGCTTCACGAAACTAGGTTACAAGCAGTAGCAGGCATTTATGCTTCTAAACGGTGACAGAAAGCCTACTTTAATGCTCACATTAAGGATAAAAATTTGAAGGAAGGAGATTTAGTTTTGGTATATACCTTGAAACAACACGCTAAGAAGTTACAGAAGAGAGGATATGGCCCATTAATCATCAATCGTATATCGACAAGTGGATCCATCAGCTTAGCAACCCTAGATGGGGAAGTATTACCAAACTATATCAGTGGATGTCGAGTGAAAAAATATCTAGAACCATTGACCGAAGAAACAATGTCTCGATTAATCAAGGGCAAGAATAGACGAATTGAGGAGGAAAGGATACGAGAAGAAGCAAGACAGGAAGCACTAGAACGAATTAAGAAATGGAAAGAGTGGATGAGAGAGAGAGAGAGATATCGACTAGGAGAAGAACTCATCCCAATGGCTAATTTTAGAGCTACTAAAAACCTAGGTCCACAAAGAGCACAACCATATTTGAATTTGGGAGCGGGTAAAACGGAGTACCACTTAGTGGATGCTCTCATTGACACAGGAGCTGCCATAAGCTGTATCAAACTTTCTTTGACTCAGATTCTCAAGGAGGAATTACGTCCATCAATGGCACAATTGATAAGAATAGGAGGAACAATTACTCAATGTATAGGTGAAATAACTTTACCTTTACATATGGGAAACAACACTATGGAGCAGAAACTCTTAGTTTGTCATGATCAGGATTTACTCGAAGAGGTAGTGCTAGGTCAAGACTGGATTTACGAATATGAGGTGACCATTCAATTGGCTTTAGGATACATCTCAACCAAGATAGGACATCGTGAAGTATTCAGTTTGCTAGACGAACGACCAATAAAAGCCGCAAGCATAGAGCCAAAAATTCACTCTAATAAACACAATCATGAGTGTATGTTCAATAGCACTATAGAAACCCCTTCATTAAATACTTCATGTGAGGAGGTACTGAGTACCGCTTGCACCTCATCTCCTGATTCAACAAGTCACAAGAGTGTCAATCAATCTGACGCCAACCTCAGTGAAGCACCATGCACAAGATGGACCAGTCCTCTGAGTAATTCAAAATCTGTACATATTAGAATATACCCTATTCCGTACACTAAACAAGCTTGGATAAGAAAGGATCAAAAGGATGCATATCTTCAACAACTGAAACATCTTCGACATCAGAGCAACCAATCAAATAAGAAAGCAAATCATTTTGAGCACCAAAGTCAACAACGAAGTGCTAGGATATGGATTCCAAAGAAAGTAGTAGCCGCCCAACCGGATCGAGTGCAAATATGGATTCCAAAATCATGTGCTCCAAAGACGCTAAACCGAAACGATGAACCTCAGCATAAGAAGAACCAATATAGTCTACGGGCAAAACAACCAAAGAAGATTAGTTACAGGAAAGAAAAGAAGTCTGCAGTTGCAACAACAGCCAGTCCAAGATTCACGAAGCAGATGGAGCAGACGTACAACATGAGAAAAACCACATTCATCAAGAATGTTAGGGATACAATACGTCCCAACAGAATGAAGCAGATTTGGATGCCGAAAGACAAAACAAACTGCATGCATCATCCAACTACTTCAAGTTGCACACATTTGGAGTTATCAGGGACCAAAGTATGCATGATAGGGCCACATTACAAGGCCAAGCATTCGACACATCTTTCTTCTATTTCAGGATAGTCGAGCACATTTTCCTCTTGGGAAATAGGAGAGCACTTGTACATACATTAAGAAAATCACTCAAAAAATAATAACCGCTTCGGCTATTACCTAACTTTTCTGTTTTTCTTTTCAGATGAAAATATAAAAATCTATAAAAATTTTGGAACAATCCAGGTATTACCTTTCTCACACCCACGGGAAAGGGACGACACCATTCACTCGGAACAATGTCAAGCTTTTGACAAACAAATAAAGGAGGATATTGTCCACTAATTCATATTCTATATTGAGTGCAGATGGCATCTACTAATTCCGAAGCTACGCATGAGGAAGAGGTCTAGCTTCTTCCACTCGAATCCATAACAAAAGCAAGAGGCCATTGGTTTTTGGATGACCAACCAGTGTCAGACCTCATTTTCATGGCCACTGTCAAGATTATGGATAGGGATCATTATTTCCCTATTATGTCGCAAGACTTCAAAACTATAATACAAGGATTACCGCATATCGAGGATGTATGGACACAGGCAGGCCTAGAGGCATTTCTCAAATTGCCAATTTATCTACCAGATTTTCAAAGATGTACACAAGTAATGAATACACTGCAGCCTGCAGCAACGAAAATATCAGTTCCCGAAGCACGAGTATTGGATAAAGTAGGAACATGGAAAACCATTCAATTCACACATGAACTAATCAACAAAGCCTTTAGATGGAATCAAGAAGGGATCACTAACGTCAAAGAGGAATGTCATGATCCTAAAAAGAGGTCCTTTTTGGATATCAACAGGACTGATATTGAAGATGTTGTCCGTCTGGTGCACCAACATTTTTGTTTCCCAAGTATGCACAGATATACTGCACCACAAAAGATTGTAGTACAACTACTCTCGCATGCAATGAGACAAGTGGGAAATAAAGTAAACATGACTGGCTATGTCCAAGAAAGATTATTTGAAGCCCAGAAGAAGTAGGGCCAGAAGAAGTTTCTCAATGGGAGTTTGGCTTTGACATTACTTATATATGAAGCTCTTGAAATGAAAAACTGCTTACGTGAGATGCCAACCTCAGAAGGGCTAGCCAAATATGCCAAATCCGCTACGGTCCCCAAGAAAAAGAAAGCAACTGTTGTCGTAGAAGAGGCAGGAACCAGTTCACAGAAACTTATGAGGGGTACAAAGCGTCTAAGAGAGGAAGAAGCCCAAGCTACACCCCAATCAAAGCGGACACACATTCTTCCAAAGATTACGATGACCCAAATGCCTATTGCCAAGAGAGATCTCTCTGCCGCCCTAGAAGAGACACATCAGTACATGCAAGGGCAAGTAAACCTGAATGTCCAAGGTCATCATTATAGACAAGCAAGTCAAGAGAAACAACAAATGTGTCAAGAAAAGACCCCAAAACAACCTGGGAGATACAAAGAACTGGGCTTAGATGATTCTAGTCACGAAAAAGACACTCTAGACACTGACATAAGGACAGAAACTCAAGAAGAAGAATGGAATGAGATCAATCAAGTCGAAGTAATAGCCAAGGATCCAACTTCAGATTAGGCAGCCCCATGACACTACATTACATGTGGCACAGGGCAAAGACGTCACAACAGGCGAAGAACCTAGTATACCAACCACATGGCTCAATGTGGATGTTACTCAACTGAAGCTTGTAGTCAAGCAAATGATTCAAAGGGCTATGGACACCCAACAACAGATGATGGAAATAGATGCACATTATGATAAGGCCATGAGGGAAAAGAGTCAATTCCAAATAATGAGCGAACAATTGTCATCACAAGTAATCCAGGCCCAAAAAGAGATAGCAGCCAAAAACACGGAGTTGCTCGAAGTAAAAACGCAATACGATACGTTAATGACTCATCATCACCAACTTCAAGCACAGCTCGCTGATTTACAAAAATTACATGATGCAAGCAAGGCTGACAAAGAAAGAATGAAGGCTAGAAGCACTCTACTTGAGACACAGCTAAAGTTGTACATGGAAGAGAATGACACTTTACGAAGCAGGAATAAAGAATTGATGAAATCATTGTTATATGATCAACCTATTGAACAACAGGAGACACCCGAAACTAAAGAAAAAGAATTAAGAGATCAGGTGGCACAATATGCAGATTTGCTGAGTCAAGAGCGAGAATTGAAAGAAGAATGGGAACAAAAGTACTGTCAGGAAACCAATGAGCTAAAAAAACAGTTGAATACAGCACATGGGAAACTTGCAGCAAGCTACAGTGAAAACATGGACCATGTCGCTGAAATTGGTAATGAATTGCTGGCAGCAAAAGAAGCACTCAGAGCAGCCATACAGGAAAGTAAAGTAAAAACTGAACAAATAGAGCAACTAGAAATCCAAATCAACTAGAACGCAACGATCGGGACACCAGTAGTGCCAGCTAAGGAAAATCCTACTGACGAGGTAGAGGTACGTCCTCTATCTCCCCTGATCTATAATTCTCCAATACATGAGCAGATGGCGGATATACATGATGATCATCCCATGCCATACACTGCAGAAATAAGTCAGAAGGAGCGGGCACTAGTGGTGTCCCGATTGACGGAAAATTTTGAAAATGAAGTAATCAAAGTAATGAAAGAAGCCAAGATCAAGGGTAAGGACTTGGAAAAGATCATGAAGCCTTTCAACATTCCGTACGGATTATTGAAAGGGAAAACAAGACAATATAAAAAGAAGATTACAAAGAAAAGTCCAGATGAGCAGCTAAATTTTAAACATGACACATTCGCATACAGTCAAGAAGAATTTGAAGCGGCACAACCTGTGTGGAGAAGAAAGCTTTTGGAGAAACATCCCACACTATGGGTGCATTGGCAAGCAGCACCTTATTCATTACAGGTAAACCCTTCCTTTTGTCCTATACCACGCCGAAGGGATACTAGAGAACTTTTGGACCTGCAAAGAAATGGCGCTATAAATAAACAGTGGCTGAATTACCCCCTGCTTCCGAGCCTGCCACATAATTACTTGCCAACGGAAGATTACATGGTCAAAACCATCGAATTTTGGCTGCAGAATTATGCGACAGTACTCGACCTAACTGTCAAAATGACAAATAAAATACTCAGCATGATTCTTACAGTATTAAAGGTCTTCAAGCATGCAGCCTACATGTTTTTGAATTTCATTGGTATTAATCAGGGAACAGACATACTCATTTTTGACCTATCTGTTATGCCTAGCCGACCAACAATAATGGCTTATTATTCTAGATTGATGTTTTTGCCAAGTGTATATATGCAAACGTTTGAAGAAGCGTTCTTTACTGGATTTTTTGAAATTGATTCAGAAGTCTTTTTGAAGAGAGCAGAAAGTATATAGAACATACGCCCGTCGCTCGTCAAAGCCTGTCGGGGACGATAGAGTCCAGGAGGGGGGCAGTGTTGAGGGAGAATCAAGTAAAAGAAAGAAAAGAAGAAGACAACGAAAGAAGCTTCACTAAAAAGGAATACTTTAAGACATATCTCTGCAAGAAGCCCCGCAAGGGCGCAACACCCATCTCTGCACAGAGCCCCGCAGGGGCGCACACACCAAGGAAAGGACGCAGCCACACAAGGGTGCTTCAACCTCTTGATCTTTGGCAGGTCCAGATCGAAGACTGAAGCATCACATCCTCATACCTTCCACTGGTGGCGTGCATGGCAACCCGACTTATCAAGCAAGACAAGTGTATCAAGCCCAGAGGATGTAAAACAAGAATTAAGAAGAGGCCGTCAAAACTGAACACCTGTTTTACAAACAGGCAAAACTGAGCAAGGGTTGCATGCAGACAAAAAACTGAAGCAAAAAGTAAAGCCTGTCAAGGGACGACAGAGACAAAGAGGGGGAGAGTGTTGCAGAGCTAAAGAGAGCACAAGGCAGAGAAAAAGATGGGCCCCAAAATTTTTCCGATTTGGACAACCAATTTTTGTATTATAACCATTCTTGTAATATATTTTCCGTTGTAAATGCACTAGAGGAGTCCTCTAGATGCATCCCCTCAGAAGATTAGAAACTTACCCATGTAAAATAGTAGGAATTAGTCTTTTAGTGAATAAAGTGCCGGTCTCTTGTGTGAAAGAACCATTTTTAGGGCACTAGTATATAAGTCAAATTGTGACTCTTTGTAAAGACTTTTTGCCATTGTGAGAATCAAGAGCACAGAAATTCGAATTTGTGTCTTCTTCCCTCTGTATCTTCTTCTTTGTGAGCTTGTGTGCATGTGTATGGCTTGGAAAGAGTGTTAGGAATAGTTTTGTATCCATGAAAGTGTTTGTTTATTGTTGTTAAGGTGTGTTCGAAGTGTAGGAAGTGCTGAAGTGTAGGAAGGTTTTCCCGCGACTCCGTATTTTGCTCATAACTTGAAGTAGGAGTGTGCAAATTGAGTGAAACCATCGGCATTGGATGCGTCTTCTCGAGAGCTTCGAAATGCATATGCTATTTGCTATAGTTGGAGTTTAGAGCTGAGAGAAAAGCTCAATTTACTGTTGGCTGCTGCACCAAGTATCGTGACACCATGACTGTCAGTTGAAGCTTGTTTGGATTAGTCTTTACCTTGTTTGCACTCTTTAAGTAGTTCATTTGCATTGATCATGTCTTGAATGCATGTCCTCATACACTCGGCTAGGTTTGCATACTCATCGGATTGATAATTAAGCGTGAATCCCCACTATATGCACTTGAGGGGGATTGAGGTATAGTCTCTTTCTCCACAAGTCCCTAAGTTGATACTTAGGTCAACACAAGCTGATAGTAAATGTGTTGAATGTTTTTTCAACTTTGCATTGCTAGTGGTTCTAAAGCTAATCACAAAGAAATTCCTTCAAAGCTTCTAGTAATGTTTTACCTAATTGTATAAAGGATGGGAATATGTGCCATCTCTTAAGTTTTTAGATTGCTCTTTACCTCATAGAGTTTTTGGGCTTAATAAATTCATTTTTCCATCTCTTAATTATTCCTTGGTTTGCTATTTGCCTTCAAAAAATGTGCTTAATTGTTGTTGCTTTAGCTAGAAAGTTTATCTGGGGAGGGGACTCTCAAACTAGTAAAATTGCAAAAGTGGCTTGGGATACTTACTATTTTCCCAAAGCTAAAGGCTCCTTGGTCATCTTGTACATATAGAACATCAATGCTAAATGTTCCTTAGGGTAACTTTTATTAGCTTGTGAGGAGTTAACCAATGGTCATATTACCTCTTGTAAAACATCTCAAGAAGCTTGGAGGACCCTTAAATACTGATATGATGACAAAACTCCATTGAAAAGCTACAACCTAGAAGCTAAATTTCATAACCTAGAAATTAGGCCTCAAGAACCTGTCACTAAAGTCATTACTACTTTTGTCGACTATCACCACGGGCTCCCTTTATGTGACATGCAAGTCATAAGTCAAGGTATGTCCATTAGACTTCTTAGCAAACTCCCAAAGTCATATGAGATTTTTGTCACGACCCTCTACAATAGACATCAAGTCTATTAAGACTATTGCTCCATGATGACTCATGAGCAAATTCTTCATCATCTCAATAAATGACTATGAGAGCCAAGGAACCATTTAACAAGCCTAAGAAATATCGCCATCATTCTAGAAATTCTCATAAGCAAAGCTCCAACAATAATTTCACATATACCTTGAGATATTTCTTTACAAGAAGAAGAATAGCTCAAAGGCATCTACATCCAGAGGAAATTCTAAGTCTTCCACACATCTACACCTCAATAGAAGCCAATGCCTAGATTACTTTCAGCTCCTTGCAAGAACGCATATTCGAGAGCATACCTACTTTCCACATGCACAAAGATTGAGAATCCTTTTAGGAACTAGAATAATACAATGGGAAGTCTATTTGGGCAATAATAAGAGTCTCGCAATTGAAGGAAAAGGAAAAGTTGAGATCAATGATAAATGATAACACAAAGCTTTATCCAATGTACTCTTCATGCCTAACCTTTGCATGAATATCCTCTTAGTCAAATCCATCACTAATAATCACAAGCAATTCGTGTTTGAAAACACTTAGGTTAATTGATCCTACAACTCGGGATATTATAGCCTAAGGCATAAAAGACAAAGAATTATACTAGCTTTCATGCTTCCTAAATAAGGAATCACTCTCCACACTTTGACATCAAAGATATAGGCATATAACCTAACTTACCAAGATATCAACATCTCCATTGTTTAAGGGATTGCCAAAGATTATTCAAGTGAAATATGTGTGCCAAGTTTGCACTCAAGGAAAACAACATGGGGCTCTCGTACTAAAAGAGGCATCCACCCAAGCAAGGAATTCTCTGGCCCTTGTTCATATGGATCTTTGTGACCTATGAATACACCATCTAAAACTATGTTATGCATGACATCCAAAAACTTCACGAGCCTTTTAACTTTGAAGAAGCTCAAGGCCAACCGGAGTGGGAAGAAGGAATGAAAATTGAGATGGATACAATTCACAAGAACAGTACTTTAACACTTATACCTAATCCATCCAATAATCAAGTCATAGGATTTAAGTGGCTTAATAAAATCAAGTAGAAATCAGATCAAACTCTGGACGTTTACAAAACATGAGTAGTAGTAAAAGGATATAAGAAATATCAAGGCATCGCATATGGGAAAACATTTTCCCCTAGTGCATGGTTCATAACCATTTGGGTAATCCTTGCCTCAAGTTCTCATTTTAGATGGTCCACCTACCAACTTGTTGTAAAATGTGCTTTCCTCAATGGCAATCTTCAAGAAGAGGTATATATTGAACAACTCAAAGGTTTCCAAATCAAAGGAAAGGAAGATCATGTCTACAAGATACATAAAGTACGTTATGGACTCAAACAGGCTCTTGGACATAGTATGAGAAAATACATCAATTCTATGAAGGGAAAGGATTCTATCGAAGCATTCTCATTGCAAACCTCTCCATCTATCAAAAAGAGTACTTGGTAACCATCATAATTATGTATATAGATGACTTGATCTTGAAAGTTTAGATAATAATCACATCAAATTCATCATTAAGTAACTTCATCTTGAGAATTCAATGAGAGATCTTGGCTTGCTTCATTACTTCCTTGGCAAACAAGTTTGGAAATTGAATAAAGGAATCTTCTTCTCACAAAAGAAGTACTACTCTAATATACTTTCTAGATATAACATGAACCAATGTCGCTCATTTTCTACACCTCTTAACCACAACATCAAGCTTAGACTAGAGGACTTCACCACATGTGGATTTGCATGAAAATGGAAAACTAGTTGGCTCTTTGCTCTTTGTAGCCAACACTCGACCTAACATTGCATATGTGATTGGTTCTCTTAGTCAATTCACCTATTAGACTCATCAAAAACATGAGCAAGCTACTATGAGATTGCTTTTTTACCTTTCAGTCACTTGACATCATGGTCTTTGGTACAAAGGGGACATTGATCTTGTAGGATATTTCGATTCAGATTGGGCTAGTGATCTTGATTCTCAGTGGTCTGATTTTGTGTATATGTTCTTGGCTGGCTCAAGACCCATCTTTTGGGCAAGTAAGAAGTTGCCTATAGTTGTCCTTTCATCCACATAGACCAAGTATTGAGCATCAAATATTGTAGCATGTGAGGCCATATGGTTTTGTCATTTATTGTTTGACATTGTTATTTTGTAGGATTCTGCTACATGCATCTACACTAATAGTTAGTCAGCCTTGGTCATCGCTAAGAATTGAGTCTTCCATGTTTGCACTAGACACATTGAGATCTAGTAATCACGAGAAGATCATATCTCTAGGGATTACTTTGGAGTAGTGTACCTCTCAAGAGCCTAGCAAACATGTTCATGAAGGCTTTATGCAAAAAATGGATCTACATAGAGGTTGTTGAAGTCATGATTTCATCTATTCCATTACATTTTATATTCGTATGGGTGCATCTCCATTTTGTATCTAGGAGATACTCCGTTTCACATTTATATAAAGAGCCTCCTCCAAATCTATATAAGAAGGGCCTGTCCCCCACTTTGTACTTAGTTAAAAGCTCGGAGAGCCTACTTCATGCTCTTGGAAAGATCACTCTAATCCATGTGAGTTTATCCACTTCATGCTCTATACACTTTAAGAATCATTCTCTTTTCATGTTGTGAGTACATTGTTCATTTTATTTTTCTTCCACATGTGTACTCTTTATAAAAAGGAGTTATATGATATGTGGAATGAAATCAATTCATGAAAGTAAGTCAGACCAAAGATTCATGAAAGCCTTTGAAATTATTCCTAGGTATAGCCTTTGTGAAAAGGTTTCAAACATTACCGTGTGTGGGAATATGGGCCAAAATCATCTCTCTAGCATAGAGTATTCCCCTAACATAATGATAGTGTACCTCAATGTGCTTTATGCAAGCATGGAAAAAAAGGTTCCTCATAACTTCCAATGCATTGTGATTGACAGTGAAGATGGTGGTGGCATAAGACATACCAACACCCAAATTATCCATAAGGTATTTGATAAACACACACACACATTCAAATAGAGTCAATTGTAGCTATGAAAGCCTCCCTACACTCAACCTTACCACTAGAAGTGGACACCATAGGCTCCTTCTTTCTCAGCCAAGATATACATGAGCTACCAAGCATGAAGCAAAAACCACTTGTGGACACATGAGTTCCATAGATTTTGATAGTTCCATGCTCCACTCTTTTGTCCAAAGTCTCTTTTATTCACATGCAAGCTCATTTATCCCACATGCAAGAAGATTCTGCAAAAATCAATATAAGGAGGGCCTCCCTTCACAAGAACATTCAATTTAGCTCTTCACAAGAGTGGTCACACTCTCTTCATGGAGTCTTCATGCTAATAGAGCAAGGTATATAAGTCATTTTGGTCTCTCTTTGACTAGCTGTCGTGTACATTGAACTAGATCATCATTTCATTTAGAAATTGTTTTTGTAAGTGTATACATCCATTTGGAGTGAAATATGTTTTGTTGGAAAGATATTTGTGTTTACTATAGGTCTACAAAAAATCATTGGAGCTCTCTGCATGTGCTTGGAGAAAGAGAAATTATGGTGTGCAGAGGTCAAAGAAGGGTACCTATGGAGGTCATTCATGCATTGCATAGAGGCTGAGATGCTTTTCCCATCAATATGGACATATGGCATGACCTAGCTTAGACATATGGCATCCAAGTGGGACATGTGGCATCCCTTGGTTTTCATGGACATATTTCATCCATGGTATTGGGACATATGGCATCTTTGGGATCTTGGGGCATATGGGATTTGAAGACATGTGACGTTTGGGATTGAAGTGCTTTTGTGAGGATGCAAGGACGAATGAGATCCCTAGACATGTAGAGGGTTTACAACATGGGCTAGAGGGTAGACATCTATTTGACTTCGTTGATCTTGTGTTTGTTGGATATGCACTTCCTTGGATCCATTGATGGGATCTTGATGTATTGTAGTCTCCTCTTCTATCTTGTCCTTTGTGTTTGCTTTTGGTTGATGTAGAAGCGTTGTTTTTTTTTGTTGTACCCTTCTTCACTTGGTTTTCATTTCTTGGGAAGTGTGTACATTATGTTGCTTTGCGCTTCAAGTGCCATATACTTGTGGGAATTTGTATTATATGATTTAGAGAGCGCATGGATATTTTTCTTTTGCGAGAGCCAATATTTTGAATTCAAATTCAAAAGTCCACCTAAAGGTAAATCCTAAACTATAGGATATATTCTCTCATCAATCATATAGTGAATGAATTGAGATTTTATGCTTCCTAACTTTACGTGGAAGTAAGCTCTTTTACAAGGGTAAAACAAGGGATTGATCATATAAGGTTTCATGAGCAATATGCTAATCATCCAAGTATGTGGGCTTCAATTCTCTTGCACCAACAGCTCAACCTCAAGCCCAACATGCTTGTTCTTCATTTCTCCTTGATATCCTACAAACCAATTGTGTACCTAAGATCCAACTAGGGACTTGTGGAGAAAGAGACTATACCTTGATCCCCCTCAAGTGCATATAGTGGGGATTCACGCTTTATTTATCAATCCGATGAGTATCTAAAACTAGCCGAGTGTATGAAGACATGCATTCAAATGATGATCAATGCAAATATGCTTCCCAAAGAGTGCAAACAAGACTATGACTAATCCAAACAAGCTTCAACTGTTAGTCATGGTGTCACGATACTTGGAGCAGCAGCCAACAGTAAATTGAGCTTTTCTCTCAACTCCGAACTCTGAATATACCAAATAGCATATGCATTTCAAAGTTCTCGAGAAGATGCATCCAATGGTGGTTTTCATTCAATTCTGACACTTCTACTTCAAGTTATGAGCAAAATACTGAGTCGCGGAAATGACCTTCTACACTTTAGCACTTCCTACACCTCACACATGCCTTAACAACAGCAAACAAACACTTTCATGGATAGACAACACTTCCTAACACGCTTTTCAAGCAACACACATGCACACAATCTCACAAAGAAGATGATACAGAGAGGAGAAGACATAAATTTGAAATTCTGTGCTCTTGATTCTCACAATGGCAAAAAAGTCTCTACCAAGAGTCACAAATTGACTTATATACATGTGCCCTAAAAAATGGTCCTTTCACACAAGAGACTGGCACTTTATTCACTAAAAGGTTAATTTCCTACTAATTTACATGGGTTAAGCTACTAATCTCCATGGGTATGCATCTAGAGGACTCCTCTAGTGCATTTACATCGAAAAAAATATATTACAAAAATGATTATGATACAAAAATAAAGTGTCCAATTAAGAAAAATTTGGGGGCTTGTCTTTTTCTCTGCCTTGTGCTCTTCTTAGCTCTGCAACACTCTCCCCCTCTTTGTCTCTATCGTCCCTTGACAAGCTTTACTTCTTGTCTGTCGCTTATTTTTCGCATGCATCTCTTGGTCAGTTTTGCCTCTTTATTAGTCTTGCATTATGTTTTAGTGGCCCCGTTCTTGATTCCTCTTTCACATCCTCTAGCGTGATGCATTCGTTTTGCCTGTTCTTTTCTTCTCATTGCCCACAACCCGTGGAGATGGACTACCCAATGTTTGTAGTCTAGCTCGCCAATAATCTCTTTAAGTCTGGGTTGCTGTGTTAAGTCGGGCTGCCACGCATGCCACCAGTGGAAGGTATGAAGGTGTAGTTCTTCAACCTTCGATGTGGACCTTCCAAAGATCAAGAGGTTGAAGCACCTTCTTGGGGTTTTGGATCCGTCGGATATCTTCTTGCACTTCTTCATGGATACTTTCCTAGCCGTGGTTCCTCCTTCCACCTACGTGCTTTTCCTTGATGTGTGCCCCTGGGGGGGCTCTGTGTAGAGATGGGTATTGTGCCCCTGCGGGGCTTCTTGCAGAGATATATCTTCAAATATGATCTTTTAGTGAAGCTTCTTTCTTTGTCTTCTTCTTCTCTTCTTTTTGCTAGACTCTCCCTCAACACTGCCCCCTCCTGAACTCTGTCGTCCCCGATAGGCTTTGGAAGTCGACGGGAGTATGTTCTATACACTTTTTGCTCTGTTGCATTACGCAGATTAGCTTCACGTATCATGAGTTGTTTCCACTGTTCTGCTTTCACACCATCATGTGGGTGGCTGTCTGTGATCGGCAAAGAAATTTAGCTCATATGCCACCAGTCTGGCATTCAAATTGGATGACATCTTTAATAAAATTTCTGAGTCAATTTCAAAATAACCTGTGAAAAACGCTTCTTCGAATGTTTGCATATATGTACTCGGTAGAAACATAAGCCTAGAATAATATGCCATTATTGTGGGTCGGCTCTGCATACAAACAGATAAAAAATGAGGATATCTGTGCCTTGATTAATACCAATGAAATTCAAAAATGTATACGCCGCGTGCTTGAAGACCTTCAATATTGTAAGTATCATACTTAGGATTTTATTTGTCATCTTGATGGTTAAATCGGGGACTGTTGCATAACAATGCAGCCAAAATTCAATGGTTTTTACCATATAATCGTCCGTTGCTAGATAATTATGAGGTGGACTGGGAGGTAACGGATAATTTAGCCACTGTTTATTGATCGCACCACTTTTTTGCATGTCCAAAAATTCTCTGGCTTCTTTGCGACGGGGCGTTGGTCAAAAAGAAGGGTTTACCTGGAATAAGTATGGTGCTGCTTGCCAATGCACCCGCAATGTAGGATTTTTCTCCAAAAATTTTATTCTCCAAACAGGCTGTGCAGCTTCAAACTCTTCTTGAGTATAATTGAATGTGTCATTTTTGAAGTGCAGCTGTTCGTCTTGATTTTTCTGTGTGATTTTCTTTATGTATTGCCTTGTTTTCTCTTTCAATAATCCATACGGAATGTTGAAAGGCTTCATGATGGTATCCAAGTCTTTGCCCTTTATTTTTGCTTCCTTCATTACTTTGATCACTTCATTTTCAAAATTCTCTGTCAACCAGGACACCAATAGTGCCCGCTCCTTCTGACCTATTTCTGCAGTGTATGGCATTGGATGATCATCATGTGGTTCCGCCATCTGTTCTTTTATTGGAGAATTATAAATCAGGGGAGATAGAGAACGTACCTCTACCTCGTTAGTAGGATTCTCTTTTGTCGGCTCTATTGGTGTCCCGATTGGTACTTTCTCTTCTGTTTTGGTCTCTAATTGTGCTATTCGTTCAGTCTTCTCTTTAATTCCTTGCATTGCTGCCCTGAGTGCCTCTTTGGCCGCAAGTAACTCATTGCCAATCTCTGCTACCTGATCCATATTTTCACTGTAACTTACTGCAAGTTTTCCGTTGGTCGTATTCAGCTGCTTCTTTAGCTCATTGGTTTCTTGAACGTACCTACATTCCCAGTCTCCTTTTAAGGCTTGCTCTTGCTTCAGCAAATCTACATATCTCACAATCTGATCTTTCAGTTTCTTCTATCAGTGACTGATGTCTCTGGCTTTTCTATAGGTTGATGATATAGTAACGTCTTCATGAGTTCTTTATTACGGCTGCGTAAGCTATCATTTTCTTTCGTGTATACTTTCAGTTGTGTTTCAAGCAGATTGCTTTGAGTTTTCATTCTCTCCTTGTCTGCTTCACTAGCTTCATGTTGTCTTTGTAAGTCTGTCAGTTGTGCCTGGAGTTGATGATGCTGCTTCATCAATGTATCACATTGTGCCTTGACTACGGTTATTTCCATAGTCTTAGCTGAGATTTCTTGCTAGGCTTGGATTAGCTGTGCGGACAATTGTTCACTCATGACTTGAAATTGATTCTTTTCGCGCATGGCCTTGTCATAATCCGCATCTATTTCCATCATTTGTTGTTGCGTATCCATGGCCATTTGTATCATTTGCTTGACCACAGGTTTTAATTGAGTAACATCGACATTAAACCATGTGGTAGGGATGCTAGGTTCTTCACCTGTTATAACATCTTTACCCTACGCCACATGTAATGTAGTATCATGGGGCTGCCTAATATGGAGTTGTATTTGTGGCTCAGCCTCCCTGTGGTCAATCTTGCCCTGTGGCATATCATGAGGTATCTCGATCACAATTGGTTCCTTATTTTGAGGGACACTATCTCCTCTATCCATGTATGCCTATGTTTCTTCTTTTACAGGTGGCATTGTATCTTTAGTTGTGGTTGAAACTTCCTTGATACTGATTTTAGACTGATCGTTCAATTGAATAACATGTATTTGTTCAATAGAAGTTTCTAGTCTCTTTTCTTGTGACTGTTGATTGTCAAGCATAACTTCGACCTGATTGATTTCTGTCCATTCCTCATTGTGTGTTTCTGTTCTTATGTCAGTGTCCAATGTGTCTTTCTCAGGGCTAGATTCTTCATTAGAGCTCGAATCTTCTAACCCCGGTTCTTTGTATCTGGCCGTTTGTTCTGGAGTATGTTCTTTATCTTTGTGTTTATTTTCCTGGCTTGCCTGTTTGTAATGATGACCTTTGACATTTAAATTTACTTGCCCCGCATATATGTGTGCGTCTCTTCTAGAGCTACAGAGAGATCTCTTTTCATGATCGGTTGTTGGGTCACAAGAATCTTTGGCAACATATGTGTTCTCTTTGATTGTGGTGTCTCCTGAGCTTCTTGCTCTCTTAGGCGTTTAGTTCCCCTCATGGGTTTCTTTGAACTGGTTCCAACTTCTTCAATAGAGATGACTGTTTTCTTTTTCTTTGGAACGGTCGCTGACTTTGCATATTTTGATATCTCTGTTGAGGTTGGCATCAAGCGTAAGCAGTCTTTCATTTCTAGGGCCTCGTAAATGAGTAATGTCAATGCTGAACTTCTATTCAAGAACTTTTTCTGACCCCACTTTTTCTTTGCTTCAAATAGGTGGTCTTGAATATACAGGGTCATATTCACTTGGTTTCCCACTTGTCTCATTGCATGTGAAAGTAATTGCACTACGATCTTTTGAGGTGTTGTGTATCTATGCATACTTGGAAAGCAAAAATGATGGTGCACTAAGCGAACCGAGTCTTCAATATCTGTTTTGTTGATTTCCAAAAACGTTCTCTTTTTGGGATCATGACATTCATCTTTGACATTGGTTAAACCATTTTGATTCCATCCAAAAGCTTGGTTGATTAACTCATGAGTGAATTGAATTGTTTTCCATGTACCAACTTTGTCAAGCACTCTGGCTTCAGGGACTGAAGGCTTATCTGATGCTGATTGTAGTGTATTCATAACCTGTGTGCATCTCTGGAAATCTAGCAAATATATTGGAAGTCTTAAGAATTCATCAATACGAGCCCTTGCCCATACATCTGTCATGCGAGGTAGTCCTTGTACGATAGTCTTGAAATCTTGAGACATGATAGGAAAGTAGTGATCCCTATCCATGATCTTAATGGTTGCCATGAAAAGAAGCTCGGACACTGGTTGATCATCAAAGAACCAATGACCTCTTGCCTTCGTGATTGACTCCAAGGGAAGAAGTTCGACCTCTTCTTCTTGCGTAGCCTCAGAATTAGAAGATGCCATCTGCACTCAATATAGAGCAGTAATTAGTGGCAAGCTAGTATCAAGAATCATCCTTCACTTATCCACATTGAATTTGGCAACTCTTCGAGTGGATTGTTGTGAAGAGATGGATAGGTATGTGCTTGAAGATGAAGAGGTGTTGCAAAATCCTTGATCTACACCAGCCAAATGAACTCCAGGAGTATATGGTGGGCCCTTTTAGCTTGCCAATGGATGTATTAGACACCCTATGTACCTTGGAAGATCACTCTCAAAAAGATAGATCAAAACAGATAAGTTGGAGTTAGCTCAGAGGTGAAAAACTTGCTATTTTTGGTACATACACCTGTCCAGTGTTTTGCATAATTCTCTGAGCACAGCAGCAATTAACTTAATTCCTCTTGGAGAAGTTTAGATAACTTAAAGAGATAACTTTCAAGAGTAATATCATCAAAAATAATAAACCACACACTGAGAATGAGTTTTAACAAGTGATGACATCATCCCAATTTACAATTTGAGACCAGTGAGCAAAAAAATGAACATAACTCAAAATGTAGGCATTCAATGATTATGAAAATTTGTATGGTTATACTAGACAGTAAGTTGAATCCAACAAGCTTTAAATCATTGAATTTGGATAAGTAACCACTGCGAAATGGCTCTGACAAGGTGAGTGAAAAAGTCGGGTACCTGACAGAGAAGTGAAGATGAATAGACCCTGTTGACTTCAAATGAACATAACTGAATATTGAAAACTCCAAATGACATGAAAATTTGTGCCATATAGTAGACTTATAGAGCTAACTTTACCAAGTTAAATCACTGAAAAGGATGCACCAAGCTCAGAGAAAACATCTCTGCAATCTGACTGAGAAAACTGAGAGTAATGGCAGTGAGTAGTACACTTCACAAGAACATGGACATATGAACTCAAATAATCATGAAAATGAAAGTATATTGCTTGTACAATACAATGACTTACTGATACATATGTGTGACTTGTAATCACACCTTGATATGGCATAAAGCTTAGCTCTTGGAGGTCTTCACATAGGTCTCTCTAACCACGACTAAAAATGCCATCTATTTATAGTTGAGTTTGGGAGGCTAACTTCCCTCAATCACTCTCCAATCAATCAGTGATTGATTTGATTCTCTACCTACCACAAATCACAAATTTGTGGCTCTTCTTTCCCTTTTTTATCATGTGGACTCAACCACTTAAGATGCTCTTACTTTTACATTAAGTAAACTCTTCAAAAAGTACAAGAGGTAGTTCACAAGTGAACTTTACATAGTCTTCATTTTAAAGCTTTTTCTATGACTTTGTGGGACTCAAGCCAATACTTAGGCTTGTCATAGACTTGCTCCAACAGCTCCCCCTCAAGCCAAGTATGCTTGAGGTCTTCAATCTTCCAAGATTACCTGCAAACCTATCATAGCCTTGAATTTGCAAAGCTTTGTACCATCCAATGCTTTGGTTAGAATATCTGCACATTGTTGATGAGTAGACACATATGATATTTGAATCTCTTTGCTTAGAACCTTTTCTCGTACATAGTGATAATGAACTTCAATATGTTTAGTCCTTGCATGAAAAATAGGATTAGCAGCCAAGTGAATAGAACTCATATTGTCACCAAAAATAGTTGGAGTTCCAAACTCCAATCCAAGATCTTTGAACAATGTCTTCATCCACATAGCTTCTTGTGTAGCTATGGCAAGACCTCTATATTCAGCTTCAGTAGAAGAGAGAGCAACTGTGGGTTGCTTCTTGGATGACCATGAAATAAGCTTTGAACCTGCAAAGGTAAGATAACGTGAAGTGCTCCTTCTATCTTCTTTGGAGCCAGCCCAATCTGCATCAGAAAATAGCTTCAAACCTAAATCAGATACATAAGGATAATAAAGTTCTTCATTTATGGTTCCTTTGAGATACTTGAGAATCCTTTTGGCAGCATCCATATGTGGTTTCCTTGGTGTGTGCATAAATTGACTTAGCACACTCACACTATAACATATATCTACTCTTGTCAATGTGGCATAGTTGAGACTACCCACTAGACTTTGATATGATGTGATGTCCTCTATGAGTTCACCTTCATGTGAGCTCAATTTGTGATTGACCTCCATTGGAGTACCTGCAATCTTACAATCTTGCATCTTGAATTTTTCCAACATGTCCTTAATGTACTTTCTTTGAGTGAGAAACAAACCATGATCTTTGTAGACAACTTCCAAACCTAGGAAGTAGGTAAGTGAACCCAAATCACTTATCTTGAACTCTTCTCTCATATGATCTTTGATCTTCTTCATACCATCTGCATCATTTCCTGTCAATATAATATCATCTACATATACACATAAGTACATGACCTCAGAATTACTCTTTTTGATAAAGAGTGAAGGATCTGCCTTGCTTGGTTGAAAGCCTTTGTCTTGCAAGAATGAAACAAGCTTGAAATTCCAAGCTCTTGGAGCTTGCTTGAGACCATACAATGCTTTGTTAAGTTTACACACATAATCAGGATAAACTTGATTCTCAAAACCAGGTGGTTGTGCCATATATACCTCTTCTGTTATCCAACCATTCAAGAATACATTCTTTACATCTAGTTGAAGTATCTTCCAATTCTTGGAAGAGGCAATACTAAGCAAAACCCTAATAGTAGGCATCTTTGCCACAGAAGAGAAAGTCTCCTCATAATCAATTCCCTGAGTTTGTGCAAAGCCTTTTGCTACAAGCCTTGCCTTATACCTGTTAATGGAACCATCAGAATTCTTCTTGAGTTTATAGACCCATCTTGAGCCTATTACCTTCATGGATGAAGTCTTGGGCACCAAATCCCAAGTGTTGTTTTCCTCAAGTGCTTCAATCTCTTCCTTCATTGCATGCTTCCATTCTGTTTTTGCTTTGGCCTCTTCAAATGATGATTGCTCCTCTTGGTTTATGTCCTGTGCTATGTAGATAGAATTTTTAGTTACTAATGAGGTGTCAAACCCATACCTTTCTGGTTTTTTCTTTTCCCTCATAGATCTTCTTAGGCCATGATGTGATGATTCTGCCTCATGTCCAATTTCCTTCAATTTTGCTTTACCTTTAGACTTCCATGCTTTGATCTTTTCCATCTGAGATTCTTCATCATCCTCTGAGGTGTCTTGTTCTTCAATCTTTGGTTGTTCTCTACCAAGATTTGAAAAATCTTCTTCAAGATTATATGGTAAATTGACCTTCCTGCATGAATCTTCATACCATGAATTGTTCTCATCAAAAACTACATCTCTTCTTACCAAGAATCCTTTGTTGGTAGGGTTGTATAACCTGTAGCCCTTTTGATTGCTGTCATATCCAATAAATACACACCTTTCTGCCTTTGGATCCATCTTGCCTTTAACCTGTGAAGGAACATGAGCAAAAGCAATACATCCAAAAATTTTACAATGATCTAAGCTTGGTCTTCTTCCATTCCAAGCCTCATATGGAGTCATTCCATCAAGGGATTTTGAAGGCAACCTGTTAATCAAGTAAGTGGCTGTAGATATAGCCTCAGCCCATAAGTAATTAGGTAAATGCTTTTCATTTAACATAGACCTTGCAGCTTCAACAATTATCCTATTCCTCCTTTCTGCCACTCCATTTTGCTCAGGAGCGTACCTTGTAGTTACCTCTCTTTTGATTCCTCTTTCTTGAAGAAAAGAATCAAACTCATGGGAGAAGTATTCTCCCCCTCCATCTGACCTTAACCTTTTTAGTGATTTACCTGTTTGATTCTCCACAAGAGCCAAATATCTTTTGAAACATGAAAAAACTTCATCTTTGTGTTTCATAAAGAATAGGATAGTCCATCTACTTCAATCATCAATAAAGGAGACATAACACCTTGATCCAGATATTGAAGCTTCCTTGCTAGGTCCCCATACATCTGTATGAACCAACTCCAAGAGATCTCCATGCATATAACCTTTCTTCATGAATGGTAACCTATGAGACTTTCCAAATTGACATGCACTACACTTATAAATCATATGTTGTTTTGACAAATTAGGGAGTCCAAGTACACTTTGGTCCCTGCAAATTTGCTTTAATGACCTTTCACCAATATGTGCTAACCTTTTGTGCCATACTTCCAATTCTGTGAGTGTCTGACTACCATAATTAAAGAGAGCAATGTTTCTACTGTCTTGTAATTCAAATGTGAACAATCTACCTGTCTTTTCACCTTTTGCAATTTTTCTGAATCCTTGACTTGGATCTTCAACAAATGCTCCTGCTTTTGTGAACCTGACTTGCAACCCTTTCTCTAGTATCTGCCCAACACTTATCAAATTCTTTGTAATGGTAGGAACATAGAGTACCTTACTGAGTAGGTTGATGTTTCCATCAGGTGCTTTGACATTGCCTATTTTCTCCACAGGATGTTTTGTATCATCTCCTGTTTGTACCTCATGCTTATTCCTTGGATCTTCTAAATCTGATAGGAGTGCCACATTTCCTGTCACATGATTTGAACAACCTGAATCTATGTAGAAAATGTAAGGAATTGAACTCACAACCTCTTGGTTAGGAATGTGATGGGCTAACCACTTGCCCCAAAAGCCATGGTTGAGGATTACTTCCTAATCCTCTCTCTTAGGGTGTAGTTCAACCATCTCCTACCAGGATTATGTTACAGAAAACAAGCTCGTTAGATTTACCTTGTGGCATAGCCATGTTCATGATCAATAATGAATCCTCTTTGTTTGAGTCTTCTGTGTAGTTATTGTAGTCTCTCCTTCCTTTGTAGCCTCCTTGATAGTTTGAATGATTGTAGTTGTTGTAGCTGCCATGATAATTGTTGAACCTTCCTCATGAGTAGCCATAACTTCCTCTGTTGTATCCTCTTCCTCTTTGATTCCTAGAATTCCTAAAGCAATTTTCAGTTGTATGATTAGTTAACCCACAAATAGAACATGGGTTGGAGTCTTGGGATCTCCCCCTGCCTTGTCTACCTCCTCTTCCTCTACCTCTGCCATGTCTTCCTCTACCTGCATAGTTAGCTTGATATGTACCTGCTTCATCATCCACTTTCTTTGCCTTTCCTTTGTTATCTTTGGACTTGCTTTTATCAATGTATAAAGCTGAAGATTGATTACCTTTAGAGCTTTCTCCATTTTCGATAAGCTTTGCCTCTTGAGTAAGTAGTTTTCCAATGAGTGTATTGAAATCAGGTACATGCATGTCCATGTACAAATCCATAGCTGTGGTGAATGCTTCCCACTTGTCATCTGCCTTCAAGCCATTGATGACCTGCCTTACAATTTGCTCTTCATCTATTACCTCTCCAATGCTTCCCAACTGATCTGCTATGTCCTTGAGCTTTGTGACAAAATCAGTCACATTTTGTTTGGGAGCCTTCTTGAGAGTTGTGAAATCCAGCCATAGTTGATGCTTCCTAGCTTTAGTACTTGAAGAAAAGAAAGCTTCAAGTGCATCCAACACTTCCTGAGATGTCTTACAACTTCTAATATGAGGCAACAAAAAATCTGAGATAGAGTTGAGGAGATAAGACCTTGCAAGTGCATCCTTGGAGCACCATGTGCTCAATCTTTCTTGCTCTTCTTGTGTTCGTTGACTTTTGTTCCTGAAACTTGGCATAACTTCATCTCCAGCCACATAACCATATAAACTTCTACCTTGGAGATAAGCTTCCATTCTTAATGACCAAGCTGAGTAATTACCTCTGTTCAATTTGTCAATTGATGAAGGAAATCCATCTGCCATGTTGTCCAACCTTGCTCTGATACCACTGTGAAGAGATGGATAGGTATGTGCTTGAAGATGAAGAGGTGTTGCAAAATCCTTGATCTACACCAGCCAAATGAACTCTAGGAGTATACGGTGGGCCGTTTTAGCTTGCCAATGGATGTATTAGACACCCTATGTACCTTGGAAGATCACTCTCAAAAAGATAGATCAAAATAGATAAGTTGGAGTTAGCTCAGAGGTGAAAAACTTGCTATTTTTGGTACATACACCTGTCTAGTGTTTTGCATAATTCTCTGAGCACAACAACAATTAACTTACTTCCTCTTGGAGAAGTTTAGATAACTTAAAGAGCTAACTTTCAAGAGTAATCTCATCAAAAATAATAAACCACACACTGAGAATGAGTTTTAACAAGTGATGACATCATCTCGATTTTCACGGGCTGCTATAGTTTGAGACCAGTGAGCAGAAAAATGAACATAACGCAAAATCTAGGAATCCAATGATTATGAAAATTTGTATGGTTATACTAGACAGTAAGTTGAATCCAACAGGCTTTAAAGCATTGAATGTGGATAAGTAACCACTGAGAAATGGCTCTGACAAGGTGAGTGAAAAAGTCGGGTACCTGACAGAGAAGTGAAGATGAACATACCCTATTGACTTCAAATGCACATAACTGAAGATTGCAACCTCCAAATGACATGAAAATTTGTGAGCATATAGTAGACTTATAGAGCTAACTTTACCAATTTAAATCACGGAAAAGGATGCACCAAGCTCAGAGAAAACATCTCTGCAATCTGACTGAGAAAACTGAGAGTAATGGCAGTGAGTAGTACACTTCACAAGAACATGGACATATGAACTCAAATAATCATGAAAATGAAAGTATATTGCTTGTACAATACAATGACTTACTGATACATATGTGTGACTTGTAATCACACCTTGATATGGCATAAAGCTCAGCTCTTGGAGGTCTTCACATAGGTCTCTCTAACCACGACTAAAAATGCCATCTATTTATAGTTGAGTTTGGGAGGCTAACTTCCCTCAATCACTCTCCAATCAATCAGTGATTGATTTGATTCTCTACCTACCACAAATCACGAATTCGTGGCTCTTCTTTCCCTTTTTGATCATGGACTCAATCACTTAAGATTCTCTTACTTTTACATTAAGTAAACTCTTCAAAAGTTACAAGAGGTAGTTCACAAGTGAACTTTACATAGTCTTCATTTTAAAGCTTTTTCTATGACTTTGTGGGACTCAAGCCAATACTTAGGCTTGTCATAGACTTGCTCCAACAATTGTGTCGTCCGTGCCCTGTGGGTGTGAGAAAGGTAATACCTGTGATTTCTCATACTTATTTTTTCTGAAAGACAACAGAAAGGTTAGTTCATAGCCGAAGCGGTTATTGAAGTACAGGTTATTTTCTTTTCGATTACTGTAAAAGTGCTCTCCTATTTCCTAAGAGGAAAATGTGCTCCGCTATCCTGAAGTAGAAGAAGAATGTGTCGAATGCTTGGCCTTGTAATGTGGCCCTATTATGCATACTTTGGATTCTTGTGACTCCAAATGTGTGCAACTTGAATTATAGATTGTCTTGCCTTTCGGCATCCAAATCTGCTTTACTCCATTGGGATAGCCTGTATTCCGAGCATTCCTGGAGAATGTAGTGCTTTTGTTTCGTCCGTAGTTCGAATCTTTGACTGACTTTCGTTGCACGATGGGGTTCTTGCTCTATTTTGTAGTGGTGTATGTTCTGTCGTCTTGCCTTTTGATCACATTGATTCTCCTTGTGCCTTGGCTTGTCCTTTTTGATGTTTTTCCTTTGAGCACATGACTTGGGAATCCATATTTGCGTTCGAGCTAGCTGGGCATCTATCACCTTCTTTGGAATCATTACTCTAGCAATTCTTTGTGGATCTAGGTGTCCCACATGACTTGTATTCATGTTCTGCGGTTCTTTCTGATGTCAATAGGGGTTCTGTTGTTGAAGGTATGTTGTCATTTGATCTTTTCTTATCCAAGCATGTCTGGTGTAAGGAATTGGGTATATTCTAATGTGTGCAGGTTCGTAATACTCGTGCTAACTATTCTCTCTTGTGCTTGGTTCCTCACTAAGGCTTTTATGGGATAGGACACTACTTAGATGATTTTCTGGACTATGAGATTGTGTGCAAGCGAGATTCGGTGTATCGTCACATGAAGTATTCGATGATGGAGTTTCCATAGTGTGAGTGAACATACGTTCATCAGCATGTTCACTTGATTGAGCTCTCGGATCTATGCATTTGGCTTTGATCGGTCGCTCATCTAACATACTGAATACTTCCCGTTGTCCTCTTGGCCGAGATGTATCCTAGGGCTAGCTGAATAGTCACTTCATATTCGTATATCCAATCTTGACCTAACACGAGCTCTTCTAATAAGTCTTGATTGTGGCATACTAAGAGTTTTTGTTTCATTGTGTTGTTTCCGAGATGTAGAGGTAAGGTAATCTCGCCTATACATTTGGTAATTTTTCCTCCTATTCCAATCAACTGTGGCTTAGATGGGCGTAATTCTTCCTTGAGTTTCTGGGTCAATGAATACTTGATACAGCTCATGGCTGCTCCTGTGTCAATGAGTGCGTCTACTAAGTGGTATTCTTCTTTTCCAGCACCCAAATTCAAATAAGGTTGCTTAGTTTGTTGTCCTAGGTTTTCAGAGGCTCTAAGGTTAGCCACTGGGATGAGTTCCTCTCCTTGTCGATATCTCTCGTCTCTTTCCCTCATCCACTCTTTTCGTTTCTTGATTCGTTCTAGTGCTTCTTGCCTAGCTTCTTCTCGTATTCTTTCTTCCTCTATGCGCCTATTTTTACCCATTATTGGTCGTGACATTATCTCTTCAGTCAATGGCTCTAAGTATTTTTTTACTCGACATCCACTGATATAGTTTGGTAATACTTCTCTATCTAGGGTTGCTAAACTGATGCTCCGCTAGTAGATATATGATTGATGATCAACGGGCCATATCCTCTTTTTTGCAGTTTCTTCGCATGTTGTTTCAAAGTATAAACCAAAACTAGATCTCCTCCCTTGAATTTTTTTTCTTTAATATGAGCATCAAAATATGCCTTCAGCTGCCTTTTAGTAGCATAAATCCCTGCTACCGCTTGTAACCTAGTTTCGTGTAACTTTTCTATTTGATCCAATTGTGCTGACATTTCATGTCCAGTCCACTCGTAAGTTGTTGCTACTCTGAGAGTGGGTATTAAGAAATCAATTGGCAAAATAGCATTCTGCCCGTACACTAAGTTAAAAGGAGTAGTTCCTATGGCTGTTTTGTAGGCCACTCGGAATGCCCATAAAGCATGATGTAACTGTTTATCCTAGTTAGATCTTCCATTGTTAACAATTTTAGTGAGAATGGTACACAAGATTTTATTTGAACTTTTGGCCTGTCCATTGGCTTGTGGGTGATATGGGGCTGATTTCTTATGAATCACTAAGAATTCATTCAGTAGGGCTTCTATCACTTCATTTACAAAGTGCGTGCCGCTATCACTCACAATTTCTATAGGTAATCCAAATCTAGTGAAGATGTTCTCAAAAAGAAACTTGGCCGTAGCCGTTGCATCGTTCTTCTTGGTTGCTTTGGCTTCAAACCATTTGGTCAAATAGTCTGTGGCTACAATTATGTACTCGGCATGGGATCCTTTAGCTGGTGGGCTAATAGGTCCTATAAATTCTATTCCTCATTTAGTAAAGGCTCTGGCACTCATCATGGGTTTCAATGGCATTTCATCCATTCTAATTGGATATTTTGTTCGTTGACAGGTATCACAACATTGAACATATGTGGTTGCATCTTGATGTACAGTTGGCCACCACATTCCTGCAAAGAGAATCATTTTTGCAGTTTTGTCTGCAAAAAAATGTCCTCCTGCAGCTCTTGTATGTGCCATCTCTAGGACAGTAAGATACTCGTCTTCATGAATGCACATTCGTAAATGATTGTCTCTTCCCCGCTTAAAGAGTTGTTTTCCTATGAGCACATATTTCTTGCTTTGTTCTATGAGTGCACGTTTCCTTGCTAGGGTGGCTCCTTTCGGGTATTCCTGGGTCTTAGAGTTTCACCAGAGGCATGCTCCATCTTGGTGCCACTGTGGAGTAGCATAGAGTAGAGTTCTCTTCTGGATTTCGTTCTTGACAAATTGGGCGAGCTGATACATAGTTATGTGTATCCCTTTGCATGGTTGGCCAATATATGCCTAATCTCTTCAGTGTTTGCCATGTTCCATTCACATTTAAATGAGTTTTCCATTGATTTACATGTGCCTTTTGAAGCCACATTTCTTTTTCCTCTTCTTCCACGCATCTCATGAGTAATCCACTTGGGTCTTGGTGATATAAGCTTCCAGCAATGATATGAAGGTTTTTAGCCTTCCATAGATCTCAGTTCTGGTTTGGAGTGATCCCATGTTTAGGTCCATGTGTAAGGATAGGGATCAACTTTTCTGCCCATTGGGGACATACTTCTAGATAAAAAAGGTACATGTCAGGCAGATCATCCGGTACTCCTATAGGTGGTTCTCCATGTGTCATTCTTGATAAGTGATCTGCTCTAATGTGGGTATTCCCTTTCTTGAATACTACTTCAAAATCAAATTCCATCAATAATAGAAACCATCGTACTAGTTGTTCTGTATTACAAGGCTTATTGACTAAGTACAGTAGAGCTTGATGATCGATGAAGAATTTGAATTTGTTTGCCAATAAGTAGTGTTGAAACTTCTTCACTACGTACACTATCCCTAAACCTTCTCTCTCAGTCATGGTATAATTGCGCTCAGCTTGATTTAATTGTCTAGGGTGGTCTAACTTTCCTGTATCTGTAGGTTGAGCTAAGATGCAACCAATGGCAAACTTGGAAGCATCCACATGAATGTGAAATGACTTGTTCCAATTAGGTACTCGGAGGATTGGTGTTGAACTCAATCGACTCTTTAATTCCTTAAAGGATTTTTCACATTCTTCTGTCCAATTAAACTGAGACAATAATGCATAAAGAGGTCTAGCAATTATGGCATACATATGTATAAATCTTCGGTAGTATCCGCAATGTCCCATAAATGCTTGCACTTCTTTAGCAGTCTTTGGTCTCCGCAAATCCAGAATGACTTTGATTTTGTCTTCATCAGTTGAAATTCCATTTTTAGAGACAATGTGTCCTAATATCTTTCCTTGTCGAACCATGAAGACGCACTTTTCTGGATTGAGGCATACTCTATATTGTCGGCATTTGGCAAAAATCTTTCCTAGTCTAGGCATATGTTCTGATCGTATGGCTGAATAAGTGCATAAATCATCCACGTATACCTCCATACTCTTCCTCAGGAACTCCTTGAATACATGGCACATCAATCTTTGGAATGTGGCTGGGGCATTGGTTAAACCAAAAGGCATAACCCTAAAAGCATATACTCCCCATTGAGTTGCAAAGGCTATTTTGTGTTGGTCCTCCGGAGCAATGGCTACCTGATTATACCCTGAGAAGCCGTCTAGAAAACTATAAACTTCCATCCCTGCCACTCTTTCCAAAAGATGATTCGTGATGGGTAACGGGTAACTATCCCTTATGGTGGCAGCATTTACTTTTTTTAGATTAATGCATACTCTTAACTTGCCATTCTTTTTCGGTAAGGCCACCAAAGGTGATACCCATTCCGTGTGTTCTATTTCATAAATGAACCCAGCATCTAACAACTTATCTATCTCTTCCTTGATCTTTGCTGAGTAAACATTGTTATAAGTGTATGGTCTTTGTTTGGAAGGTCGAGCTTTAGATGTCATAGGGATTCTATGTGCACAAATAGAAGGATCTACTCCTTTCAAATCCTTATATGTCTAGGCAAAGACATCCCTGTATTCCCGTATGAGTCGTATTAACTCTTGTTCTTCCTCCATAGAGACATTCTGTCCTATAAATGTACATCGTTCTTCTCCTTCCTCTAAGGTTACTACTATTTTCTTGGTTTGCTCTTTGTTGTCATATGCTATTCCTGGCTGTGCTTCTCGTTTTGGCATTTGAATAGCAATCTTCCTCTCTTCTACTTCATATTTTTTGAAGTGGGCAGGCACTTCAAACTGATCTTGAGGCTTGTTTTCTCCGTCTTCTTGTTCTTTATCTAATCTAGGCTCTTCTTCCTGTGTCCTTTCTTGATCTAATTCATAAAGTATGACACTTAATCCTTGATTTCCACTTTCAGTTTCCATTTGTTCCTGCTCCATTTCAATGCTCTCGTAATCCTCGTTCTATTCTTTTTCAATTACTTCTCCTTCCTCAAGTTCTTGAAGGACCACCACGTATAAACTAACGTCATATCCTTCCTCGTCAATACATTCATTCATGGTTATCACTTCTTCATTTACACACACATCGAGAGTGGCTAAAATCTCCATCCAACCATGAGGCTCAAATTCTTCATCTAGGAATAATTGGGGCATGTAAGCTGGATCTTGTACAGACCTAGCTACTCCTTGTCTTTGCTGCCATCCTTTCCTCCTATCCTCTTCCCTTTTTGCAGTTTGGCATATCCATAGATGAGTGTCTTCGTTCATCCACGATTGGTCACTTGAACCTATACTGTGAATTGACTGATCATCTTCCTCCTTATGAATCTGATTCCATTGTAAGGGGGAACATCCTGGTAAGTATAGGTGTGGAGATTTATTCTTGTCGTGGTTCCTTCATGTTGTAAGTATACTGTGTCTTTTCCCCAATCTTGCACTACCTTTAGCTTTCTCATGAAGGGTCTTCCAAGTATCATCTCATAATTGCTAGCCCTTTCAAATTGACATATCGCTAAGGTGTGCTCGAATTCAACTCCGCAAGTGGTAAAAATTACCCTTTCCAATAATCCCAAGGGTCGTTCAGTGTGTCCGTCTGCCATTTGTATCTTCATGCACGTTGGTCTTAAAGCTGGTTTTCCCCATTTCTCCCAGATTTCTTTAGTAGCGATTCCTACTCCAGCTCCCGAATCTAAGATGGCCTTAGTGGTGTAACCCCTATAGGTAATTGGAAGGCAAGTGTTTCCTTCATCTCCTTCGCTGAAATCTCCAACCTTATCGACTGGGATTTTGACTGTGGTCACTTCATCAGGCATCTCCTTCTCTTCTACCTTAATCTCCAGTTGACTGGTTAATTTCTCCTTCAAATGTGGTTTGACCTTCAAAAGTTCTTCCAATGTCAGATTACAAGGGATTTTTACCTTCCTAAGGTGTTGGATGATGTCTGATGTTTGGATTGAGGGGTTCTGTTCTTTTTTTCTATTGAGGGAATACAGTATAATTCCGAATTGTGTTCGTATTATCCTGTGTAATTTGGCAATTCCTTTTCACTCTCATTCTCCTTTTCACTTTGGTCGAATGGTAATAATCCTTTTGACTTCAGCTCAAGTATTGAATGTTCTAATTCACCTCCTATGTCTAGCTCTTCAAAGGGTGGTTCTATTCCTTCCACTTTCTTCCATCTGTCTTCTTGGACTCTTGCCCACAAGTCTTTAGGCCATTCCCCATCTACTTTGGGGACAATGGATCCTTCCCTTTTATCCTCACCGTGATTTCCATTGTGTGCCTCACCTTCTTATCCTTTCTCGGGATCATTAGGGATGACACACTCTTGGAATTCCTTTTCGGGAATTCGTGAATTGGGTAGTCGAAGAACAGGTTTTTCTAGAGTTTTTTGCGCTACTTCGATGAGTTTTTTGCATATCTCCAACCTTTCTTTCTCTAAGTCACCTCTAGGATATTCTTTTTCATGTTGTTCAATGGTTGGTCCTGCTCTTATTTGTGCTCAGTATGCCTGAATACACATGGCTAACTCTTCCGGCATGGGGTCTGCTAAAACTGATCCTACCTCTTCTTTTTTATGCTTTCCCATCTGATTTTCTCCCTCAAGTTTCTGTTTTTCTTCTTGATTCTTTTCATTCTCCTTCTTTTGTAGTAATTTCTTTTCCTTTATCTTGTCTCTACGATTCTTCCATCTTTGTGTTCGTTTACTCGTGATACTTTTTCCAGGCTCTTCCGAGTCTTCTACTATTTGAAGTGTAGGTGTATTTACTTCTCTATTGCCCTGATCACTCTCTCTAGTTTTTTTTGGGGTCTCTCTAGCTTTAGCTCTTGTTATTGCTTTCAATGGCACGGTGTACTCCTTATCGCTTCCTGATGATTCTATCACCTCTATCACGTTTATCTGCACATTTGAGTCCACTTTGTTAGGGTTCTTGGGATAATCCCTAAAAAGGTGTTCTTTACCACAGTCGCTACAGTATCCTTCCCAGACTCGCTGTGGTGGTGGTGGGTTTGGTAATGGACATTCTCTGATATAATGATCACCTCCGCATCTATAACATGGTCCTCTAGGTACAGGTGGTCTCTTCATAGGTCGGGTGGGTATGGGTGCTCTGGGAGTAGTATACATCAATGACACATAATCATGCTCATATCCGTAGGAACTATCTGGCGCTTCCATGCCATATGCATATGGTTCATACATTTTTCCATATTCTATCATAGAGTTCTCATAAGCGGAATAATTTCCTTGACTATGGTCATAAGATGAGTCGTATGGTTCATTACTAGTCAAAGGCATGGCTGGAACTATTGCTCTCTCAGGGTTTTCTTCAGGTTGAGCTATTTTCACTAGGACTACATTTTGAGGATGGGGTGGTTGTTGTCCTAACACCTGTTGTGGTTGAGTGTAACCTTGATAAGCATAGGGTTGTGGTGTTGGTGCCTGCTGCTGATATGTGGGATACATACAGGCTTCCCCTCCTACTTCCCTATGAGGGTATCCATAAGGTCTCACTGGCGGTTGTACGAGTCTTGACTGTCTATTGTAAGGAAAATTTTCTGTGCTGTGATTTGTATATTTTTGTTCTATGCTGCAATATTGTAGAGGGCCCGAAACGGGTGGTCTATTGTAAGCATACATCTTCTAAGCATGGGTACTCTCATTGGGTTGTTGGGGTAGTTCCTCTATCCTTGAACGTTCAGTTTCTTTGCTACTAAGTCGGCTATTTCCTCTACATTGTTCTTAGGGTTTGACGTGCTACTGGCAGAATCTTCACTTTTCACGCTACCTTGAGGTATTTTCAGATCTTCTGTGAGATTGTCCTCTAGGTCAATACACTCTTTCATACATTCTTGCAAGGTTGAACTCTTTTCACATATACCAAAGATCTTAATGATCCATTCACTAACCCTTCTAGAAACAAGGACACAATTTTATTTTGAGTGGATCTCTCTTCAGCTGGACATCTATCCACATACTGCTTGAATCTTCTTGCTGCCAATCTCACTAATTCTGTAGGAGCTTGCTTAAAACTATGGATCAATGAGGAAGAGTTGTTTTTAATTCCAGATTTGGTGAATTCTTCAATTAATTCTTGATAAACTTGTTCCATGTTTTGAAAATTATTAGGGTCTAATGGCTGGAACCAAGCTAAAGTGGTGTCTGTCAAAGTTAAACCAAAGGATTCATATTGAATCAAGAAGTCTTCCACTTGTTTGGCTCTGATAACCTGCTTGAATTCGGCTATATGATTGTAAGGTTTGCTAGAACCATCATAATGGTTCCTCATGCATTTGGCGACTTGAATGTGTCGTAATCTTCTCCCCGCTTCAGGTGGTCTAGGCATCACTGGGAAAACTGGTCTTCCTATTGTTGCGAACATTTGTTTTATGTAGGGTACAAGTTTCATATTATGTAAATACCTTTGGGAAGTCTTCAAATACTTCAAGAAGGCTCATATTATTCATAAAATGTAGCAAAAATACCACGTGAGTTCTAGAACATGGTGAGTCAAATTAGTGAGTCACAAGGGAGCTTCAGTGGTGTCCTAGTGGAAGGTCGATGTGGCTAGTTCTCAAAGTCCATCAATACTTTGCTTATTTGAGCACTTGAGTCATGTAATACCTCCATACAAGTGTCTACCACGAATTTAGATGTATTAGGAAGGTTTTAGATTAGTTTACCATGCTATAAAAAGAAGAGAAAAGTCGTGATCTTGTGGGATGTCCAAGAGAGTCATATGTGTATCTCTACACTGCTGTAGTTTTGTATGCAGAGATTGCAGAGCTTGTTTCTCCCTCATTATATATCCAAATTATATGTTTGATAGCTCATTAGAAAGCTCTTACTGTCTACTTTCTTCCTGTAAATTTTCATAATCATTGGATTTGTGAGCTGAGAGAAATACGCTCTGCAAGTAGTGTGTGTTCTCTGTTTTTTATCCCTGCTGAAGGTCTCCATTAAACCTCAAACGTGCAGAGGTCATATCTCCTTGTGTATGTATCCAAATCATGTGTTCTTTGGCTTGTTAAAAAGCTCTTTAAGTCTACTTGTATTCTGAAAAGTTTCAAAGTCATTGGAGTTGTGCGTTAAGAGCAGTAGTCTCTGCAAGTGATGTGTGTCCTCAGGTTCATCTCTGTTTCAAGGTCTCCATTAAAGCTGCATATTGCAGAGGTCATAGCTCATTGTGTATTTATCCATTTGAGGTGTTCTATATCTTGTTGGAAATCTCTTAGAGTCTAGTTTATGTGTGTGAAATTGTTTTGGAAAATTCTAAGTGAATAAAGAGCAATTTGCTCTGCAAGAAAATTGGTCTATGCATACAAGTTAGTGAAAAAGTCAACTAGGTCCTGTTGGGTTTCACCTACTTCTAGCTGTACTTTGGAGATCAATAAACTCCAACATTGGTATCAGAGCAAGTACTTGAAGGCTTGGAGAAGGTTATCATACGTTGATGAAGAATTTGAAGCTATCAAAGAAGCAGTTCATCATCAACACTACACAAAGGTAGAAGAAGATTGCAAGGAGGCATCTGAAGCAACATCTAAGCAAAGAAAGATGCACATACCTCATTTACAAGGTAAATATTATATTTCTTCTCATCACACACATTGGAAAGGAGGCTTAAAGGAGGAAGCTTAGCATTTGTATTATGGGAGACCAACATGCACAAATAGAGAAGCTTGATAAGACCAATTATCAGGCATGGAAGTTTAGAATCACAGCATACTTGCAAGGTAGAGGCTTGTATGGTTTGATTGACGGCACAGATATCAAACCCACATTACCAGAGGACCCAAATCAGCAACAATTGAGGGAGTTTAGACTTTGGAATGAGAGAGATAAAAGGGTTATATTCATTTTATCACAAAATATTCAAGATTCAATGGTAGGACACATACAAGATCTAGACACAAGTAGAGATGTTTGGCTTGCATTGGAAAGGTTGTATGCTACAGGTACAAGAGCAAGGAAGATTCAACTCAAAAATGAGTTGAATAACATAAAGAAAGATACAAGGACATCGGTCAATGATTACATATTGAAAGTTAAAGAGATTGCAGATCAACTAGGATCAATTCAAGCTCATGTGGAGGACGACGACTTGGTTGCACATACTCTCAACGGACTCAAAGATGATGAGAGATGGAAACCCTTCATTACTTCAGTTTATGTCAGAGGAGAATTATCAGATTTTGATCAACTTATTGCCCTCATGGTCACGGAGGAGATGAATCTAAATGGTTCTACTTCAAATCAAAAAGGATCTCAAGGACAAGCTCTTTATGTAGGATCATCAAGAGGTGGAAACAGAGGTGGAAGAGGTTCAAATAGAGGTCGAGGAAGAAGGAGCGATGATCAAAGGACTTCAAGTGGCTTCTTCAACACAAGAGGAAGAGGAAGATCAAGCGCTAGAGGTACGAGAGGCTACTACAACTACAACCAAAGACAAAGGAGTGAAGATAATAAGAACAATTGCTATATATGTGGAAGGTATGGACACTATGCCAAAGATTGTTATCAAAATGAAAATAATCAAGGTGGTAATCGAAGAGGAGGCTATTCAAGAAGAGGTAAACAACAAGGAAATTATGCAGTTGAAGGTAAAAGTGATGATTATGATTCTCTTCTTATGATGAATGTAGAAACTAAGATGAATTGCAATAGCGATGTATGGTATGTAGATAGTGGTTGTTCTAATCACATGTCTCATGATGCTTCATGGTTTTCTAATATGCATAATCCGTCATGTAAAGGTCATGTTGAAACAGGAGATGATACAACACATAAGATTATGCAGGTTGGAGATGTTGTTATGCAGGATAAGAGCAAGAAAAATTGCTTGAAGGATGTACTTTATGTGCCAACGATCACTAAGAATTTGATGTCGGTTGGTCAAATGGTAGAAAAAGGTCTACAAGTGAGATTTAATCATGCAGGTTGCTTCATTGAGGATCCAAAGCAAAGGAGGTTAATTGCTAGAGGTCAAAAACAAGGTAGATTGTTTACATTCAAGGTAAACCCAAATCATACAAACTATTTCTCTTATGGTATGCATCGACTAGCAGAGCTTGATCTATGGCACAAAAGGATTGGACACATGAATGTACACAGGTTAAAGGAGCTATCAAAGAAGAGGATTGTTGAAGGATTACCTGATCTTACTAAGCAACATATGGTGCATCTTTGTGAAGCATGTCAAATGGGTAAGCAGGGTAGACAACCTTTCAAGCATTCAAGCTATGTAAGTGATGGTTTGCTAGATCTCATACACACAGATGTGTGGGGACCTACTAAAGAGGCATCCTTGGTTGGTAATAAGTACTATGTATCATTCATTGACGATCATAGTAGAATGACATTTGTGTATTTTATTAAACATAAGAGTGAGGTCTTTGATTGTTTCAAGAAGTTCAAATCATATGTCGAAAAGCAAACAGGAAGGTATATTAAGAAGCTAAGATCCGATGGAGGAGGAGAGTATTTCTCTCAAGCTTTTACTGATTTTTTGTATGATGAAGGTATCAAAAGAGAAGTTACATGCAGGTATACTCCACAACAAAATGGAGTCGCAGAAAGAAGAAACAGAATCATAGCAGAAGCATCTAGAAGCATGCTTAATGATATGTGTTTGCCTAATTATTTTTGGGCTGAAGCTGTTCGCACAAGTGTTTACATTATGAATAGAGTTCCGACTGTTGGAGTTCATCATTTGACACCATATGAGGTATGGCATGGAAGGAAACCAAGTGTAAGTCATTTGAAAGTATTTGGCTGTGTATGTTATGTACATGTACCTAGTGAGGTGAGATCTAAACTTGATGCGAAATCAGAAAAATGTATATTTATTGGTTATGCAGATACTCAAAGAGGATATAGATGCTATAATCCTCATACCAATAAGGTTGTTGTGTCAAGAGATGTAAACTTTGATGAATCACTTTCATGGTATGCAGATAAGAATTGTTTGCAGGTCATGGATGAAAATGAAGAAGGTGTGGTTGAAGGAGATGAATGCATAGTTCAGCCATCAGGAAGTTTAAATGATGAAAGGAGTGGTTTAGATGAAGAAAGAGGATCACCTTTCAATGGAAGATTAAGGCAAGAGTCACCTCCAAGTGTTAAAAGTAAAGGTAAACTCAAACTTGTTGAAGTTAATGATGAAGGAGAGGAAATTAGTGATGTATGTGAGTATGGAGAATCATCAAAGGTTCCTAATAAGAAAGGAAGAGCATCTACATTGGAGGTAAGAAGAACTTCAAGAGTAAGTAAGCAACCTCAAAGGTATACTTATGAATCTTTCATGAATACTCATTATGCTTTTATGACAAAAGTTGAGCAGGAAAATGAACCCACATGTTATGATGAGGCCAAAGGAGATGAAAAGTGGGAGAAAGCAATGAGAGAAGAAATGGAAGCACTATAGGATAACAAGACTTGGAATTTAGTTCCAAGTACACCAAAGCAAAAGGTAATTGGTTGCAAGTGGGTTTTTAAGATTAAAAGAAATAGTGATGGTAGTGTGTCTAGATATAAGGCTAGACTTGTAGCAAAAGGATATAATCAAACTCAAGGTGTGGACTATGAGGAAACATTTAGTCCAGTAGCAAATATGGCAACGGTGAGAACTTTGTTGGCTTTAGCTGCAAGTAAAAGGTGGAATATATATCAACTCGATATAAAGAATGCCTTTCTTAATGGTGAGTTAAATGAAGAAGTGTATATGTCACAACCAGATGGTTATGTGGATGCAAAATGTCCTAATCATGTATGCAGGTTAAAGAAGGCATTGTATGGTCTTAAGCAGGCACCAAGGGCATGGAATGCAAGGTTGGTAAAGTATCTTATGCTGCAAGGATACACAGCGAGTCATGCTGATCCTTCACTTTATGTAAAACATGTAGATGGCATGTGTGTCTATGTATGCATTTATGTGGATGACTTGTTGATTACAGGGAATGATGCAAAAGCAATTGATGAGATAAAAGGTAATTTGGGAAAGGAATTTAAAATTTCAGATCTTGGTTTGCTCAGATACTTTCTTGGGATTGAAATTGTGTATAGCGATGAAGGTATGTGGTTGATACAAAGAAAGTATATATTTGATATGCTGAAAAGGTTTGGTATGCAGGAATGTAAATTTGTTTCTACTCCAATGGAATGTAATGTAAAGCTAAGCGCAAAGGAAGGTGATGAGTTGCATGATATGAATGTATATAGATCCATGGTAGGATCTTTGATTTATGCAACAAAAACTAGACCTGATATATGTTATGCAGTGGGAGTATTGTCACAGTTTATGCATGAACCTAGAGTACCTCATATGCATGCAACGAAAAGAGTGCTTAGGTATTTGAAAGGTACCATGAACGAAGGATTATTTTATAGTCATGATGCTGATCTAACTCTTAAAGTCTTTAGTGATGCAGATTGGGCTGGAAGCAAAGATGACAGAAGATCCACAAGTGGATATGTGGTAATAGCAGGAAACAAGACATTAACATGGAGTTCAAAGAAACAGCCTACAGTTGCTTTATCTTCTACAGAGGCTGAGTATAGAGGTTTAGCATTGGCTACTACTGAGGTTATGTGGTTTAAGAAGTTGTTTCATGACTTGAATGTGCAGGTTGATGTACCAATGATATATGGGGATAACTTGAGCAGCATTCATATGACCTCAAATCCTATTTTTCATGCTAGAACAAAGCATATAGAGGTTCACTATCATTATGTTCGAGAGAAGGCCATGAACAATGAAGTGCAGGTTTCTTTTGTTGGAACAAAGGATCAAGTTGCAGATATCTTCACCAAATCCTTGGATGGACCAAAGCTTCAAAGATTCAACTATATTCTTGGCATGAAGGAAATACCCTTTGAAACTTGAGGGGGAGAATGTTGCGAACATTTGTTTTATGTAGGGTACAAGTTTCAAATTATGTAAATACCTTTGGGAAGTCTTCAAATACTTCAAGAAGGCTCATATTATTTATAAAATGTAGCAAAAATACCACGTGAGTTCTAAAACATGGTGAGTCAAATTAGTGAGTCACAAGGGAGCTTCAGTGGTGTCCTAGTGGAAGGTCGATGTGGCTAGTTCTCAAAGTCCATCAATACTTTGCTTATTTGAGCACTTGAGTCATGTAATACCTCCATCCAAGTGTCTACCACGAATTTAGATGTATTAGGAAGGTTTTAGATTAGTTTCCCATGCTATAAAAAGAAGAGAAAAGTCGTGATCTTGTGGGATGTCCAAGAGAGTCATATGTGTATCTCTACACTACTGTAGTTTTTTATGCAGAGATTGCAGAGCTTGTATCTCCCTCATTATATATCCAAATTACATGTTTGATAGCTCATTAGAAAGCTCTTACTGTCTACTTTCTTCTTGTAAATATTCATAATCATTGGATTTGTGAGCTGAGAGCAATACTCTCTGCAAGTAGTGTGTGTTCTCTGTTTTTTATCCCTGCTGAAGGTCTCCATTAAACCTCAAACTTGCAGAGGTCATATCTCCTTGTGTATGTATCCAAATCATGTGTTCTTTGGCTTGTTAGAAAGCTCTTTAAGTCTACTTGTATTTTGGAAAGTTTCAAAGTCATTGGAGTTGTGAGTTAAGAGCAGTAGTGTCTGCAAGTGATGTGTGTCCTCAGGTTCATCTCTGTTTCAAAGTCTCCATTAAAGCTGCATATTGCAGAGGTCATAGCTCATTGTGTATTTATCCATTTGAGGTGTTCTATATCTTCTTGGAAAGCTCTTAGAGTCTAGTTTATGTGTGTGAAACTATTTTGGAAAATTCTAAGTGAGTAAAGAGCAATTTGCTCTGCAAGAAAATTGGTCTATGCATACAAGTTAGTGAAAAAGTCAACTAGGTCCTGTTGGGTTTCACCTACTTCTAGCTGTACTTTGGAGATCAATAAACTCCAACACCTATGGGTATACCAGGTCCTCTTACTACAGGTGGTCTATCTGGGACAAGGATTCTATTCCTTGGTTCAACCGGTGGTGGAGGCCAATAGTTAGGATTATTGGCCCGCATAGTGAACTACACATGGGGTCTGACTGGAATCTATGTTTGTTGTGTTTGTCCAGACTGCTGATATGAATTATCTTGAAAGGTTCCATGGGGGTTTTATGAAGTAGTGGCTTGATCCCTAAGGGGGAATACTGGAATGTTCTGATATTTCAATCCTGCTCTTTCTAACTCCATTAGAGGCGAGTACCTCCTTTGATTTTTATCCAAATATGTGATAATGGTGGGGAGTTCAGGATCTTGTAATTCATAAATGGTAACTGGATTGGTTGTTGCTTCCCATAATGAAGAGTGGGCTCTGAGGAGATGCTCCATTCCATTGATCAAATACACATCCATTAGGGAATTATCTTGGGGAACTAGGTCTCCTCTCCACATCCTAACAATAGTAGATCTCCCTCTAGGGGTGGTTACCTGCTCTTCATGTCCCTCTTCGTTAAGGCTGTGAGCATTGTCTTCTTCCCCATGTTCATTGATGTTTTCAGGGTGTTCTGTAACAACATACAGAATATCTCTTTTGTCCATATAGAACCCTCCTGTATATTTAACTGCTGGCCTAGGTACTATGTAAGCTTATGTAGCTTTCTTCAGCCTCGCCACTGATCTATTTAGCCCATCTAGCTAGATAGGTATCTCATGTTGATTGATGTTCACATATTCTAAAGAAGTCCGATATTCTCTCTCAATAATTGACATCATGCCAATCATTGGTACTGTATTTTGCATGTCCTCTGAGGCCATGGGAATTTCTTCATCTGACTCACTAGAGGTTTCAGAGTACTGGGAACGGCTACTTGGTTCGGCTACACTTCCTACAGAGGAAATCACACTTCTTCGGCTTCCTAAGGTTCTTCCAGACCTTAGGTTCATCCACTCAAAAATTGTAATCAAACTTATCCCACCTCCAGTCCCTAGAGTTCTTTACTGAGGGTCTAAATTCTAGAGAAAATTTGGTTGGAATAAGACTGACAATAAATCCACAACACACGATACTTGACCCAAAAAGTCCACGATACTCGATATTTCAGAAGTATCACCTCAAAAATTTACGATAGTCGATACTTGACTCACTGCAAAAGGTCACGATACACGATACTTGAGAAAACTCGATACTTGATATTCAATGACTAGACAGGTCACGATACACGATATTGGAGGAAGACGATACATGATACTCGATATTCAATGACTAGACAGGTCATGATACACGATATTGGAGGAAGATGATACACGATACTCGATACTTCTCAAATATCGCGAGCCAATCACGATACTTGATACTCGATAGCCCACAAGGAGATTCTCCACGATAGTCGATATTTGATAGATATCGTTTTCTGTATACCACGATACTCGATATTTCACAAGTATCACGAGAAATTTGTGATGATACTTGATATCCACCAAGTATGGCGAAAGCTTCCTCCACAATACACGATATGTCACAGGTATCGCGATTGAAATTTCACGATAGACGATACACGACAGGTATCGCTACCAGATTTTTGTGATACACGATACACGATATCTGGCATGTATCGCGAGTGTTTCTCAGCGATACACGATACTCGACGTCTTGCAAGTGTCGCGATACTCGACCACAGGAGTTCACGATACCTAAGTATCGCGATACCTCAACCGCGGGAGAACAAGATACTTGGCAATTTTCAATATTTTAACTAGTGATTTTTTATTTTGAATGCAAGCAATTGTTCCTAGAGTTTAGCTACCCTCTCCTCTCAGCCTGTATCAAGAAAATAGTCCTTCTCTACCCCGGGGTGGCCCTCATGACATCTGTTGCAGATCGTTTTCTTCCATTGATCGATATTTGAAAGGACTTCCAGCAATGTAGGGATGCACTCACCTTACTAAGATCCTCCAGCTCCTCCTTCCACCTGTGCTCCCTCCCCTTGATCCACACACCTTGCTTCGAGCTCACGCGATATCTGGCTTGTGATCTCTCTCTCTCTCTCCATACTTGCTTGGAGACAAGCGAAGTTTTGAAGACAAGTTTTTAGATTTTTATACTTTTGAAAAATTCTTCCTAACTAAAAGACTGAAACGAATAAAGGTTGAAAACTACTCTACTTCCTAACTACTCTACTCTCTCCACTCACTTCCCTATACTAACAACTCACTACACACACTTCAAGAGTGAGAAGTAGTAAGTGTGGATGAACGTGACTTACCAAAGAAGAGAAATTCACAACTCCTCTACTCGCTTCAATGCTAAGAGCTACTTACCATCACACGAATGGCTCAGTTTGATTCGACACTCCCCAACAACGGCGCCAAAAAATGTGTGTACCTAAGATCCAACCTAGGGACTTGTGGAAAAAGAGACTATACCTCAAACCTTCAACTGTCAGTCATGGTGTCACAATACTTGGAGCAGCAGCCAACAGTAAATTGAGCTTTTCTCTCAGCTCCAAACTCTGAATATAGCAAATAGCATATGCATTTCGAAGCTCTCAAGAAGACGCATCAAATAGTTTTATTTTCATTCAGTTTTGACGCTTGTACTTCAAGTTATGAACAAAATACTGAGTCACGGAAATGACCTTCCTACACTTCAGCACTTCCTACACCTCACACATGCCTTAACAACAACAAACAAACACTTTCATGGATAGAAAACACTTCCTAACACTCTTTTCAAGCAACACACATGCACACAAGCTCACAAAGAAGATGATATAGAGAGGAGAAGACACAAATTCGAAATTCTGTGCTCTTGATTCTCACAATGGCAAAAAAGTCTCTACCAAGAGTCACAAATTGACTTATATACATGTGCCCTAAAAAATGGTCCTTTCACACAAGGGACTGGCACTTTATTCACTAAAAGGTTAATTTCCTACTAATTTACATGGGTTAAGCTACTAATCTCCATGGGTATGCATCTAGAGGACTCCTCTAGTGCATTTACATCGAAAAAAATATATTACAAAAATGATTATGATACAAAAATAAAGTGTCCAATTAAGAAAAATTTGGGGGCCCGTCTTTTTCTCTGCCTTGTGCTCTTCTTAGCTCTGCAACACTCTCCCCCTCTTTGTCTCTGTTGTTCCTTGACAGGCTTTACTTCTTGTCTGTCGCTTGTTTTCTGCATGCATCTCTTGGTCAGTTTTGCCTCTTTGTTAGTCTTGCATTACGTTTTAGTGGCCCCGTTCTTGGTTCCTCTTTCACATCCTCTGGCCTGATGCATTCGTTTTGCCTGTTCTTTTCTTCTCATTGCCCACAACCGGTGGAGATGGACTACCCAATGTTTGTAGTCTAGCTCGCCAATAATCTCTTTAAGTCTGGGTTGCTGTGTTAAGTCAGGCTGCCATGCATGCCACCAGTGGAAGGTATGAAGGTGTAGTTCTTCAACCTTCGATGTGGACCTTCCAAAGATCAAGAGGTTGAAGCACCTTCTTGGGGTTCTGGATCCGCCGGATATCTTCTTGTACTTCTTCATGGATACTTTCCTGGACCTGGTTCCTCCTTCCACCTACGTGCTTTTCCTTGATGTGTGCCCCTGCGGGGCTCTGTGCAGAGATGGGTGTTGCGCCCCTGCGGGGCTTCTTGCAGAGATATATCTTCAAATATGAGCTTTTAGTGAAGCTTCTTTCTTTAACTTCTTCTTTTCTTCTTTTTGCTGGACTCTCCCTCAACACCAATCATCAATTTGAACTTGTTAATCTTGGTTCCATCCAAAGATTTTGTGAGTATATCTACACATTGTAAGTGAGTTGATACATAGGACAATTGGATGTCCTTGGTAAGCAATTTCTCCCTTACATAATGATAGTGTACTTCAATATGCTTAGTCCTTGCATGATATACAGGATTAGCAACCAAATGAAGTGATCTAGTGTTGTCTCCAAAAATTATTGGAGTATAAGAGTGTAATCCCAAATTTGCATAGAGTTGCTTGAGCCACATAGCCTCTTGAGTTGCATTTGCCAAGCCTCTGTATTCTGCCTCTATGGATGACAAAGCCACAATTGGTTGCTTTTTAGATGACCATGATATTAGCTTTGAACGTGCAAAAGACAAGTATCCTGAGGTGCTCCTCCTATCATGGACATGCAGGTTCCTGATTTCAACACTGTCATGGGACAATTGTTCACACATGAGGGAAATTTTATGAAAAATGGAGACAACTAAAAAGGTAATCAATCCTCTACTCTCTATATAGATAAGAACAAAAAAAAAGATAGCAAAGATAAAGGTAAAAATTTTGATGATGAAGGTAGCACCTCTCAAGCAAACTTTGGAGGTATAGGAAGAGGCTTAAGAGGAAGAGGCAGAGGAGGAAGACAAGGCAAGGGAGAGCTCAAAGATCTTCAGGATGTTCCATATGTGTCCTAACTAATCACATTATGAAGAATTGTTTCAAGAATCCGAGAAACCAAAAGCAAATGAACATGTATTCTATATAGACTCAGGTTTCTCAAATCATGTTGTAGGGAATGATAGCTCTACTCTCATACTTGGAGGATCCAAGGAATAGACATGAAGTCCAAATAGGAGATGACACAAGGCATCCAGTGGAGAAGATAAGCAATGTGAAGACTTCAAATGGTAATATGAATCTATGGAGCAAGGTATTGTATATGTCAACTATCACCAAAAACCTCAAGTGTAGGTCAGATTGTTGAAAAAGGATTGCAAGTCACATTCAAAAAGCATGGAACATTTGTTGAGGATCCACATCAAGGACTCAAGAGGATAGAAAGAGGAGAAAATTCAAGTAGATTATTCACATTTTAATTCCAAGATGCTAAAGCATTGCATTGTTCAATTATGGTAGCCAAACTCTATCAAACTTGGAAATTTGGCACAAGGTTAGCTCACATAGGTGAAAGAGCTCTGAAGTAAACCAATAGGGATCAAACTATACTAGGTCTACCAAATATCTCCAAAGAACACATGATCTACAAATGTAGTGCTTTTCAATTTGGTAAGTCACATAGGCAACCATTCACAAAGAAGGGATATATTCAAGGAGACCTATTGGAGCTAGTCCATACACATGTATGGGGACCAAGTAAGGAGCCATTAATCTCTAGATCCATGTATTATGTGTCATTCATTGATGATTGTAGTAGATGGACAATATTATACTTTATGAAGCATAAAGTGAAGTGTTTTCATGTTTCAAGAAATACCTAGCACTTGTAGAAAATCAAACAGGTAAAACTTCGAAGAGACTAATGTCAAATGGAGGGAGAGAATATTTCTCCCATGACTTTGATTTTTATCTCGAAGACAGAGGAATCAAAAGAGAAATTACTACCATGTATACTCGCGAGCCAAATGGAGTGGTAGAGAGAAGAAATAGAAGCATAGTAAGGGCTGCAAGCTCACTGCTAAAGGTCACAATAACCAAGACCAATAACCATTGTGACCTTGGTCTTGGTTGCAAGCTTGATATATCTCACAATTGTAAGGCCTAATCTAAGCTACACTATTGGAATTGAAAGTCAATTTATGTAGGTTCCTGAGAAGCCACATTTGGATTCTTTGAGGTGCACCTACATTATGTGAGTGCTACTTTGGATTATGTTTTGTCTTATGAAGCTAGTGTAGATTTGCAGGTTCATGGATACACCAATGTAGATTGGGTTGGTAGCATTCCAGATAGAAGTTCTACTAATGGTTTTCTATTCTCACTTGGGAGTGCATCTATTACATGGAGCAGTAAGAAGCAACCAACTATTGCTTTGTCGAGTATAGAGGCAACATATAGAAGTGCTGCAATGGAAGTATGTGAGGCATCACGGCTAGAGATGCTACTTGCAGATTTAGGTGTGGAAGTGCAAAAGCCTATCACCATCTATTGTGATAATCCTAGTAGCATACAATTAGCACAAAATCTTGTTTTCCATGCTAGAACAAAGCATATTGAGGTACATTATCAGTTCATCAGAGAGAAGGTATTAGCAGGTGATATTGATCTTGTCTATGTGAGAACAAATGAGCAAGTTGTTGATATTTTCACTAAAGCACTTGAAGCAGAGAAGTTGAAGAAGTTTCGGAAGATGCTTGGATTAGAGGATATGACATTGAGCTTGAGGGGGAGTGTTGACATATCAAGCTCAATATGTGATGATCCAAGATGACACGTATTAGTTTTTCATTTCTCTGACATGTATAGTGGGCACACTGGTATATGTTAGGGATACTTCACTGAGCTTACTAGATTTATCTACTAAGAGTGATGGCACATTTGTTTCTTGCCAGCTCACTCATTCACGGAGATTAGGATTTTCCCCATGTACTTTTCTTTATATATGACACTTGTTGTATTGTTGTTTTTAGGTCCTTCTTGTACATTCCTTTTATGTAATAGAAGAAGAAGAAGAAGAAGAAGATCATTCTTCCTTGCCTCAATTTGTGTGTGTGCTTCTCTTTGATTGTGAGAGTGTGTGTGAGCTCTCTTCATTATCTCCTTCCTTGTGACAATATATGCTATGGATTAAGTGTGTTGAGTCAATTCATACACACTTCAAGGAAGCCTCACATGGAAGTAGCTAAAAGAATTTTGATGTATTTGAAGGGTACAATCAATGAACACCTGTACTATCCATATACATCTAATACAGATGTTAAACTATTTTCGGTTGTAGATTGGGCAGGCTGTAAAGACGATAAGAGAAGCACATTTGGATATCTTACTTTTGCATGTACAAAGTCGATTTCATGGTCCTCAAAGAATCAACCCAAAGTTTCTCTTTCATTAATGGAGGCTGAATATAGAGGACTTCCAAATGATACACAAGAAGCTATGTGGTTTGAACCCTATACTCATATTTAGGGTTGAACACTTCAACTCCACATATATTTGGAGATAATATTAGTTCATTACATCTTGCTGCTAAACCTATCTATCATGCCATGACTAAACATATAGAAGCTCATTATCATTATGTGGGCGAAAAGATTATGATTAAGGAGGTACAACTCTCATATGTATCAACTCATCAACAATGTGTAGATATGATGACAAAGGCTTTAGATGGAAGAAAATTGAATAGATTCAAATCAATGGTTGGATTGCAAGAGATCTTGAAGGACCAAAAACTCAAGCATCTTAGGCTTGAGGGGGAGCTGTTGGTACAATTAGCAAGCCTAAGTTCTTTGCTAATTATTCAGGACTACACACTCTTTTATTACCTCAGAAGAGAGAACTATATGTGAACCCATACTTGTCATTTTGAGCATAATTACTTTGGATAATTGTAAAATGCAAGAGAATCACAAATCTCCTAAAGTTAGGAAGCCATAACCACAACTCATGTGGTAGGATGAATCAATTCAAATCATCCCTAAGGTGTACGATCACTTTTAGGTGAGGGAAAATTCAAATTTAAACTCAAGACATGTGTATAAATACACATACTTTTAGTCATGGGATATGGAGGCCATTTTGAGAGGCATTGAGCTACAAAATTGAGCATACCTTGAGCTCACATTATCTATGTGTAGTCCACCACACTTATCTTGTATCATATGCTCAATAACTTTTACATTTTGATACACTTCTTCAAGTACATTTCTGTCTACTATCTACTGTTGCATCGTCATCATTATGGTGATCTTGTGGAATCGATTTCTCTGCTTGTACTCATTGACTTTCTATAATTTAACTTGGGATAGCTAGATTCGAGTCTCTAGTACGTTCATAGCAAATCACATCAAGTTTTGTGTAGCATATCTCGAAATATGAAGCTACGAAGCTAACTCTATCTACACACTTTCTAGATCCTAAAATGTCGAGATGACCCCCCTAGTTTGTTAGATTCATTTCTCAGTGTATGAAATAGATAAATTGATTAAATAACTTGTTTTAGTTAGCTATGCACTTCAATTAGATGTGTGAAAAATCTTTATGGTCAATTCATACCAGGTTGTGAGCTCTGAGCATAATACTCAAACTTTCTATTCCCAAAATAGAAGGTTCTTCACATTTCTTGCATAAATTAGTTATGTGTTTTGATACAAACAACTGTGATTGATGCTACAAAGGACTTGGTGGTTCTAAATGAATCATTGTGAAGCTAACGAGGTATAGTAAGCATCCCTAGAGATAGATTCGCAGGTGTGGAGCAAGTTATGTGCAACACTCGCTCATCCCCGGAACTTATGGCACCATCTCCTCATAGTATATGTAAGGGATAATATCCTTGATTTTGAGGAACGGTTTCTCTCATAGTCACAAAAAAGATGAAAATATGTGGAGGTTTAACTAAAAGAAAGGATGCACAAGTCTTTTATGTAGGAAATCAAAGAGACAAAGGAAGATGAGGACAAAGCAGCAACAAAGGAAGGTTCAGAGGAAGGCAAGGCCACTCAAGAAATCAAGGACATGACCAAAGCACCTCATCACAAAGAAGTAGAGGACGAACAAGAGGAAGAAGATGAATTCATCAACAAAACAAGAATCAAGATGGAGAAGGGTGTTACATATGTGGCAAGTTTGGCCACCATGCTAGAGATTGCTAGCAAGGAGGAAAACCAAAGGAGCTATAATCAATATTCTTCAGACAAAGACCAAGGTAATTGTGCTTCTACAAGTTTGGGAAATGATAATCTTTTGTTGATGCACATGAATGGGGATACAATCAAATTAGATAACACTTGGTATATTGATAGTGGATATACCAACCATATGAGTTGCAATGCTTCTTGGTTTATTAATCTACATGTTCCGAAAGGTAAAGGAAATGTAGAAACAGTTGATAATACAACCCATGAGATCTCCAACGTTGGAAATGTATCTTTGGATGACAAGGAGGAAGGAAGATGTCTCAAGGATGTCTTGCATGTACCATTAGGGGAAAAATGAGCCTTGCATGGACCTTGTAAGCATTCCTATTTTTAAGGGATTAAAAGGCTTAATCTATAAGGTTAAGGGGATATGAAAAATCACTAGTTGGATTTAGAAATAAAAGGAATTTTTTATGTGAATTATAAAATGTGACGTTTTAGAGCTTCTAGATACTTGAATCCAATTTAAGATGAATGGGGCTCTAGAGAGAAAACATCTAACAACTCATGGGAGTTTGAAGACTCTCACACAAGTTTTGCACACCTTCTATAAACATTTGGGCCATTATATTGAGTTTCATCCAAGGATCATGTGCATTTGAAGATGGCCTAAATCACGCAGCAATAAGATCAATTATCTTTGGACCTCATTGAATGGTGGGGAACAATAGGTGCCTTTTCATTTTCTAGATTCAACTTCCACCTTTAGATTCTTGATGAATCCATTGGTCAACAATGAAGAGCTCCTTCAAAGTTTTGGGCTTGAAGCTGCACCATTTGATTCTTGATGAATCTAATGGTCACAAATAAGGGTGCCTTTCTATTTTGAATTTCAAACTCCTCTGTTTGATGTAAGACCAATCCAATGGAGCTTATAAAACGGTGCCATTTTTTTACGTTAATTGAATCATTACCATTGGATCTCTTTCAAATCCAAGGGCCCAAATCCAAGGATGCCTTCAATTTTTCAATTCTATCTCATCCATTGGATCTTTGAGCGAATCTAGTGGCTCTAATCCATTTCCAAGGCTCTCAAAACCATTCAAATAAGCAAAACCACAGGTTCTAGGTGATATTCTCTTCTTTGACCACACAAAAACAAGGGAAGCCTATGCCTAGCCTATGTAATTAAGGTACTAGAATGTGCCTACCACCCTCTTCTCATTGGTCCATCACTAATCACTCCTTACTCTAAAAGGCTCATGCAAGGTTCATTTTTCCTTTAATGCCTACCATCACAAAAATTTGTGTGTGTAGGCAAAATGGTTGAAAGAGGGTACCAATTAATGTTCAACAAAGGTGGATGCTTTGTGGAGAACCCTAAGCAAGGGTACAAGGTCATAGCAAGAGGATGGAAGCAAGGAATACTCTTCACTTTGGAGATAAACTTTCATTCCACTCAACATGTCTATTTCACATTTGGCAACAAGCAAGTTTCAAAGTTCAACTTGTGGCAAAAGAGGATAGATCACATCAACATACTAAGAATGAAGGAAATGCACATCAAGAGGCTCCTTGATAGGCTTCCCAACTTCCAAGGAAAATTTATGAATCATTTATATGAATCTTTTCAATTAGGGAAGAAAGCGAGACTTCCATTCAAGAAGAGTGGCTACATAAGCCAACACCCATTGGAGTTGATACATAACGATTTGTGAGGGTAGAACAAAGAGAAATCCATTGGAGGAAACACTTACTTTCTCACTTTTATAGATGATTTCACAATGATGGTTTGAATTTGTTTCATCAAACACAAATTAGATGTGTTTACATGTTTCAAAGCGTTCAAGGCAATGGTAGAGAAGGAAACAAATACATACATAGTCAAGCTAAGGTGCAATGGAGGGGAGAATATTTCTCCATTGAATTTTTTGATTTCTTATGGGATGAAGGCATCAAGAGGTAAGTAACATGTAGGTACACACTCCAACAAAAGGGGGTAGTAGAGAGAAATAATAGATACATTGCAGAAGATCGCTAGAGCAATGCTTAATGAGATGAATGTACCTAACATGTTTTGGAGTGAGGTGGTGAATACCATCATGTACCTTGTGAGTAGAGAACCTACATCATGGATTCATGGATTCACACCATATCAAGTTTATTAAGGTAGGACACCTCAACTTGCCCACTTAAAAATTTTTGGATTTACTTGCTATGTACATGTGCCTAGTGAATTGAGGCACAAGATACAACCAAAGAAAATAGAAAAGCAGAAATTGTTTTGCAAATACTATAAAGGAAATGATCATGTAATAAAGAGCTCTCCAAAACTGGCTGCTAAAGAGGCAAGGAAGAAAGAGGCTAGCATGGTTGTTGTAGAGGCCTCTACACCCAAAACAAAGTCACCTAATCTTGTGCAAAATGAAGAATAGGCATTTACCACTCTTTGAAATTATGACCCATCTTCTCATGAATAGGGTATGTCAGTAGTAGACTTAGATGTTTGGTACTTTGATAATGGGGCGACCAAACATATTACCTTATAGCACAATATCTTCACTTCACTCGAGTCTGCCCCTACAGGGAACACTCTCACATGTCCCAACAACTCCTCTTATCCTTTTACGGGAGTTGGTAAGATCATTCTAAATACTACTAATGGTAGTTCTTTTACATTGTTAGATGCTTTACTTGTGCCAGGGATCAAGAAAAATCTTTTATCAGTTTCAACATTAGCCAAGATTGTCTTCGTTGTGAAATTTGTTGATGACAGATGTGTAGTTCATGATCTATCAAATGGCAATGTCATTATTGCTTTTGGCATTTTATGTTGTGGGTTGTATAAGCTCATGGACTATGAAAAATTTGTGAATGATTCAACATGTACAATACATGATTCTCAGGCTTTGTTAGATGCAAAGCTTTGGCATGCATGCTTTGGCCATCTGAATTTTGCTAGTTTGCTACACGTGTAGAAATCTGAAATGGTGTCCTCTCTGCCCAAACTTGAGGCACCTCCTAAACATGTATGTGAAGGCTGTATTTTGGGCAAAATGTAACATTCCTCGTTCCCAAAAGATGGTTCAATTTGAGCTATTGAAAAATTGGAGCTTCTTCATAGTGATGTCTATGGTCCTATGCAAACACCTTCTTTTGGGAACTATCTTCACTTCATGACTTTCATCATTTTTCCAAGCATGCATGGGTATTATCCATTGAAAGAAAAGTCCAAAATATTTATGTGCTTCATAAAGTTTCTGGTTTTAGCTTAAAATCTGTCAGCATGTAAAATGGGCACCCTCCATTTTGATCGAGGAGGGGAATATATGTCTTTTGACTTTAATGCATTTCTAGCTAAGCGTGGGATAAAAAATTAGTGTATAGCGTTGTATACACCTCAACAGAATGGAGTTTTTAAATAGAAGAACAGGTCACTCATGGAGATGGTGAGGTGTATGGTCAAGAGTTAGGGTTTACCACATAGTATTTGGCTTGAGGCTGTTATGTGTGCAGCGTATGTACTTAACAGGTGTCCCACTAAAGCATGGCAGTCTATCACTCCATATGAGGCTTAGCATGATCTTAAGCCATCTTTTTCTCACCTGCATGTTTTTATTTGTTTGGCATATGCATTAGTGCCTGAACAACAACACAAGAAATTGGATGATAAAGCAGCAAAATGTATTCTTGTTGGGTATAGTTCTAAAAGCAAAGGCTATCGTCTGTTAGCTCCAAAGACATGTATGATACTTTGCTACCTCTTTTTACAGGTGGACAAACTAGTGTAGTCCTAATGAGGCAACTTCTCAAGCTTTATAGGTTTCATGTGATGATGCAAGTCATTCCATTTTTTATGTAGATTTACATGATGCATTTATTGATGAGAGAGCTGATATTGAGGAGTCAAAAACTATGCCAAAATGGTTGGTCCAAACTTTGCATGATAGCAAATTAGATGCACCTCTATCATATCATACTGGTTCAATCTCTCATAGTGTCTCTTTTGCATCAGATTGCTATGCTATAGCTTCCTCTAGTCTTTGTGATGAGAATAAGCCTATTTTGTTTGATGAAGCACAAAATTTAAAAAATGGATGGCTACTATGCAATTAGAATATGATGGTATCATGAAAAATGGTACTTGGTCTTTATGTGACTTGCCTCCTAGCAAGAAGGCCATTGGAATTAAGTCCGTATTCAAGTTGAAGTGTAAGACTAATGGAAGACTTGATAGGTATAAGGCTAGGTTTGTTGCAAAGGGTTATGCTCAAGAAAGAGGTATTGATTTTGATGAGACCTTTGCTCCTACTTGTTGAATGACTACTGTTCATAGCATCTATGCACTCACAACTCATCATGTTTGGAATGTACATTAGTTGGACATTAAAACTGCATTTTTGAATGGTGACTTTCATGAAGAAGTGTATGTTTTTGAGCCCCATGGATTTGTGCAAAAAGGGCATGAAAACAAAGTGTGTAGGTTGAAAAAGGCATTATGTTGTTTGAAACAAGCACCACGTGCTTGGTATGAAAAAATACATGCCTACCTAATTGAACATGGTTTTGAGAATAGTCCAACTAAGAGTAACTTATATGTTAAGCATGCTAATGATGTGCTTCTGATCATTGTTGATGACATGTTGCTCACTAATCCTCATGATAAGCATATTGCTAATTTTAAGACTGACCTGAATGCCTCATTTGAGATGTCTAATTTGCAGCATTTGCATCATTATTTGGGCATTCAATTTATGCAAGTTGATGGTAGAATAGCTCTATTTCAACCAAAATATATTGACACATTATTGTAGTTTTTTGGCCTTGAAGATTATAAACCTATTGCCACTCCTATGGAGCTAGATATTCAGTTTTTTGTCTCACAAATGAGCAATTTTATGCATTGCACATGTGTCAATCATTGGCAGGTGGTTAAATGCATCTTTCGCTACTTGAGTGGTACCTGACTACTTGGATTGTTTTATCCCAAGGGGGGATCACTACTACCAGATTTACATGCTTTTTTTTAATTCTAACTGGGCTAATTGCTATGACACTCGTGTTTCCACCAGCGGTTTTTGCTTCATGCTTGGTAGCTCATGCATATCTTGGTTGATTAAGAAGCCACCTACTGTGGCCACTTTTAGTGTGAGGTTGAGTATAGGGAAGCTTTCATAATGATTGTTGAGTGTGTGTGGCTCAGACACCTTATGGTTGATTTGGGTGTTGGTCAATCTTCTACCACCACCGTCTTCAGTAAAAGTTAGAGTGCATTGGTAGTTGTGAGGAACCCTATGTTCCATGCTCACACTAAGCACATTGAGGTGCACTATCAGTATGTTAGGGAGAGGTTCTCTGCTAGAGAGATCAGTTTGGCATATGTGCCCATGCAAGAGAACATTGCAGTCCTTTTCACAAAGGCTCTACCTAGGGAGAAGTTTGAAGGTTTATGCAAAGCTTTGGGCTTCCTTCCTTTTGTGGAGTGATTCCACATAGGGTACTTTCTTATACATGATTTCCAATTCCTTGTTCACCTCATCACTCCCATGGGAAACTTGTTGATATATCTAGATAGTGATGTATGTGAACACACTAGGACCACTGGGGCATGTTTTTTGTTCTTTAGGAGGTTTTTTCCCCCGTCTTGTATATACACCTATGGTGCTAATGGGTCACTTATCTTTGTACATTCTAGTGGTGATACATTCAGTATTGTGTGTTGTGCTCCAAGCTTCTTCTTCTTCCTTGTGCTATTCATGTGCTTTCGCAGACCTTGAACTCCAACAAATACCTCTCAAGAGGACATGCCATGCTTTGGAAGCATTCTTCATCTCAAGTAAAAACGCTATGAAAAATCAATTATGGAAGGATTTTACAACATGCAAGAAGATGCCCAAGCAAAGTGTGAATGATTTTGTCACCAAAATGAAGAACATTTCATATCCACTTGGGAGCATTGGAGAGGCCATTGATGCAAAGAAAATTGTGAGTCAAATCATCAATGGGATCAAAGATGATAAAAAATGGGAAGCCTTCACCACAACCATGGATCTCTACATGGATAAGCAAGTGGCTAACTTCAACACACTCATGGGGAAACTTTTCATACATGGAGCAAAGCTTATGAAGAATGGTGAGAACCAGAAAGGTAAACAATGCTTTGCCCCCTATTTAGATAAGATCAAAGGCAAGGAAAGAAAAGGAAAAGGTAAAGATGATGATGATGAAATACCTCTCAAGTCAATTTTGTAGGTACAAATAGAGGTTCAAGAGGAAGACACAAAGGAGGTAGACAAGGCAAGGGGAGAGCTCAAAGCTCATCACCCTATGGCACATGTGGTCTATCAAATCACATCATAGAGTGTAGCTTTAGGAATCCAAGGAATCAATGAGGAAGACGATACAATAGGGGAGGCTATAGAAGCACAAGAGGTAGATTCTTTAACTCCTATGGATACAATAACAACTATCAAGGAGGATACAAAGGAAGGCAAGACCACAAAAATTATGTAGATGCTCAAGCTCAAGAGGATTCACTTCTACTCATGAACATGACAATGAAGGAAGGTAATTCTGATGAGCATCTGTTCTACATAGGTTCTTGATGCTCAAATCATGTGGCAAAAAATGCAGCTCTACTCTCACACTTGGAAGATCCAAAGAACAAACATGAAGTCCAAACAAGAGATGACACAAGACATCCAATAGAGAAGATAAGAAATGTGAAGATATCTAATGGTAATATGAACCTATTAAGCATAGTTCTTTACGTGCCAACCATTACAAAGAACCTTTTAAGTGTAGGTGACATGGTTGAGAAAACGCTTTCAGATGAGATTTACCAAGCATGGAGCCTATGTTGAGGATCCATATCAAGGTTTCAAGAAGATAGCAAAGGGAGAGAAGATAGGTAGGTTGTTCACATTTGAACTCCAAGACACCAAGAATATTGCCTTGTTCAACTATGGTACTCAAAACCTATCAAAACTAGAGGTTTGGCATAAGAGGCTAGCTCACCTTGGAAAAAGAGCCCTCAAAAAAATCATTAGAGATCAGAGTGTACTTAGACTACCCAATATCACAAAGCAACATAGGATATACAAGTGTAGTGCATCTCAATCTGGTAAATCACACAGGCAAGCATTCTCTAAGGAAGTATATATACATGGAGATCCTCTATGTTATATTTCAGAGATGTACATGCTTGGAGGAATGAGATGTTCCTTGCTTGGGGGTATAGCCAAGGTCAAAAGCCAGAGAGTTCATACGAGGTGCCTACTCATGATGGCAAGATGAGTAGAGGGACCTTAGAGAGAACTCTATATGGTGACTAGGCAAGGACTATAAATAGGCTGGGAGGTGAGTCCCAGGCATGTCATTCTCCACTTCTCACAATTGGTATCAGAGATAAGGAAGTAGACTTGGGCAAGGCGGATGGAAGGCGCGCGCGTCGATTTCAAAGGTGAGTTCAACATAGATTTGAGTGTATCTCCCAATCCGTAGGTCGGATTTCAACATGTAATATACCATTGGAAAGCTCTCGGAACAAGCATTCCAATGGATACACTAGATTTGCGATCCAAGATACCTAGAATGGTTGAGAATAAGGTTCAAGATACCAAGGTTGAGAGCAAGGAAAGTCCGTAGGCAATTGGCCAAGAAGCGGAAAGGCAAGGCTCAAGACACCAAGGTTGAGGGCAAGGCAAGCGTGTAGGCAAAGTGGCCAAGAAGCGGAAAGGCAAGGCTCAAGAGACCAAGGTTGAGGACAAGATGGTTCAAGAGAATGTGCGAGGGTGAGGACATCAATCCAAGGGGAGAGCAAAAATTGATCATTGAGGACAATGATCTCTAGAAGGGGAAGAGAGTGTTAGACTCAAGATATGACTGGCAGGAGATGGTTGAGCCACACCCTAAGAGGGAGGATTAGGAAGTAATCCTCAACCATGGCTTTTGGGGCAAGTGGTTAGCCCATCATACTCCTAGCTGGTAGGTCGTGAGTTCAAATCCCACACTCTAGAGTTTTTCCACATAGATGTTTAGGGACCAAGCAAAGAACCTTCAATTTCAAAGATCAAGGTATTATGCGTCATTCATAATTGATTGTAGTAGATGGACTATCTTAAATTTTATGAAGCATAAGGATGAAGTGTTTTCATACTTTAAGAAACACTTAGCTCGTTTGGAGAATCAAATAGATAAAACCCTAAAAAGACTAAGTTCAAATAGAGGGGGAGAATACTTCTCCCATGAATTTGATTCCTATCTCCAAGATAGAGTAATCATAAGGGAAACTACTACCAGATTCACTCTTGAGCGGAATAGAGTGGCAAAAGAAGGAATAGGACCATTGTGGAGGCTGTAAGGTCCATGCTAAATGAGAAGAAGCTAACTAACTATTTGTGGGTAGAGGCAGTATCTACTACCACCTATTTGATAAATAGATTACCATCAAAGGCTCTCAATGGTATGACTCCATATGAAGCATGGAATGGAAGAAGACGTAGCTTGTACCAAATTATAGGATGTTTGGGTGCATTGCATATGTGGACATACCTTCAATGATAAGAGGTTAATTTTGACCCTAAAGTAGAGAAGTGTGTGCTTATCGGCTATGATCTTAATAAACAGGTTATAGATTATATAATCCTAACAAAAAAAAGGCTTTTAGTAAGTGGAGATGGTGTGTTGGATGAGAACAAATCATTTTTTTAAGATGATTGTAGGAAGATCAAGCTACCATATGATCTAGAGGAAGATTTTGTAACTTTCTCAAGCAAGAATGCACACACACTTGAAGCATCAAGTGACTTCAAAGCTAATCAGAAGACTCCAAGGAGATAAACTAACTCATGGAACTATAAAATCAAAACTAAAGTGCATGAGTTGAGGGATATATAAGAATCCTCTCAACATACCATCAGGAGATGTACTATAGAGAAGAAGAAGCTAGATAGGTATGGCTATGATACATCATTGGTCACTAAAAACTCTATATATTTAACATAAGATTCAAACTCTCAGAAGCTCTCATCCTATGAGGAGGATGAAATTGAATCCTTGCACAAAAACCATGGACGAATGGATGAATTTCATGGAGGAAGAAATTAAACCCTTGCAAGAAAATCATACTTGGGAGTTAGTTCCCAAGCGCTCACTTTTTAAGATCATTGGATCTAGGTGGATATACAAAGTGAAGAAAAACTCTGATGGAACCATCAATAGGTGTAAAGGAAGACTTGTGGCCAAAGGGTATGTACATTCACAAGGGATTGATTTTGAAGAGAGCTTTTCACCTATGGTGAAGATGAAAAAAATAAGAGTGCTTATGAGCATTGCAACTTCGAGGAATCGAAAGCTTTACCAGAGAGATGTCAAGAATGCATTTCTAAATGGATGGATATCTGAAGAGGTATATATGGCTCAACCTCTTGGTTTTGAAGATTCATCATTTCCTTAACATGTATGCAGATTAAGGAAGGCTCTATATGGTGTGAAGCTAGCCCCAAGGGTTTGGAATCATAGGCTTGTCACCTATTCGCAAGGCAAAGGATTCATGGTTAGCAAAGCAGATCCTTCAATCTTCATTAAGAGGAATCAATACAAAGCCATATAACTTTTTGTGCATGATGATATAATAATCACAAGTATTGATGTTGAAGGCATTAGGAAGATCAAGCATCAAACAAAGGATGAATTCAAGATCAGTTACCTAGGGCAACCTAGATACTTCCTAGGACTGGAAGTTGTATACACAAAAAGGGTATGCATCTCACTCAAAAGGAAAAAATTAGGGATATTGCTAAGTTCAAGATGGAGAATAATACGGTTGAAGGTCACACCCATGGAGATAAATCTAAAATTTAGTGCTCATGAAGGAGAACTAGTTAATTACATAACAAGTTATCAGAGTTTGGTGGATAGTTTGAAATATGCCACATTGACTAGAGTAAACATTTTCTATAGTGTAAGTGTCCTAAATCAATTTATGCACAATATTAGAAAGCCTCACATGGAAGTAGCCAAGACACTACTCAAATATTTTAAGTGAACCAGTAATGAAGTTCTATATTACCCATATACATATGATATATGCATGAAACTCTTTTATGAGGAATATTGGGTAGGTTCTAAATATGATAAAAGAAGCACTTCAAGATATCTCACTTTTGAAAGTACAAAACTTATCTCATGGTCATCAAAGAAGCAACAAACCGTTCCAATCTAATCAACTAAAGCTCAATACAAAGGATTAACCAATGCAACTTAGGAAGCTATGTGGATTAAAACCTTGTACACAGATTTAGGTCTCAAGTCTTCTATTCCTCACATCTTTGAAGATAACACTAGCTCACTTCATCTTGGAGATAATCCAAACTACCATGCCAAGAACAAACATATAGAAGTCCACTATCATTATCTCATGGAAAAGATAACAAGTAAGAAGATTGAACTCTCATATGTATTAACTCAACCACAATGTGCAAAAAATGATGATCAAGCATTGGATGCAGTAAAATTAAACAGGTTCAAAGCTATGATTGAACTACATGAAGTATTGAAGGATGGAATAAACTCAAGCATCTTAGGCATGAGCAGGAGTTGTTGGTGCATGGTGCAATCCTAAGTGCTTGACCTATCCTCATTGAACTTCTCTCTCATTATTAGGCATACATTTAAATCCATTGGAACATATGCTTTGGAGTTTTCAAAGGTTAAATCTTCATATTACTTTAGTGAAAGATAAAAATGATACAATGGAGAGAATCTTCTGAGTTAATGGGAGCCAAAAGCCACCATTGAGTTTTGAATTCAAATTAAAATTATCCCTCAAAGTAAGGATCACATTTTAGGTAGAATCTCTAACTGCCATCAACTCAAAAAGGTGTATATATACACTATGTATTAAGTCATGGAAGAAGAGAGCCTAGATTTGATCATAACACTCTTATTAAGTGGAACTAACTCTAGGTGAAAGAATTCATCCTCATCTCCTTTGTATCATATGTCCATTAGCAATACATATTATACTTGATTTATATTGATTTATGAATCTCATTCTACTATTATAGTACTTTGAGCAACACATTTTATAATCAAGAGAGATATTTTAGGCATGGAGGTTTCTAGAGTACATTATCACGTTTGTTCTCTATAGTTGTTGATGCTCATCATCATCAGGTCATATGGAGCTACAATCATTACTCCTCAAGACTCAAATTCTACTCTAAAGCCAAAGAAGCTGTTGGTGCAAGAGAATTCAAGCCCACATACTTGGATGATTAGCATATTGCTCATGAAACCCTATATGATCAATCCCTTGTAAAATCAAATATGTTTATGCTTGTAAAAGAACTTTACTTCCACATGGAGTTAGGAAGCATAAAATCTCAATTCATTTGGTAGATGATTGATGAGAAATTATATCCTATAGTTTAGGATTTACTTTTAGGTGGACTTTTGAATTTGAATTCAAAAGATTGGCTCCAACCTCAACTATAAAAAGAGGATCAAATGACCCGCATGATATCTTGACTCTTAGAGATCATTAGAAAGGGATACATTGTGAATTAAGAGCTCACTCTATAGGTCACTTACTTCCCTCACATTGAGCAATATATTATTGCCAATGAAAGTGTATTTGTATATGATCTAATACATACATTCTTATGACATGATTACTTCACTTCTCTGCCAAGACTACATCAGTACAATGATCTTCTCAGAGCTTGTTCGTAGTGTGTGATTGGTCATTTTTCATGATTTAAAGCATCAAGATTCAGTGTACTGTCTACCTACAAAATCTCATTATTATTGCTTCTTTGAATCATGAGATATATTCACTTCATTCCTCTCTAGTCTGTTGACTAATGCATCCCGAAAATGTTGGGGCACTTCTAGAATTTTCTAAACATCATACTCATCATGTAGTTCATCATTTTTGTTTAAATCACTCATTATTAGTAGCTCTCTAAGTTACTTAGACATCACCAAAAGGAATTAGAATAATTGCTACTATGCTCAAAGCACTGTTCAAATTACTGAACATGTGTAGACACAAAATAGCAAGTCTATGACCTTGGATCAAATTTCTACTATGTGTTTTGATCCATTGATTAGTGGATCATGTTCCAAATAATATAGGTGATTATTTATGATCATTAGCTAGCCAAAGAGGCCCACTACACTCTCCAACAATTGTTCTTGGCTGGTGTAAAGCAGGTTTAAGAAACACCACTTCATCTCTAAAGCATATCCAACATCTCCTCCAATAGTGGTATCAGAGCAACAACAAGCAAAATGGGGGATGTATTTCCATCATTCATTGCCAAATTGGACAGAAGAAACTACTCAACATGATCACTAAGGATGCAAGCCTACCTTCAAGGAAGAATTCTATATGGATACATCTCAAGAGATGAAAAGATGCCAACATTCAGAAGCAAGCATCAACCCACAAGGGAAGAACAAGAAAGGTTGACCACATGGTGTGCAAAGGATGCTCTTGCTAGGTCTTATCTACTAAACTCAATATCTGATTTCTTATTACCTCACATTAGGAATTGCAAGACCTCCCAAGGTACTTGAGAAGTAATCTCATCATATTTCTCATGAAATGCAAGAGATGAAGGATGTGACTGACCAGCTTGCAAGCATTGGAGAGGAGATATAAGAAGAACACATAGTAAGACAAATCATCAATGGCATCAAAGCTGATGATAAGTGGGAGTCCTTCACCACAACAATGTGCCTTTAGATGGATATGCAGATATCTGACCTCAACACCTTAATGGGGCAAATCTTAACCCATGAGACAAAGCTCAACAAGAATGGTGACAACTCAAGAGGTAACCAATCTTCTGCCCTTTATATAGATAAGAATAAAAGTAAGGATAAAGGTAAAAGCAAGAAGAATGAAGAAGAGCCTAGAACTCTCAAGTTAACTATACAGGTAGAGGTACTAGAGGAAGGGGCGGAGGAGGAAAGCAAGGCAGGGGTAGATCCTAGAACACTCCACCTTGCAACATTTGTGGCCTTAGCAACCACACCACAGAAGAATGCTTCAAGAACATAAGGAGTCAAAGGGGAAGAGGCTTCCATGGAGGGAGATATGGACAATCTAGAGGCAAATTCAACAATAGAGGTTTTTATTACAATCCCAACTATAGCCAAGGCTATAACGACAACAATTATCAGGGTGGTTTCAAAGGAAGAAGAGATTATAAAAACTACACAGAAGAACAAGAGGATTCTCTACTCATTATGAACATGACATCCAAGCAAGGTAAAGATGATGAGCATCTTTTCTATATTGATACAAGTTCTTCCAATCATGTGGCTGGAAATGTAGCATTGTTGTGCAGACAGGTGATGACACTAGACACTCTATCAAGAAAATTGGAAATGTCAAAGCTTTTGATGGTAACATGAACCTCTTAAGTAAGTTTTTATATGTGCCAACTATAACCAAAAACCTAATTAGTGTTGGATAGATTGTTGAGAATGGCTTACTGGTCAGATTCACAAGGCATGGAGCATATGTGGAAGACCCTCAACAAGGCTTCAGGAGAATTGCAAAAGGTGAGAAATCTGGTAGATTATTTACATTTGAGATTTAAGACACCAAAAACATAGCACTATTCAATTAAAAAGATCAAACTCTATCTTAACTAGAGATTTGACATAAAAGTCTAGGTCATATAGGAGAAAGAACACTAAAGCAAATATGTAGGGATCAGAGTGTGCTTGGAATTCCAAATGTGTCCAAGCAACACATGATATACAAGTGTGGAACATGCCAATTTGACAAAGATCACAGACAACCATTCGACATAAAGGGGTACATATATGAAGACTACTTGGAGCTTGTACACACTGATGTGTGGGGTCCTAGCAAAGATCCATCAACCTCAAGTTCAAGGTACTATGTTTAATTTATAGATGATTACAGTAGATGGACAATTCTCTACTTCATGAAGCATAAGGATGAAGTATCCACATGTTTCAAAAAGTATTTGGCATTGGTTGAGAACCAAACAAGTAGAAGCTTGAAGAGGATCAGATTTAATGGAGGTGGTGAGTACTTTTCACATGAATTTGATTTATTTTTATAGGACAGAGGTATAAAGAGAGAAGTCACAACAAGATATACTCCCAAATTAAATGGAGTGGTAGAAAGAAGGAACACATTAATAGTAGAAGCTGCAAGGTCAATGTTAAATGAGAAGAAGATACCCAACTAACTATGGGCAGAGGTTGTTTCCACAGCCACATATTTGGTTAATAGGATCCCATCCAAATCCTTGGATGGAATGACACCCTATGAAGCATGGAATGTCAAGTGAACCTCGTTGGACCATTGCAAATAATTTGGGTTCATTCCTTATGCACACATTCCCTCAGAGATTAGAGGGAAACTTGAACCTAAAGCTGAAAAGTGTATATTCATTCACTATGAACAAAACTAGAAGGTATATAGGATATAGAATCCCACTAATAGAGGATTTATAGTAAGTAGGGATGTAGCATTTGATGAAAATAATTCATGGTTTGAAGACGATTGTAGGAAGTTTAAGTTACCTTATGATTTGGAAAGTGATTTTCCAACTCCCACTCAAGAAGATCAACAATTACCTGAAGATATCAATTCAGAGGATGAAGAGCAAATGGATTTCAAGGCATGGAATTCAAAAGGCAAGACCAAGGTCAAGCAATTGAAGGACATTTTAGATACCTCCAATCAAGCACTCAGGAGATCTCCGAGGGAAAGTAAAAAGCCCATAAGGTATGGCTATGACACATCATTAGTGACCAAGCATTTTGTCTACATCACGAAAGACTATGATAGAAGAACCTTCTTCATTTGAAGAGGCTAATAAGAAGAAAGAATGGAGAGAAGCCATGCAGGAAGAAGTTGAAGCACTTCAAGAAAACCATACTTGGGATTTGGTTCCCAAAAAGCCAAGCATGAAGGTAATAGGATCCACATGAATATATAAAATCAAGAAAATTTCATATGGTTCTATAAGCAGGTACAAGGCAAGTTTAGTGGAAAAAGCTTTTGCTCAAACCCATGGAGTGGACTATAAGGAAACATTTCCATCTCTGGCTAAGATGCCACAATTAGGGTTTTGGTAAGTATTGTTGCTTCCAAGAATTGGAATCCATATTAGTTAGATGTCAAGAATGCATTTCTAAATGGATGGATCTCAAAAGAAGTGTATATGGCGCAACCACCAGGATATGAAGATAGGGACAAACCAAGTATTGTATGCAAGCTAAGGAAGGAACTCTATGGCCTAAAGCAAGCTCCTAGAGCTTGGAATAATATGCTTGTTACTTATTTGCAAGGTCAAGTTTTTGTGGCTAGCAAAGCAGATTCTTCTTTATTAATAAAAAGGACCAACTCATAAGTTATCTACTTATGTCTCTATATGGATGACATTATCATTACAGGGAATGATGCTAATGGCATCAGGTAGGTTAAAGCTCAACTAATGGAAGAATTTCAAAATCAGTTATCTTGGTTTGTTAACATATTTTCTTGGCCTAGAACTTGTGTATACAGATTCAAGTGCATTTATCACTCAGAGAAAATATATTCATGATATGTTGGTAAAATTCAAGATGGAGAATACCAAAATTGCAAGTACACCCATGGAACTCAACCATAAGCTTAGTTCTCATGAAGGAGAACTTCTTCTTGAGGATATTACACGTTACCAAAAACTTGTTGGGAGTTTCAACTATGCAAGCCTAACAAGAGTAGACATTGCGTATGGAGTAAGTACACTAAGCTAGTTTATGCATGCACTAAGAAAGCCTCACATTGAAGCTACCAAGAGGATGCTAAAATATTTAAAGGGTACCATAAATGAAGGGCTATTTTACCCTTTTACTTCTAACTTACATATAAAGATGTATTCTGATGCAGATTGGGCTGGCTCCAAAGTTCCATGGCTATGGTGAAAGGTTCCCATTTTTCATCTGCCTTTATTCAATTGATCACTTGCCTTGAAAGTGAATTCTCTACTCTTCATCAATTATTTCTCCAATGCTTCCAGGTTGGTCTACTGTGTCCTTCATTTTGGTGACAAAATCAATCACACTTTTCTTGCTAATATTCTTGAGTGTGGTGAATTCCATCCATACTTGATTCTTTCTTGCCTTGGTGCTTGATGAGAAGAATGCTTCAAGATCATTCCAAGTCTCTTGTGAATTCTTGAAAATCCTCATGTGTGGAAGTAAAAGATTGGAGATTGAGTTAAGAATTTATGACCTTTCGAGAGCATCCTTTGAATACCATGTGTTTAACCTCTCCTATTCTTCTCGAGTTGGTTGACCCTTGCTTCTGAGGATTGACATCATCTCATCTCTAGATATCTAACCATAGAGGTTTCTCCCTTGAAGATAAGCTTCCATTCCAATTGACAAAGCTAGGTAGTTGCCTCAATCCAATTTGTCTATGGATGAAGTAAATCCATCTCGCATGTTGATTTGTTGTTGCTTCGATACCACCATGAGGACATGGTGTGATAGGTTCCAGAGATGACTTGGTGTTGCACAAATTGTGCTCTACACCTACCAATCTAAGTCCAAGGATGCTTAGTATACCTCTTTAGCTTCAAAATGATGCATTTCAAATCACCAAGTCCTATGTGCATGCTTAGAGCTCACAACTTGGTATCAATTGACCAAAGAGCATTTGCATACATCTAATTGAAGTATCTAGCTAACTAAAACAAGTTATTTCATCAATTTAGCTATACCATACACTATGAAACAAATCTAACAAGTCAGGGGGTCATCCCAACCTTTTAGGATCTAGAAGGTGTGCAGACACAATCAAATTCCTAACTTCATATATCAAGATCTATGAAACAAAACTTGATGAGATTTGACATATAGGTATCTAGCTATCCCAAGTTGAAGTATAGAAAAAGAATGAGTACACACGGAGAAACTAATTGCAAAAGTTCATCCTAATGATGAAGATGCAACAGTAGACATTAGATAGAAATATACTTGGAGAAATGTATCAAAATGTAAATGCTATTGAACATATGATACAGGGGAAGTGTAGTGGACTACACATAGATAATGTGATCTCAAAGTATGCTCAAGTTTTTAGCCCAATGCCTCTCAAAATGTCTTCCATATCCTGTGACTAAAAGTATGTGTATTTATACACATGTCCTGAGCTTGAGCATGAATTTTCCCTCACCTAAAAGTGATCCTACACTTTAGGGATGATTTGAATTGATTCTTCCTACCACATGAGTCGTGGATTTAGCTTCCTAACTTCATGAGATTCATTGTTCTCTTGGATTTTAAAATTATCCAAAGTAGCTATGCTCAAAATGACAATCATGAGCTCACATGTAGTTCTCTCTTGTGGTGTAATAAAAGAATGTGTAGTCCTGAGTCTAGGACATTGATAGGTATTTTGTTGTTTAGCTTTTGTACATGTACCTTCCCAAATAATAGGTAAACTTGATGAAAGGGCAACCAAGGTATTATTCATTGGCTATTATTCAACTTAGATGGGCTAAAAATTTTATAATCCATCCACAAAGCAATTTACCACAAGCATGGATTTTTTGTTTGAAGAACACAAGTCATGGTAGCTAAAGACAAACACAAGGTAAACTTACCTTATGATCTTGATTTTGATTTCCATCCATTAGGTAGCAAGAATGATACACATGTCGAGGATCCAAGAAGTGAATTTGATGATGATCAAGATGAGAAGGAAAGAGACTATAAGATCTGGAAGTCAAGAGGAAAGGCCAAAATGCTAGAATGTTCAAAATGCTCCAAGCATACTCCTAGAAGGTCAACAAGAGGAAAAAAAGCAACTTCAAAGGTATGGATATGATTCTACATTTGTTACAAAACATTCAAATTACTTGGCTAAAGACTCAATTTTAGAAGAACCTTCAACATATGAAGAAGCTAAGAGTAAACCTAATTGGGAGAAAGCTATGAAAGAGGAGATAGAAGCTTTAAAAGAAGTGGACACTTGGGATTTGGTTCCAATGCAATCTAATCAAAGGTAATATTGATATATTTATGTAGTGTTCACACACGCTAGGACCCCCAGGGCACTTTTTTCCCTCTTCAGGAGGTTTTTCCGCCCGGCTTTTATATATGCATATAACCCTAATTGGTTACTTATCTTTGTATATTCTAGTGGTAATACATTAAGTATTGTGTGTTGTGCTCCAAGCTTCTTCTTCTTCCTTGTGTTGTTCATGTGCTTTCGCAGATGTCTAATTCCAACAATTGGTATCAGAGCAGGTCATTGCTTCATCTAGATCATCGTCAACACCCCACTGGTCACAATCTTAGAATCACACAAAATTTGGTGAGTATACTCAGGGTGCTTAGGAGATCAAAATGGTTTCGCTTTGTGGTGTCAAAATCGCGATCTGAGCTCGTTTTGGTCTCCGAATGCAGTATCACAGTGCTTGTGTAGTCAATTTCATCTTTTTGTGTCAAGAATATATACAAGTTTTGGTTCACCAGTATAAGCGTCTCAAATTTTGCTACAGGTTTAGTAGACGGAGTTAGGGTAGTTCTGTCCAACTTTTTAGATATAATCATTTTTTTTCATTATGGTATTTTAGTTAGTGGCCATGGCTGAAAGTAGTGATATATTTTGTATGTTGGCTATTGAGGATAAGTTGGATGGTACCAATTACCCATTGTGGGCTTGTATGATGTGACATGTATTGGTTGCAAAAGGAATGTGGAACATTGTGCAAGGTGTTGAAAAACATCCTATTACACCTACAAATATAGGTATTGAAGCTGATGCAGATGGCATTGAAGATGCTAATATTCTTTGGATTCCTATTCATGCTATGGTTTCTATTGCACCTACTGTAGAGAAAATTCATTGGGATGGTAGAGATGCTCAGGCACATGCATTGATAGCCTTGTCTGTCAAACATGCCATTATTCCTCACATTTGCTCTTGTAGAAGAGCTAAGGATGCTTGGGATACACTTACCACATTGTACCAAGCTAGGAATGAGGCTCATGTTGCTTACCTCCGAACGCAGTTAGAGGGTGAGCATATCAATGAAGGTGATTCTATGGATAGTTTTCTAACAAAGATCAAAGACTTGAAGGAATGATTGATTTCTTCTGTTGAAGTTATACCAGATAGCTCACTTGTGCAGACCGTTCTGAATGGTCTTCCTGATTCATATCAGAGTTTTGCGTCTACTCTTCATTTGATGATGAAAGGTAATCCAAATGCCTTGTCATTTAAGGAGTTATTCTTTCTTCCTTGTGTTGTTCACGTGCTTCTGCAGATGTCTAACTCCAATAGGTATTATGTTGCAAATGGGTCTATAGGCTAAAATGAAATTAAGGTGGATCAATTTGCAGGTACAAGGCTCGAGGAAACTTTTTCACCAGTTGCCAAGATGACTACAATCAGGACATTGCTAAGTGTAGCTGCTACAAAAAATTGGAAGCTACTTCAACTTGATGTGAAGAATGGTTTTTCTCAATGTTTGGATTAGTGAAGAGGTATCTAATTCACAACCTCTAGGATTTGGAAACCCTAATTATACATCTCATGTATGTAGAATAAAAAAATGATTGTATGGATTGAAACAAGCTCTTAGAGCTTGAAATGTCAGACTGGTAACCTATCTACAAGATCAAGGTTTTAGTTCAAGCAATGCAGAACCTTCTTTGTTCATCAAGAAGGATCATAATGAGTTTACCTATTTTTGTGTATATTTAGATGAAATAATTGTGACAGGAGATAAGTTGAATGACATACAAAGGATCAAAAGGCATATGCAAGAGGAGCTCAAAATTAGTGTTTTAGGTGAGCTCACATTCTTCATAGAAATGCATGTCACATATAGAGGTGAAGGGATGTATTTGACTTAGAGAAGATACATTCAGGATCTACCTCAAAAGTTCAAGATGGAGAATGCTAAACTTGCAAGTACACCATTGGAGATGAATCATAAACTCAATGTTTATGATGGCACAAAAATTGAATACATTAAAGAGTACTGAAGCTTGGTAGATAGCTTGATCCATGCTACTTGTACAAGGGTAGATATCTCATATAGTGTAGGAATGGTAAGCTAAGTCATGCACTCTTGAATAAAACCACACATGGATGCTGCTAAGAGAGTACTCAAGTACCTGAATGGAACACTCATTGAAGATATGTTCTATCCTTGTAATAATCAATGAAGATATGTTATATCCTTAATCATCATATTTGGATCTCAAGATATATTATATGTGGATTGGGTAGGAGTTAATGATTATAGCAGAAGTACCTTCGGTTACGTAGCATTTCCACGATCAAAGCTAGTGCTTGGAGTTCCAAGAAACAACCAAGAGTTACATTATCCTCAGCTGAAGCAAAGTGTAGAGGATTAACCATAGTAGCTTAAGAGGCAATATGGTTAAGAGAATGGTACTCATATTTGGGTATTGTGAGTTCCAAACCTCACATATTTGGAGATAATCAAGTAGCAAATATGATGAAAAAGGCACTTGATGGAATCAAACTTTGTTGATTCAAAGAAATAATAGGTATTCACTCTATCAAAAGTTGAAGACTCAAGCATACTTAAGCTTGATGGGGAGCTGTTTGATCATCATGCTTGCATTATGCTCGATCAATTTTCTTTGCATCAAATCATCATTTGGATTATGTCAAAAATATCCATTCAAGAGTTTTCTCAATTTTGTTCATTTGGGTAATTCATAAGAATTCTTTAAGGATCACTTAATCTTGTAAAATCCTAGATTTTTTTACTTGTAAAAGGATAAAGTAAAGATTCAAAATCCATGAGTTTGAGGTAGTTGAACTTGATGTTCAATCGATCAAATAATTCACCTACAAACAAGTTGTTAGATTTGATTTTACCTTTCGTTATATAGTAGAAGATTGATTCCATTGATCATACCAAACTACCTTCCTTTGATTCAAATTCAAAAACCACACGAAAGAGGTGTGAAATATTTTAAGAGTCTATGTCAAGATTCTCAATCACTTGTAAATTACACTTGAAGCAATATACATACACTTTTGGTCATCATTTCGTTCCTCCTTCATTTCTTTGTACCATCATCTTCAACAACAGTTAACTTGCAGATGCTGGTTTTTAGTGTTAAGCTTATTCCTAGAGCATGCCTTGCTTATTGATCATTCTCATGCATTTTAGATATTAATCGCTATGTATAGAATTCCCAAAAAAGGAATTTTATCAATTGTAACCATGCAAGCTGCTATGAGCATTTGAAGTCGCGACATCCAACTCAAAATAACAAGTTTTGTAAGCTAGTCATTGTGCAAACGTATATGTTTTGGATCAAGTGTTTCTCAGAGAAGCCAAAGATAAATAGAAATATTTTCCAAACAATACTAAATCTCTAATCTCTAGTAGATAAGTTTTATTTGCTCACTGAAATGAGATGAAACTCAGTAAATATTATCTTGATCCAAACTTTGAATCTAAGGTGTTGATTTGTAGGATCCAAACTATGGACCAAAATCTCACTCTATCATATCCAATATATGATAATCCAAAGTATGAACCAAAATCTTGATCAATCATGTCCAATGTATAATGATCCCAATTTTGGATCAAAATATCTCCCATAAAGAGTAAATCTCAATCCACTCTATGGAACTAAGTCTTTAATCCCAAGTGAAAATATAGCAACTAGTGGAACTACCACCACCTTCTCAATAGTACCATGCAAGTTCTTCCAAGTGCAGAAAACTTACTTAATATCTGACCATCACTATGATCAACTCATGCCTAACTAGGAACGAGATGTCTCTAGTAAACTACTGTAATACTCTCGCACTCTTTGAGATAATGATGACCCACAATGTGAGTCAAAAACATACACTGAAAATGTTTAGTAGATGTGTGCACACTCCTAGCCTAGTGGGCTAAGAATCTAGCTCACCTCATACATACTATGTATGAAACCCTGAATTAAGCCATATCAAATAAAGAAGAAGTTAATCTATGATTTACATCTTAATGCACTTGCCTATTTACACTTCTTATATGCAAACCTTGCCTTTCTGCTTCTTGGTCACTTGCCTATGGACTTGCCCTGTTTGCAATCACATATAGAGTGATTGTCTCAACTACCGCTCTATTGTCCAATATTGAGAAGATCATATGAATGACCTCCAAACCATTAAAAAAATATAGTCTCAATGAATTATCTCCCATACCATCTGTCCTACACCTAGGTTGAACACAAAGTTTGATGTCCCGTGGCACCAAACTTTATACCCCACATAGATGCATGCATGAGATTAAAGTCAAAACCTATGATAAGAACAAAGACATGAGTACTCACAACCCTAAATAATAAATATGAAATCATGAAGTATTCTTGAAGTGTTTCTTATGACTCTATCACTCATAACTATCTATAGCATCAACTCATCTTGAATTGAAAAAAGAGAAATGATGTGATAAATCAAATGATTGGATATTGACTCACAAGAAGTGGGAATTGAAACAACTTGTATCAATCCATAGCAAATAAAATGAGAAAAAACACTTAAGTTCTCTTGTTCCATGCTCTCATGGCACTATATTTTTCTCTAAATATTTTGATAGAGTTTCCTCTATCCAAATGAGAATGTTCACCATAAACCAATCATTAATCAACATATATCTAGGACATGGATAGCCCATGGTGATCACATCAAATCAAAAAATGTAATAGAAAAAACTATCCGAAAACGTTTCCCTTCAAGAATCTTCCCTACATAAACAATTTTCAAAAGCAGCAGATTGAATCTTAACTTTAACTTATGTTTAGGCTCAATCTTCTATCTTTCATTAGGCTCAAAATCTCTTGATTTGGACATTCCCTCAGAGTTTTATTACCATTTTTTTCAAAGTATCAAACACTTGATGACCAACTATGGAAATATGTAGGATCATATTTTTGGAGCCCTTAGCTTGATGCAAAAAATTATACAATTAAAATTTATTTATGAACTCTATTTTAACTCTTCAAGATTGAGTCCACAAAATTTCAACTTGAAATTCAATCAACTACGCATTGAAATTTACCATTCTATCCTTTCTAGCTTAGGTGAGCCTACAAAGAATGCACCTGAACTTTTAGAATATCTTCCAACTATGAAGATGAATTCTAAAATCTTTGAATTTTGTTTATGCTATAGGGTTATTAACATCTCCAAGAAAAAAATTTGCAATTGGAGATTAATATCAAATAACCATGTGCTCATTAGGCACATGTAGCAATCTTTCATGAATGTTGGCCAGAGATTGTTCTAAGAAGTAGAGGTTGTTTGAACTATCAAATGAACTCTATTTTGTTCCAAATTTGATTATAGCTACCTATGAATGATTTCATTGCTATATTTTTTAAAGTATTTTAACATTTCAAGCTTTCACAATGACCAAAATATTGAGTCACTATACTTGTAGTAATTTAAAAGTTTGTAGAGGCTAGTTTTAACTCTTTTATTAATATCTCCTAGATGGATGCATGTATGTGAGGTGGCGTGTGTTGTCCTGAAATATCCCCTCACTTTTGGGGGGAGCTTAGCATAGATTACGAGGAAGGTCTATCGGCTACAAAAACGGAGTAGAGACATGGAGTTCTTCAATAGAATATGCCACCCAACCACGTGGGGGTTTTCCATATTACCCTCTCAATCATATCATACCCAATAAGGGCAATAATCAAAGCCTCTCATGTGAGTGCCACTTAGCACTCATGTGAGTATCATACTCTTAATGTATAAGGGGAGGTTCTCACCTCAAAGTCCTAAATCATATGATACTCCATGTGACATTTCCTTCCCCTTAGTTCCATTTTTGTCCCCAAAAATGGTATTGGAAGGTCTGATAGAAAGAGAGAAATAATAGAACCACCACTCCCACTATATCCCCATGCATCTCATGTACATGGTCATATCTCCGTGTTGTTTCCCCATATCCTTCCCCTTAAGAAGACTCTTGGGAAGGTAGTCTAAAACTAGGAAACCATCTCTAAAGGGTGCTAACCCGCTCCCATGTGGCACTATCTTCTGAACTATCTTTCCACTTTACTAAACACTCTTTATATAAGTGACTTCTCGTTCGTTTCTCTCGAGTGCGTAGTATGCTCTCAAGCTCATGTGGAATAGATTGAACAGAGATAGGCTCTACTACCTCACTATCTAGAATGAGATTGTCAGATTCACCCAGCCTTTTCTTAAGCCCACTAACATGAAAAACTAGATGGATTTGACTATTCTCTGGAAGATGGAGCTGGTAAGCCATCTTTCCTATTCTCTTAAATATTTGGAAAGGTCCACAATACCTGGGAGATAGTTTTGGACAAGGTCTCGTCTTCATGGTTTCAGATCTAGATGGAACTCTAGGATAGAATTGCTCTCCTACCTCAAAGTTGATATCTCTCCTTTGAGGGTCAGCATAGGCTCTAGCTCTATCCTGAGCTCTCCTAATGTTGTCCTTCGCAAGTCTAAGCATATCGTTCATCTCTTCCAAGAAGTCCTTTGCAGCTTGAACTTTCTCATTATGCAAACCTACTGCATAAGGAGCTCTTGGCTGAAACCCGTACATAAGCATAAATGGACTATGCCCAGTGGAAGAGTGCTTGGCACTATTATATGCAAACTCTACTATAGGTAAGTACTCTTCCCAATTAGTTTGCCTTTTATTCACATATGCTCAAAGCATATCCTCTAGGATTTGGTTAACCCTCTCTGTTTGCCCATCCGACTGTGGATGCTCGGTCGTACTCATGCTAAGTTTTGTATCCAACCTTTTGAAGACCGCTCTCCATAAGTGGCTAACAAACTTCCTATCCCGATCGAAAACTATGTCTAAAGGTAGACCATATAACCCGTATAAGTTCTCTACAAAGAGTCTAGCCAACTCTGGTGTCTTCACTGTAGTATGTGTCAGAATAAACCTAGCCATTTTGGTTAACCTATCCACAATTACCCAGATCGAGTCGTGCCCTCTCTGTGTTTTAGGTAATCCGACTATAAATTCCATGGAGATACTCTCTCACTTCCCATTTGGAATATCCAATGGGTGGAGTAGTCCTCCAATCCTCAACCTCTCAGCTTTGTTGACCTGGCATTTAGTGCACTTAAGCACATACTCTAGGACGTCCTTATGAAGTCCAGGCCAATAAAACTGGCTCTTAACAAGATCATAAACTCCTGGGTGTCCTGCACTAGGTGTGTCATGACACTCATATAAAATATGCCGTCTCATCTCAATACCTCTAGGGACACATACCTTGCCTTTATATAACAGATATCCATCATGGACACTGTAATTCTTCCACTTGAATCCTTCTTGAGTACCTGTCGATACTCCATTCTCATTGGAAACTCGTATATCACGATCCCCATTCTCTATGGCTTCCCAAATCTCGGAATATGCAAGGTCAAACCTACATTTCCCTCTAATGGACTCAAGTAGCTCACTAGTGATCTAAGTAAAACTTAGACCATTGAGCATAGGCATGTGGCTAAGTGAATCAGCCACTACATCAAAATTTCCCTTCCTATACCTAAGCTCATAATCAAACTCTTGAAGGGTCTCTGCCCATTGGGCCTTATGACCTTTAAGCTCTGTTTGATTAGAGAGCCATTTAATGCTCTTCTCATAGACGGAGTAATTCTGCTGAGCTGGTTCTAGTTTTTTCCTCTCAAAAGCTACTGGTCGACCATCCTGAACTAGAACCGCTCCTATGGCAAAGTCATTCGCGTCAGTCTCAACCACAAATGGTTTGTTGGGATCTGCTATATGTAAAAGTGGAGCTGTAGCAATTTCTACTTTCAATTTTTCCATACTTTGCTTCTGTTCATCTCCCCAATGGAAGGCTTTCCCTTTCCCTTTAAGCTGTTCCGTCATGGGGACAACAATCTTGGCATAGTCCTTAATAAATCTTTGATAGAAACTTGATAAACCTAGGAAGATCTGCAGCTCTTCCAAGTTCCTTGGATGTGGCCATTCCATAATAGCCCTTACTTTTTCGGGATCCATCTGGATTCCATCATGGGAGACTATATGCCCAAGGTATCTAACCTCTGTCTTGAGAAATTCACACTTTGATTCCTTACAAAGAGTGAATTTTCCCTTAGCACTTGAAATACCTTCCTCAAGTGTTCCAAGTGCTCGTCTTCTGATGAACTATAGATCAGAATGTCATCCACAAAGTCTACTACAAAGTGTCCTAGATAAGGCCGTAAAACACTATTCATGAGTTTCATGAAAGTGGCAGGAGCATTGGTGAGAATAAAAGGCATCACCAAAAACTCATAGTGCCCATATCTAGTCCTAAATGCAGTCTTAGGGACATCTTCTACCCTAATCCTGATCTAATGATATCCTGATCTAATGATATCCTGATCTAAGGTCAAGCTTGGTAAAATACCTAGCTTGATGTAACTGATCAAATAGATCTTCCAATCTAGGCATTGGAAACCTATTTTTGATAGTTACCTTATTAAGTGCTCTATAGTCTATACATAATCTCATAGAGCCATCTTTCTTTTTAACTAGGAGCATTGGCGATGCCCAAGGTGAGTTACTAGGTTTAGTGAAGCGCTTATCTAAATAATCCTACAATTGCCTCTCAACCTCCTCATGCTGAGAAACACTAAGCCTATAAGGTGGCTTGCAAATAGGGTTAGTGTTAGTAACAACCTCAATGGCATGGTCAATGTCCCCTCTCTCAGGTGGTAGCCCTCTAGGTAAGTCAGTGGGAAAAACATCTCTATACTCAAACATAAGATCCTTAAAACTTTTAACCACACACTCTTGCAAAAAAGAATAGTAGAAAGTCCTGTCCATATTTACATTCCTAGCATGAAAATATACATCAGATGAGCTGTCTGTACAATGCTCCATATCATGACTATATAATAAAAACATGTCCTGTACATGCTGAGAATAACAAAGAATATACAACTCTAGTGATGAAATGAGAGCTGCACTAGGTACATCTCTCTCTCTCCCTGAATACAAACTTTAATTCCATTCTTTTCAAATTCAAGTGTGTTGTTTTGATAGCTATGTTTAAGTGTGTCTCCCAACCCCCATAGCCACTCTCTTCCTAAGACTAGGTCTGTCCTCTCCATATTCATAACTTGGAAGTCCATATAATCTGTATAGTTCTGCATCTTGACTTCCAGATTGGATACCATAGTATCCCATATTCTCTTATCTTGCCCTTGCATCATAGATACAATGTATTTATTTGCACTAGGCTACTGGGGAATCTTTAATTTCTTGACCAAAGCATAGTTTATAAAATTATGAGTGGCTGAGTCATCTATCATGACCCGCACACTGGTCCCGTATACACTACCATGTAGTTTAACTAGGTCATGTAGTCCAAACTGCGGTGACCACAATGACTGAGTCAAACAATAGGTGTACTCTATATCCTCGTGCATCACCTCCACTCCCTTGTGGTTAGAGCTTCCATGTATAGGAAGGGTCTGCACTAGGTGGACCGTCTTTTTGCCCTTTTTAAGGGCCCTACTAGACTCTGGTCCCTTCTTCTTTTCTTCCCCCTTCTTGACTGGACAGTTCCACTGTGTGGCTAGGAGACAAACACCTAAAGCGCATGTTCTCTCTTTTGGCCCTCTCAAACTGATCTATGGATAACCTAGGCCCTTGTGATCTTTGGTTTTTAAATAAAACTTTGTTTTTCCCAAAAGGCAACTTCTTCTTGAATTTAGTCGTACTAAGAGGCTTGAGGGGCTGATCCGTCTCCATAGGAGTTTACTGAGGACGATTATAGTCCTCATAAATTTGTGCATACTTGATCGCCTCCTCAAATGTCTTAGGCACATGCCTTCTGACTTCCCTCTTTATGGCTTTATCTAAGCCGCTAACAAACCCTCTGGTCTTCTAAAAATCATCTAAGCCCTTAAGTTTCTGAATGATCTCTCTATAGTGGGATAGGTAGACTGTAAGAGGCCTACCTCTCTGTGTAATCCTATCCCACTCATCCCAATTCCTCTCCTCTTCGTTCTTAGGAAGAAACTCTTTTACAAAAAGAGTCTCAAACTGAGTCCAGTCAGTAGGGATAGAGTTCGCCTCTTTAAGACTCATCCACCACTTATAAGCACGCGGGCCGAGGGAGAGACTCACCTCTAGCACAGGGTACTCTGGTGGGGTGCCCTTCAATCGATGCAAATCATGCCACTTTTGTAAAAAAGTGTAGATTGCATCCTTATTCCTATCTTGGTCATCCCTCGTAAAGGTAGGTGGCTTCAAGTCTTTTCTCGAGGGGAGCTTCTGTAGAGCTCTCTCCTTTATGCTTACTATGAAGAGAAGTATCTTTCCTAGTGAGCTCCAATGGAATAGGAGGGGTCTCTCTTTCCTTCCTAGCTAGGAAAGAGGTGACACTAGTCTCAAGTGAGATCATTTGAGACTTCAGCTGTTGTATGAGAGATGTGATGCTACCAAGGTCTCTCTCTAATTTAAGGGTTTGCTCTTTCAAGTCTATGAATTGGTCACGAGTGACAAACGCATCTAACAGTTCCTCATATGTATACTCTTCCTGTTGAGGCTCTTTTTCTTCTAAGGTTTCTTCTACTCCTTGCCTTAATTATACTCGTTCCATTCTAGAATCAGGATCCTCTAGTTGCTCTTTAGATGGAGAAGTATGTTCAACTATTTGTTTGCCTTTAGATTCCATGTTTTACTTCAATTCCCCCGTTTTCTAACTAGAGTATATGAAAATGAATGGAAGTAAAGCTTAAATATGCAAGAAGAAGAGAAATATATCACAAGAGCACTTCCCTGTTACAAAATAAAGCTGCGGAAGTGAATTCCAAGTGATCCTTGAAGCTTTAGGTCACTTATTTTGAATCCTTGCCAGGCCCAAACAAAAATTGGAAATTTTTGATTGGTCCCGGGAGGTTCTAAACACCAAAAACCATAAAAAACAATGCCAAAACCACATGGGAATAGCCCCAACCGGGCAAAATGAGCTGAGATTTGAGAGTCTTCGCCAGTCCAAGAAATGTAGCTCAACACCTGTACTTCAAAATTTTCAAGCTATCCCAAGTGAAAAAAGTGAATTTGGACACCGGATGATGAACAACTAGGCTAGGGAGTGGTCGCTTAGTTCCTGCTGAAGCGTTGCAGACATATTTTGCTGGGGCAAATCTCGTCCAAATCGAACACGGATGGTCTTTGAACAAGAGTGTAGCTTCCTAACATGACCAAGATTTTAGAAATCAGATATCGTATGAAGAAGCTATGGTGCAGAGAAGTCGGGTATGTCACGAGTAGGAAGTGGAAAAGCTAATCTTCATGGAAGGGTGACTTTAAGAAGCTCCAAACTGAGAAACTGAAGCTTTTTTAATCAACCCAAAACCCATACCCCATCTCCACAGCCCATATTACATGTGTGCACCATTATCTTCCTAGAACCTTGATCCAATGCATCCTTTTTTTTCTCCCCAAATTCTAAAAAAAATTCTTTTTTTTTTCATTTTTTAATGGAGTATTATATCTTCTACTTTCCCAAATGACCACGCAAAGGCGGCAGAGCATGTCTAATTATCCCACATAGGGAGTTTCAAGTGCAGAGTGTAAGTATAAATAGAGAAGGATGATGTTCATTCCCACATCCAAGAGGAGGGGAGGAGGGACATGGGCCTCTCGGCCACTGCGCTCTGTTGTGCACTCCTGTCGTTTGTCTTGTTGACCGCCTGGCCGTCCGCGCCGACTGTCCTCTGTCCGCCCGGCTATCCGCGCCGTTGCGTGGGCTCTGAAACCAATGTTAGGTCGCACGTGTTGTCCTGAGGAATCCCCTCACTTTTAGGAGGAGCTTAGCACATATTACGAGGAAGGTCTACCGGCTACAAAAATGGAGCACGGAGTTCTTCGATAGAATATGCCGCCCAGCCACGTGGGGGTTTTTCATATTACCTTCTCAATCATATCATACCCACTAAGGGCAATAATCAAAGCCTCTCATGTGAGTGCCACTTGGCACTCATGTGAGTATCATACTCTTAATGTATAAGGGGAGGTTCTCACCTCAAAGTCCTAACTCATATGCTACTCCATGTGACAATATAGCAACTTGATATTTTGGAAACACCATCTTGAGGTGTTTGGCTAAGGGAAAAAAGAAAAATAACTCAAATTAGATAAATGATCTAAGAGAATTAATCACCTCTAGGTGACATGGTCTCACATCATTGCATAAATTCTAGAGGATGCACGTTTATGTGCATAGATCATTTCACCTATTAAATGATCTTTAAAATCAATGACAAAATAGCATAGAAAACTGATATCTAGCAAGCTATCATATGCAAAAAAGATCATGCAATTAGGATTTAGCAATCAAGAGAAATGACCTTGCTAACAGGCCTCTATCACTTATTTTAGGCCTATACCACTATTAGTAGCACCTCTAGTGCAAAGATCATTTGGCCATTGTAAAAGTACCCAAATCACTTGAAACTTGGAGGTATTGAACTAAGTTGTCTATGCTACAAGATCTCCCAATTTCAATTAATTTGGCAATTATTTCAAAGAAAGACATCCAGAAATACTTGAGGCTCCTACCTCTCTCACTATTTCCTCAATTTTGTTTTTGGAGCACAACACACAATACTGAAATGTATTACTAGAGAATGCACAAAGATAAGTAGCCCATTAGGGCAATAGGTACAAGTCGGGGGAAAAAAACCTCCCAAAGAGGGAAAAAAGTGCCCCTACGGTCCTAGATTGTTCACACACATCACTACCTAAATATATCAAGAAATCCCCCCTGAGAGTGATGCAGTGAACAAGTAGCTGAAACTCATGTATAAGGAAGTGCCAAGCTATGCGGAAATCACTCCACAAAAGGAAGTAAGCCCAAAGCTTTGCGAAAAGCTTCAAACTTCTCCCTAGGCACAACCTTCATGAAAAGGTCTACAATGTTCTCCTGCGTGGGCACATAGGCCAAGCTGATCTCCCCAACAGATAACCTCTCCCTGACATAATGATAATGCACCTCAATGTGCTTAGTGTGAGCATGGAACACAGGGTTCCTTGCAACTACCAATGTGCTCTGATTGTCACTGAAGATGGTGGTGGCAGAATACTGACCAACACCCAAATCAGCCATAAGGCATCTGAGCCACACACACACACTCAATAGTCGCTATGAAAGCTGCCCTATACTCAGCCTCACAACTGGAAGTGGCCACAATAGGCTGCTTCTTGCTCAACCAAGGTATACATGAGCTACCAAGCATGAAGAAAAAGCCAATAGTGGACATACGAGTGTCATAGCAACCAGCCCAATCAGAGTCAGAAAAAGCATGCAAATCTAGCGGTAGTGATCCCCCTTGGGATAAAACAACCCAAGTAGCCGAGTACCACTCAAGTAGCGAAAGATGCGCTTAACCCTACCAATGCTTGACTCTTGGGCAATGCATAAACCTACTCATCTGTGAGACAGCAAACTGAATATCTGGCCGAGTAATGCATAAGTAAATCAAGCATCCAACAGACTGCTTATAGAGAACAACATCAAATGCATCTCCAACATCATGAAGACTCAACCGTAAACCTGTCTCCATAGGAGTGGCAATAGGCTTACAGTCTTCAAGGCCAAAACGCTGCAATAATGTGTCAATATATTTCGTTTGACATATTCCACCATCAACTTGCATAAATTGAATGCCCAAATAGTGATGCAAATGCCCCAAATAAGACATCTCAAATGAGGCATGCAAATCAGCCTTAAAATCAGCAATATGGTTCTCAATAGGAACAGTGAGCAACATGTCATCAACATAGACAACAATGATCAGAAGCACATCATTAGCATGCTTAACATATAAGGTGCTTTTAGTTGGAGTGTTGTCAAAACCATGTGCAATCAAATAGGCATGTATCTTCTCATACCAAGCACATGGTGCTTGCTTTAAACCATATAATGCCTTCTTTAACCTGCACACCTGATTTTCATGCCCTTTCTGCACAAAGCCATGGGGCTGAAAAACAAACACTTCTTCATGCAAGTCACCATTCAAAAATGTTGTTTTAATGTCCAACTGATGTACATTCCAACCATGATGAGCTGCAAGTGCACAGATGCTACGAACGGTAGTCATTCGGAAAGTAGGTGCAAAGGTCTCATCAAAATCAATGCCTCTTTCCTGTGCATAACCTTTTGCAACAAGTCTAGTCTTATACCTGTCAAATGTACCATCAGGCTTACGCTTCAGCTTGTATACCCACTTAGTCCCAATGGCCTTCTTGCCAGGAGGCAAGTCACATAAAGACCAAGTACCATTCTTCATTATAGCATCATATTCAGATTGCATAGCAGCCATCCAATTTTTTGAATTTTGTGCTTCTTCAAACAAAATAGGCTCATTCTAATCAGAGAGACTAGATGCAGCCATAGCATAGCAATCTGATGCAAAAGAGGCACTATGAGAGATTGAACGAGTATGATATGACAAAGGTGCATCTTATTTGTTGTCATGCAAAGTCTGCACCAGCCATTTTGGCATAGTTTTTGTTTGCTCAATATCGGCTCTCTCATCAACTAGTGCATCATGTAAATCTGCATCAAAAATGGAATGATTTGCATCATCATATGAAACCTACAAAGTTTGAGAAGTTTCTTCATTGGGACCCACACTAGACTGTCCACATGTAAAAAGAGGCAGCAAAGTATCATACATATCTTTGGAGATAACAGATGTCTCCTTAGTACATGAAAGCAATGGCTGAATAGCATCTTCCATAAAAACAACATCACGGCTAACCAAAATGCATTTAGTATGTGGATGATATAGAGGATAGCCTTTACTTTCAGAACTGTACCCAACAAAAATACATTTTACCACTTTATCATCCAATTTTCTACGATGTTGTTCAGGCACTAATGCATATGTCAAAAAACCAAAAACACGCAGATCAGCAACAGATGGGTTGCAATCATGCCAAGCCTCATATGGAGTGATAGACTGCAATGCTTTAGTGGGACACCTGTTCAGTATATATGTTGCACACATGACAACCTCAAGCCAGAAACTATGTGGTAAAGCTTGACTCTTGACCATACACCTCACCATCTCCATGAGTGACCTGTTCTTTTGTTCAGCAACTCCATTCTGTTGAGGTGTATATGGCATTGTACACTACTTTTTTATCCCACATTCAGCCAGAAATGCATTAAAATCAGAAGACATATATTCCCCCCCTCGATCAGAACAGAGGGTGCCCATTTTACATGGTGACAGATTTTCAACCAAAGCCAAAAATTTTTTGAAGCACATGAACACTTTAGACTTTGCCTTCAATGGATATACCCATGGATGCCTGGAAAAATCATCAATGAAAGTCACGAAGTAAAGATAATTTCAAAAGAAGGTGTTTGCATAGGACCACATACATCACTATGTACAAGCTACAATTTCTGAGTAGCCCGAACTAAACCATCTTTTGGAAATGAGGAACACTACATTTTGCCCAAAATACAGCCTTCACATACATGTTTTCCAGGTGCCTCAAGTTTGGGCAAAGAGGACACCATTTCAGATTTCTGTAGGCATAGCAAACTAGCAAAATTTAGATGACCAAAGCATGCGTGCCAATGATTTGCATCTGACATAGCTTAAGAATCATGTACTGCATATGCCGAATCATTCACAGATCTTTCATAGTCTATGAGCTTATACAACCCACGGCATAAAATGCCAAAAGCAATAATCACATCGCCATTTGATAGATCATGAACTGTACACCTGTCATCAACAAATTTCACAACCAAGCCAATCTTGGCTAATGCAAAAAATGATAACAGGTTCTTCTTGATCCCTGGCACAAATAAAGCATCTAACAAAGTGAAAGAACTACCATCAGCAGTAGTCAAAATGATCTTACCAACTCCTATAACATGATAAGAGGAGTTGTTGGCGCATGTAATAGTATTCCTTCTAGGGGCAGGCTCGAGTGAAGAGAAGAATCTGCGCTCCGAGGTAATATGTTTGGTCGCGCCATTGTAAAAGTACCAAATACTGCAGAGATGCACTGCTCATGAGAAGATGGGTCAAAACTACAGACAGTAGTAAACGCCCATTCTTCTTCTTGCACAAGATTAACAAACTCTCTTTTTGGTGTAGAGGCCTCTGCAATAATCATTCCAGCCTCTTTCTTCTTTGTCTCTTTAGGAGCAGTTTTGGAGAGTTCTTTATGATATGATCATTCCCTTTACAATACTTGCAAAACAAGTTCTCCTTTTTTTATTTCTTCTCATCTTTATCTTCCTTCTTTGAATGTGCAACATTTGTAGCTTTCTGTTTACTAGTTGAAGAGCTCCATTTCCCTTTGCCCTTCTCACTAGGTAGGAAAGTTTGATATGCAACACGCATAATGAACCTGTTCTGCCTGGACTAATATTCCTGCAATAGAAGAGAGACTAACTCCTCAAATGACAATGCATTTGGATTGCCTTTCATCATTAACCAAAGAGTAGAAGCAAAACTCTGATATGAATCAGGAAGACCATTTAGAACGGTCTGCACAAGTGAGCTATATGGTATAACTTCATCAGCAAAAATCAACTGTTCCTTCAAGTCTTTGATCTTTGTTAGAAAACTGTCCATAGAATCCTCTTCATTCATGTGCTCACTCTCCAACTGTTTTCGAAGGTAAGCAACACGAGCCTCATTCCTAGCTTGGTACAATGTGGTAAGTGTATCCCAAGCATCCTTAGATGTTCTACAAGAGAGAATGTGATGAATAATGGCACATTTGATAGACAAAGCTATGAATGAATGTGCATGGGCATCTCTGCCATCCCAACGAGTTTGCTCTACAGTAGGTGCAGCAGAAACCGTAGCACGAACAGGAATATGCAAAATATCATCATCTTCGACACCTTCTACATCAGCTTCTATACCTATAGTTGTAACAGTTGCAGGTGTGATAGGACGTTTTTCAACACCCTGCAATGTTCCACAGTCCTTTTGCAACCAATACATGCCGCATCATATAAGCCCATAACGGGTAGTTGGTACCATCCAACTTACCATCAACAGCCAAAATACGGAATACATCACTGCTTTCAGCCATGGCCAGTGACTAAAATACCTTGATGCAGAAAATTGACTGTATCTCAAAAAATTGAACGGAACTGCCTAGACAAATTTTGCTAGACCTGTAGCAGACTTTGAGACGCTTATACTGTCGAACAGAAACTGGTATATACCTTTGGCACAAAAAGAAAAAAAACCCTGCACAAGCACTACGATAGTGCGTTCGAAGGCCGAAACGAGCTCAGATTACGATTTTAGCACCACATAATGAAGCTGTTTTGATCTTGAAAACACGCTGAGTATGCTCACCAAAATTCATGTGATTCTGAGACTATAACCGGAGGAGTGTCGACGGTGCCCTAGATGAAAGGACGACCTGCTCTGATACCAATTGATGGAGATAGACATCTGCAGAAGCACGTGAACATCACAAGGAAGGAGAAGAATCTTGGATCACAACACACAATACTAAAATGTATTACTAGATAATGTACGAAGATAAGTAGCCCATCAGGGCAATAGGCATATATACAAGCCGGGAGAAAAAAACCTCCTAAAGAGGGAAAAAAGTGCCCCGACGGTCCTAGAGTGTTCACATGCATCACTACCTAAATATATCATGCTCATCCATTATTTTGGATGGATTTTGACATGGAGATATATGTATGCATGTAATGATAATCTAGGTTTGTGGAAACCAATTAGCAACCCAAATCACCTCCTAGAAAATGGATTCTTTACATAATATCCACTTTTGAGTGAAAGTGAATAGATATTCTAATCATTGTGATTCTTGCACACTCATTAAATCTTATCATAGAAAATCACATGCAAGTATGTAATACTTGTATGGATGACCATAACCATAGCACTAACTTGTGCCAACAACGAATAGAATTGTCTATGAACTACACATACTCCAATGAAAAGCTATTCATGCACTCGCGAGTTACTAACTAATTACTATTGTGATGCATAAATGAGCATCCTTGACATAATTTTGATGGTTTCTACCAGTCACTTCATCTCCGTGACTCTTTACATGTCACTAGAATCTATCCACCAACCTTCTCTTAGACATAAACATCTATGACAAAGGTCACTTACTTTTCTTATGTTCTTCCATGGACAATGCAATTCTTCATGTTGCATTCGCAACATTAGTCACAATTCGTTTGTTCTTGAGGCATATATCCTCCAACCATCTCTTAGATATATCTATGATAAAGGTTACATACCTTTCTACTACTTTTCTATGGACAATCCAATGCTTCTTGTCACACTCACAAACTTAGTCCTGTTTTACTAAAATCTTACTCATCTTAACGATGAAAATATGAGCAAAAACCTTCTTCAAAGAAAATCTCAGTATGCATTGATGGGGGATGATTCTAACAACCCATTGCAACAATGGAAGATGGTTGCCCTCCTCTAGGCCCACAAGCAGTGATATATGCTTATTGTTTTGAAATTTTCTCTACACCTGTACAAAGACTTAAAATGAAACTTTGCAAACTTAGAGTGGACTTTAAATGCTACCCAACAAGATTTAAATCCTCTCAAATGGGTATGCAAATTGGAAGAATCATCCTCTACAAAACAGGCTATCTATTTGCAACACTCTCTGCTTATGTGCAGAGATACAACTTCACAAACTTGGAAATTTCTCACAACTCACTTATGCAAAATACTTGAAACTTTGGCAAACTTAGGGGTACTATATGAGAAACAAAATCAACCTTGAAATCAATGAAAATGAGTGCAATGAGACAGCAAACAATAATCTACAATCTAGTATAATCAGATTTGGAAAAGCCTAACTACACATCTAGATAAAGAGGAGCAAAATCATGAGAAAATGAGGTAAGCAAGCAAGGAGGCTGCTTGTTGGAGTTTAGCACTTCACTAAATGAAGTGGGAAACTAATGGAATGCATACAACACAAGAAGCAAAGGTAGTATGATGCTTATATAGAATTTTATGTTTCCTACAATCTAGCTAACCAGCCACCAATCAGTGTAGGTGCACTTTTTCGAGGATGATTTATGAGATTTGAATTTGTAAGTCTGGTGGAGCTTCTAACTTGGTTCCACGACTTTGGTTCTCTTGCAAAACTGGTGGTTGAATCTGTTTGCATGATTGAGACTTGATTTTCAACACTCCCCCTCAAGTTTAAATGCCTAGGTCCTTCACTCCAATGCATGCCTTGAAGTGTTGTAGCTTCACTCCATCCAAACGTTTGGTAAACATATCTGCATATTGGTTCTTTGTATTGAAATGCTCCACCTTGAAATCCTTTGACATGTTATTCTCTCTAATAAAGTGTTAATGAACTTCTATATGCTTTGACCTTGCATGGAACACCAGATTTTGAGCCAAGCATATGCTAGTTATGTTGTCACAAAAAATAGGTACTTGCTTAAACTGCAAATCACGATCAACCAACAACTTCTTGAGCCACATAAGCTCACATGAGACTTGTCCTAAGCCTCTATACTCAACTTTGATCGATCAAAGATCCAATTTTTGTTGTTTCTTTGACATCCATGAGATGGTCTTCTTCCATACCATGATAACATATCCACTAGTGCTCCTCCTGTCAGCTTTGGAACCTGCCTAATCAGCATCACAATAAGCTTGTAAATTTAATCCATCAACAAATGGATAATATAGACCTTCATTCAATGATCTTTTGAGGTACCTAAGTACCATTTTGGCTACAACAAGATGAGGTACTCTTGGTGCCTACAAAAATTGAGATAACACTCCAACTACATGTGCAATATCTGGTCTTGTCATAGTAGCATTCAAGAGAGCCAAATATTTACCTATACATGGTCACATCCTTCACTTCCTCAACTTCATGAGCACTTAATTTAACTTTTACTTCTAATGGATTTGAAATGGGCTTGCAATCACACAAGAAAAACTTCTTCAAAAGATCTAGAATGCATTTCCTTTGAATCAAGTATATAACTTCCTCTTTATATAGTACTTCAATCCCAAGGAAGTACCTTAGAATCCCTAAATCATAGATTTTAAACTCACATCCAAGCTTCCTATTTTTTTCCTTTATGTTGGCCTCTTCATCCCTTGTAATGATCAAATCATCAACATATCTACAAATGAAAATAGTTTTGCTACCTTCCTTCTTCACAAAGAGTGATGAGTCTACATGACTCTGATTACTCCTACATTTTACCAAGTAGTCCACAAGTCTTTGGTTCCAAGCCCTTGGGGCTTGCTTTATTCCATAAAGATCCTTCTCAAGCCTGCATACATGATGTCGAAACCTCTCACCTTCAAAGCCTTGGGACTGCCCCATGAAGACTGCCTCTTCAAGCTCTCCATTTAGGAAAGCATTCTTCACATCCAATTGGGACAACTTCCAACCTTTTGAGGCTAAAATTACAATAAAAATTCTGTTTGAGGAGATGTTGTATAGATTCTAGAGATGAAGTGGTGCTGCAAATCCCTGCTTCACATCAGCCAAGAACAAGAACAAGTTGAGGACTATAAACTAGACCTCTTCATCTTCCCAAGAACCACAGATAATCATCTAAGTGCTTTGAAGTATGATCCTCTAATCGATGGATCAAAATAGATGAGTAGGAGATTCAATTGTGAGCTAAAATTAATTATTTTGGCCTATACACCTGATCAGTAAAGTGAAGAGAGCTCTTAACCTACCAGCAATTGATCAATTTTCCTTTTGGGAATATCTAATTGACTTAGATAGCTACTAATCACAAGTTACTTGTCACATGGAGTATCATATGAGTTAGGAATTTGAGGTGAGAAACTCCCCTTATACATTAAGAGTATGATACTCACATGAGTGCCAAGTGGCACTCACATAAGAGGCTTTGATTATTGCCCTTATTGGGTATGATATGATTGAGAGGGTAATATGGAAAACCCCCACGTGGCTAGGTGGCATATTCTATCGAAGAACTCCATGTCTCTGCTCCGTTTTTGTAGCCGATAGACCTTCCTCGTAATCTATGCTAAGCTCCCCCCAAAAGTGAGGGGATTCCTCAGGACAACACACGTGACCTGACATTGGTTTCAGAGCCTAGGGGATAGCACGGACAGCCAGGCAGACAGAGGACAACCGGCCCGGATGGCCAGGCGGTCAACAAGACAAACGACGGGAGCGCACAACAGAGCGCAGCAGCCGAGAGGCCCATGTTCCTCCTCCCCTCCTCGTGGATATGGGAATCAATATCATACTTCTCTATTTATACTTATACTCTGCGCTCAAAACTCCCTATGTGGAATAATTAGACATTCTCTGCCGCCTCTACGTGGTCATTTGGGAAAGCAGAAGATATAGTACTCCATTAAAAAATGAAAAAGAAAAATGAGTTTCTTTTAGAATTTGGGGAGAAAAAAAGAAGGATTCATTGGATCAAGGTTTTGGGAAGATAATGGTGCACACATGTAATATGGGCTATGGAGATGGGGTATGGGTTTTGGCTTGATTCAACAAGCTTCAGTTTCTCACTTTGGAGCTTCTTAAAGTCACCCTTCCATGAAGATTAGCTTTTCCACTTCCTACTCGTGACATACCCGGCTTCTCCGCACCATAGATTCTTCACACGATATTCGATTTCTAAAATCTTGGTCACGTTACGAAGCTACACTCTTAAGCTTCATTGAAAGACCATTGATGTTGGATTTGAATGAGATTTGCCCCACCAAAATCTCTCTACAGCGCTTCAGCAGGAACTAGGTGACCACTCCCGAGCCTAGTTTTTCATCATCCGGTGTCCAAATTCACTTTTTTCACTTGGGATAGCTTCAAAATTTTGAAGTACAGGTGTTGAGCTACATTTCTTCGATTGGCAAGGACTCTCAAATCTCAAAATTTGCTCAGTTTTACTCAGTTTGCCCAGTTGGGCCTATTCCCATGTGGTTTTGGCATTGTTTTTTATGGTTTTTGGTGTTTAGAACCTCCCCGGACCAACCGGACATTTCCAATTTTTGTTTGGGCCTGGCGAGGATTCAAAATCAACAACCTAAACCTTCAAGGATCACTTGAATTTTGCTTCCGCAGCTTTATTTTGTAACAGGGAAGTGCTCTTGTGATATATTTCTCTTCTTCTTGCATATTTAAGCTTTACTTCCATTCATTTTCATATACTCTAGTTAGCAAACGGGGGAAGGGAAGTAAAACATGGAATCTAAAGGCAAAAAAATAGTTGAACACACTTCTCCATTTAAAGAGCGACTAGAGGATCCTGATTCTAGAATGGAAGAAGTAGAATTAAGGCAAGAAGTAGAAGAAAACTTCGAAGAAAAAGAGCCTCAGCAGGAAGAGTATACATATGAGGAACTTTTAGATGATTTTGTCACTCGTGACCAATTTATAGACATGAAAGAGCAAACCCTTAAATTAGACTGAGATCTTGGTAGCATCACATCTCTCATACAGCAGCTTAAGTCTCAAATGATCTCATTTGAGACTAGTGTCACCTCTTTCCTAGCTAGGAAGGAAAGAGAGACTCCTCCTATTCCTTTGGAGCTCACTAGGAAAGATACTTCTCTTCCTAGTAAGCATAAAGGAGAGAGCTCTAGGGAAGCTCCCCTCTTGAAAGACTTGAAGCCACCTACCTTTACAGGGGATGATGGAGATAGGAATAAGGATGCAATCTACACTTTTTTACAAAAGTGGCATGATTTGCATCAATTGAAGGGCACCCCATTAGAGTACCGTGTGCTAGAGGCGAGTCTCTCCCTCGGCCCGCGTGCTTATAAGTGGTGGATGAGTCTTAAAGAGGCGAACTCTATCCCTACTGGCTGGACTCAGTTTGAGACTCTTTTTCTAAAAGAGTTTCTTCTTGAGAACGAGGAGGAGAGGAATTGGGATGAGTGGGATAGGATTACACAGAGAGGTAGGCCTCTTACGATCTACCTATCCCACTATAGAGAGATCATTCTGAAACTTAAGGGCTTTGATGATTTTCAAAAGACCAGAGGGTTTGTTAGGGGCTTAGATAAAGCCATAAAGAGGGAAGTCAGAAGGAATGTGCCTAAGACGTTTGAGGAGGCAATCAAGTATGCACAGATTTATGAGGACGATAATCATCCTAAGTATACTCCTATGGAGACGGATCAGCCCCTCAAGCCTCTTAGTATGCCTAAATTCAAGAAGAAGTTGCCTTTTGGGAAAAACAAAGTTTTATTTAAAAAACAAAGATCACAAGGGCCTAGGTTATCCACAGATCAGTTTGAGAGGACCAAAAGAGAGAACCTGTGCTTTAGGTGTCTGTCTCTTAGCTATTCACAGTGGAACGGTCCACTCAAGAAGGGGGAAGAAAAGAAGAAGGGACTAGATTCTAGTATGGCCCCTGAAAAGGGCAAAAAGGTGGTCCACCTAGTGCAGTCCCTTCCTATACATGGCAGCTCTAATTGCAAGGGAGTGGAGGTGATGCACGAGGATATAGAGCACACCTGTTGTTTGACTCAGTCATTGTGGTCACCGCAGTTTGGACCACATGACCTAGTTAAACTACATGGTAGTGTATACGAGACCAGGATGCGGGTCATGATAGATGACTCTGCCACTCATAATTTTATAAACTATGATTTGGTCAAGAAATTAAAGATTCCCCAGCAGCCTAGTGCACATAAATACATTGTATCTATGATGCAAGGGCAAGATAAGAGAATATGGGATACTATGGTATCCAATTTGGAAGTCAAGATGCAGGACTATACGGATTATATGGACTTCCAAATTATGAATATGGAGAGGACATACCTAGTCTTAGGAAGAGAGTGGCTATGGGGGTTGGGAGACACACTTAAATGCAGCCATCAAAACAACACACTTGAATTAAAAGAATGGAAGTAAAGTTTGTATTCAAGGAGAGAGAGATGTACCTAGTGCACCTCTCATTTCATCACTAGAGTTGTATAGTCTTTGTTATTCGCAACATGTACAGGACATGTTTTTATTGTATAATCATGATATGGAGCATTGTACAGACAGCTCATCTGATGTATATTTTCATGCTAGGAATGTAAATATGGACACGACTTTCTACTATTCTTTTTTCCAAGAGTGTGTGGTTAAAAGTTTTAAGGATCTTATGTTTGAGTATAGAGATGTTTTTCCCACTGACTTACCTAGAGGGTTACCACCTGAGAGAGGGGACATTGACCATGCCATTGAGGTTGTTACTAACACTAACCCTATTTGGAGGCCACCTTATAGGCTTAGTGTTTCTGAGCATGAGGAGGTTGAGAGGCAATTGCAAGATTATTTAGATAAGGGCTTCATTAAACCTAGTAACTCACCTTGGGCATCACCAATGCTCCTATGTAAAAAGAAAGATGGCTCTATGAGATTATGTATAGACTATAGAGCACTTGATAAGGTAACTATCAAAAATAGGTGTCCAATGCCTAGATTGGAAGATCTATTTGATTAGTTACATCAAGCTAGGTATTTTACCAAGCTTCACCTTAGATCAGCATATCATTAGATCAGGATTAGGGCAGAAGATGTCCCTAAGACTGCATTTAGGACTAGATATAGGCACTATGAGTTTTTGGTGATGCCGTTTGGTCTCACCAATGCTCCTGCCACTTTCATGAAACTCATGAATAGTGTTTTACGGCCTTATCTAGGACACTTTGTAGCAGACTTTCTGGATGCCATTCTGATCTATAGTGCATCAGAAGAGGAGCACTTGGAACACTTGAGCAAGGTATTTGAAGTGCTAAGGGAAAATTCACTCTTTGCTAAGGAATCAAAGTGTGAATTTTTCAAGACAGAGGTTAGATACCTTGGACATATAGTCTGCCAGGATGGAATCCAAATGGATCCTCAAAAAGTAAGGGATATTATGGAATGGCCACATGCAAGGAACTTGGAAGAGCTATAGATCTTCCTAGGTTTATCAGGTTTCTATCGAAGATTCATTAAGAACTATGCCAAGATTGTTGTCCCCATGATGGAACATCTTAAAGGGAAAGGGAAAGCCTTTCATTGGGGAGACGAATAGAAGCAAAGTATGGAGAAATTGAAAGTAGCAATTGCTACAGCTCCACTTTTACATATAGCAGATCCCACCAAACCATTTGTGGTTGAGACTGACGTGAGTGACTTTGCCATAGGAGCGGTTCTAGTTCAGGATGGCCGGCCAAAAGCTTTTGAGAGTAAGAAACTAGAATCGTCTCAACATAATTACTCTGTCTATGAGAAGGAGTTGTATGCAATTGTCCATGCTTTGAAGAAGTGGTGTCATTATTTATACGGTACCAAAGTTACGATAGTGTTTGATCAAGAGAGCATTAACTGGATCTCTAATCAAACAGACCTTAAAGGTCGTAAGGCCCAATGGGCAGAGACCCTTCAGGAGTTTGATTATGAGCTTAGGTATAGGAAGGGAAAGTTTAATGTAGTGGCTGATTCACTTAGCCGCATGCCTATGCTCAATGGACTGAGTTTTACTCAGATCACTAGTGAGCTACTTGAGTCCCTTAGAGGGAAATGTAGGTTTGACGCTGCATATTCCGAGATTTGGGAAGCCATAGAGAATGGGGATCGTGATATACGGGTTTCCAGTGAGAATGGAGTATCGACGGGTACTCAAGAAGGATTCAAGTGGAAGAATTATAGTGTCCATGATGGATATATGTTATATAAAGGCAAGATATGTGTCCCTAGAGATATTGAGATGAGACGACATATTTTATATGAGTGTCATGACACACCTAGTGCGGGACACTCAAGAGTTAACAAGACTTATGATCTTGTTAAGAGGCAGTTTGATTGGCCTGGACTTCATAAGGATGTCCTAGAGTATGTGCTTAAGTGCATTAAATGCCAGGTCAACAAAGCGGAGAGGTTGAGGATTGGAGGACTACTCCACCCATTGGATATTCCAAATGGGAAGTGGGAGAGTATCTCCATAGACTTTATAGTCAGATTACCTGAGACACAGAGAGGGCATGACTCGGTCTGGGTAATTGTGGATAGGTTAATCAAAATGGCTAGGTTTATTCCGACACGTACTACAGTGAAGACACCAAAGTTGGCTAGACTCTTTGTAGAGAACTTATACCGGTTATATGATCTACCTTTAGACATTGTTTCTGATCGGGATAGGAAGTTTACTAGCCACTTTTGGAGAGAGGTCTTCAAAAGGTTGGATACAAAACTTAGCATGAGTACGGCTGAGCATCCACAATCGGATGGGAAAACAGAGAGGGTTAACCAAATTCTAGAGGATATGCTTCGAGCATATGTGAATGAAAGGCAAGCTAATTGGGAAGAGTAGTTACCTATAGTAGAGTTTGCATATAATAGTGCCAAGCACTCTTCCACTAGGCATAGTCCATTTATGCTTATGTACCGGTTTCAGCTGAGAGCTCCTTATGCAGTAGGTTTGCAGAATGAGAAAGTTCAAGTTGCAAAGGACTTCTTGGAAGAGATGAACGATATGCTTAGACTTGCGAAGGACAGCATAAGGAGAGCTCAGGATAGAGCTAGAGCCTATGCTGACCCTCAAAGGAGAGATATCAACTTTGAGGTAGGAGAGAAGGTCTATCTTAGAGTTCCATCTAGATCTGAAACCATGAAGACGGGACCTTCTCCTAGGTATTGTGGACCTTTCCAAATACTTAACAGAATAGGAAAGATGGCTTACCAGCTCTAACTTCTAGAGAATAGTCAAATCCATCTAGTTTTTCATGTTAGCCAACTTAAGAAAAGGCTGGGTGAATCTGACAACCTCATTCCAGATAGTCAGGTAGTAGAGCCTATCTCTGTTCAATCTATTCCACATGAGACCGAGAGCATACTACGCACTTTAGAGAAACGGACGAGAAGTCACTTATATAAAGAGTGTTTAGTAAAGTGGAAAGATAGTTCAGAAGATAGTGCCACATGGGAGCGGGTTAGCACCCTTCATAGATGGTTTCCCAGTTTTAGACTACCTTCGCAAGAGTCTTCTTAAGGGGAAGGATATGGGGAAACAACAAGGAGATATGACCATGTACATGAGGTGCATGGGGATATAGTGGGAGTGGTGGTTCTATTATTTCCCTCTTTCTATCAGACCTTCCAATACCATTTTTGAGGACAAAAATGGAACTAAGGGGAAGGAAATGTCACATGGAGTATCATATGAGTTAGGACTTTGAGGTGAGAACCTCCCCTTATACATTAAGAGTATGATACTCACATGAGTTCCAAGTGGCAGTCACATGAGAGGCTTTGATTATTGCCGTTATTGGGTATGATATGATTGAGAGGGTAATATGGAAAACCCCCACCCGGCTGGGGCGGCATATTATATCGAAGAACTCCGTGTCTCTGCTCCGTTTTTGTAGCCGATAGACCTTCCTCGTAATCTGTGTTAAGATCCCCCCAAAAGTGAGGGGATTCCTTAGGACAACACATGCGACCTGACATTATTTCACTAAAAATGATTGTCTACTCTAAGGATTATGCTTATCAAATCAAATGACCATCTCGACATTTTTGGGCTTCCATAGTATGCAAACCAATAAGTAGTGTTTGGTATATAACTCGAGATTGAGTAAGGAAATGAACATGAAAATTTGTAGTAATAAAATAGACAGCGTGATGAATCTATATCAAGTTAAATAATGGGAAATTATCTAGCATACACTGAGAATTAAATCAAGAAAACTCACTGTTCTGAGTGATGCATGACAAAGAAGTGAAGTAAAGATATGATAAATGTATATGTATTGAATCATAGAGAGTTACAATAACATTGGCAATATATAATTGCACAATGTGAGGGTGGTGATGGAGCTATAGAAGGAGCTCACTAAGTACTAAAGATCCCTCACAAATGATCTCCGATTTAGGCCACACTTACACAAGATTTTGATCTATCTTTTATAGCTAGAGTTGGAGCCATTTTTTTGAATTCAAATTCAAACCCTTACCATAAAGTGAATCCTAAAATTTAGGACTTGATTTTTCATCATCTACCAAATGATTCATGATTTTATTCTTCTTAACTCCATGTGAGAGTAACTGCTACCAACATATGCACTTTTACAAGGACAAAAGCATTAGGGGAAAAAATGAACCCTGAATGGGCCTTTTAGATTAAGAGGTGATTAGTGATGGACCAATCAAAAGAGGGTGGTGGCCACAGTCTAGTCCCTAAATCACATAGCCTAGGCATAGGCTTCCCTTGTTTTTTTGTAGTGAAAGAAGAAAAAACCACCTAGAGTTGGTGGTTTTACCCATTTGGATGGTTTTGAAAGCCTCGAAAATGACTTTGGGCCCTTGGATTGGCTAGAAGATCCAACGCTTGAGGATTGATTGCAAAAGTCAAGGCGCCTTTTGATTTAGACCCTTGGATCGCCTTGATATCCAATGGATGAGATTGAATACATCCTCAAAAATGCACCTTTGTTTCTAGGCCCTTGGATGTGTCGAGGATCTAACCGTTGATATGATAAGCATAATTTTGAAATGCGCATACGATCTGGACCATTAGATCTCCAGTTGATCTAAGGGTTGACAATGGTTGCCATCATTACAAGGTGCCTTTTCACCTCCCCCCTTGGATTGGGCATAGATCCAACGACTTCGAGTGCATCCGGCTGTGAAATCAGCCCCAAACACGTGCATCCCTTAGATATCAAGTGGATCCAACGGCTCTAAAGACCCACGAAAATGTGAATCAGCCCCAAATGCAGGGATCCATTGGATTGGGCCTCATCCAATGGCCCAAAAGTTTGCAGAACTCTGATCATCCATCCACGACGTTGTCCCTACTCACACATATTGTCAGAGACTCTCTCTCTTGCTTTCCATCGATTTTGAATGTAAACCATTGATTTCAAGCATCCGAAGGCTATAAATTATCCAATTTAAGAATTCAAATTGATAAGAGTATCAAATATTATTTTATTTGAGAAAACCACTAGTGGTTTCCTATGCCCCCTTAATCTCACTGAATTAGGTCTTGAATCCAAAAAAATTAGGAATCCTTACAAGGCCCATGCAGGGCTCATTTTTTCCCCTAATGGTAAATGCTTTTTACAAGGGAATAGTCATATGTGACTTTAAATGACTATATGGAGTGAATGCTAATTGTCCAAGTATGTGAGCTTGGAATCATTTGCACCAATAGCTCCTCCTCAAGCCTAACATGCTTGGGCATCATTTCTTCTTGATTTCTTGCAATCCAATCATCATCTTGAACCTATTCAATTTGGCGCCATCCATAGATTTGGTTAACATGTATGCACATTGTAGATTTGTAGACACATAAGACAATTGGATGTCCTTGCTAAGTAGATTTTCTTTTGCATAGTGAGAGTGCATTCAATGTGGTTAATCCTTGCATGGTACATAGGAATAGCAGCTAAATGCAATGAACTAGTGTCATCTCCAAATATCATTGGAGTATAAGAATGCAATCCCAAATTTGTGTGAAGAAGCTTAAGCCACATAGCCTCTTATGTTGCATTTGCTAAGCCCCTACATTGTGCTTCAATTGATGGAAATGCCATAGTTGTTTGTTTCTTTGATGACCATGAAATTAGCTTTGAACTTGCAAAGGATAAGTAGCCAGAAGTGTTCCTCCTATCATCTTTTGAGCTAGCCCAATCTACATCAGAGTATAACACCTTCCATGTGAGGCTTTCTTGGTGTATGCATAAATTGACTTAATGTACTTACTCCATAGCATATGTCCACTCTTATTAGGGTTGCATAATTGAGACTTCCAACAAGACTTTGGTATTTTGTAATGTCTTCAAGTAGTTCCCCTTCATGGGTACTAAGCGTGTGATTCAATTCCATGGGTGTACTTACAACTTTAGTATTCTCCATCGTGAATTTAACCAACATATCATGAATGTACTTCCTCTGAGTAATAAAGACACTAGAATCTGAATATACAAGTTCTAATCCAAGAAAGTATGTTAACAAACCAAGATCACTAATTTTAAACTCTTCCATTATCTGAGCTTTGATCTGCTTGATGCCATTGGCATCATTCCTTGTAATGATAATGTCATCCACATAAACACATAGATAAATAACTTCTGAGTTAGTCTTCTTTATGAACAAAGAAGAATATGCTTTGCTAGCAACAAATCCTTGGTCCTACAAATGTGTGACTAGACTATGGTTCCAAGCTTTAAGAGCTTGTTTTAATCCATACAATGCCTTTCTCAATTTACATACAAAATTTGGTTTGTCCTTGTCTTCATATCTTGGTTGTTGAGCCATGTAGACCTCTTTAGAGATCCATCCATTGAGGAGTGCATTTTTAACATCTAATTGATATAGGTTCTAGTACTTTGAAGTAGCAATACTTACTAGAACTTTGATTGTTGGCATCTTAGCCATTGGTGAGGTCTCCTCATAATCCACTCCATGGGTTTAAGAAAACCCATTTGCTACTAGCCTTGCTTTATACCTATTGATTGAACCATTTGAATTCTTCTTTAATTTGTAAATCCATCAAGATCCTAGTACCTTAATGCTTGGTTTCTTGGGAACTAAATCCCAAGTGTTGTTCTCTTGAAGTGCTTCAATTTCTTCTTGCACAGATTCTCTCCATTCTTCCTTCTTATTGTCTTCTTCAAATGAAGAAGGCTCCTATGATATAGAATCTTTAGACATGTATATAGAATGCTTGGTGACTAATGATGTGTCATAGCCATACCTTATGCGTTTCTTGGTCTCCCTTTGAGATATTCTAAGTGCTTGATTGGATGACTCTGGAATATCTTCCAATTGTTTTAATTTTGTCTTGCCCTTGGACTTGCAAGCTTTGAAGTCAATTTGTCCTTCATCTTCTGAGTTGACATCTTCTAATATTTGTGGTTCTCCTTGTGTTAGAGTTGGAAAATCACTTTCCAAGTCATAGGGTAGCTTTATTTTCCTGCAAGCATCTTCAAACCAAGAGTTATTTTCATCAAACACCACATCCCTACTAACTGTAAATCCTTTGTTAGTGGGATTATACAACCTATATCCTTTCTAATTTCAATCATAGCCAATGAATATACATCCTTCAGCTTTTGGATCAAGCTCTCCTCTAATCTGTGAGGGTATATGTGCATAAGCAATCCACCCAAAGATTTTACAATGGTCTAGGGAAGGTCTCCTGCCATTGCATGCCTCATAAGGTGTCATTCCTGTTGGTGCAGATGATCAAGCCTACACACTTGGCTTAGAAGAAAATATGTGCAACTATCACTTGATGTTGCATGTGAACCTTAGCTTGTAATCACTTGGTCATTTACCATTGGAAAAGTTTAAGTTTTGGAAGAATCTTGTAAAAGCTTGTATCTCGTGGAGTTAGGAGGAATATTGGTTACAAATTGAGGTTGAGATAATAACTCCTAAATCAATGGAGTCACTTTTAGTTGGAGCCAAGTTTGAATTTAAATTCAAACTTAAAATAAAAACTCTTATAAAAATGCCTTTCAAAAATCTCACGGTGGAGTGGCCTCATTTAGAGCTCTCTCCTTCATCATTTGTAGAAGCTCAGTGGCTCACACCATAGCTCACTTATTCTATCATCATTGAGCATCATTTCAATGCCAATGATCTTGTAAAATCATGTTATATAATACATATAGCTCATTGAACATCTGTCTACTTCACTACTATGACTACTCAAAACAGTCAACTTTCTCTGGTCATATCTCAGTGAATACTCAACCATTCTTTATAATCTTTAGCTTGTTGGAGCCAGCATGAAGTATTCTTTGTGCTCTCAAAATATCAAAGCATTTAGTTTAGCCATCTGGGAGAAATCATTTTCGAAGTGCTCACTAGTCATCTACCAGTTAGTCCATAAAAAATCGGGGGTAAGCTTTGGATTGCTAAACTTATTTCTCAGAGCATGGTTTATCATTTCAGATGATTCCACTTTCAATCAGTAGCTATCTAAGCTAATTGAATTCCCTCAAAAGGAATTTCATCAATTGTTACTGTATTGTGAGCTCTAAGCAAAAGGACCAATAGGTGCATGGCCTAAAATAGCAAGTTTTGTGACACTAGCTATTCTTGAAGTAGTATGTTTTAATTCAATTGTTTCAAGAATCAACTCCAAAGTACATAGGTACTTTCTTTTTGTCATTTGCAAGCTAAAAGGGCCTAATATATATCTCTGAAGTGTATTAGGGTAGGTACAAAGCAGGTTTTGGTAGTACCACCTCACTTCTTGAGGTATCCATCCATGTCCTCAAATAGTGGTATCAGAGCAAGTTGAAATAAAATGGGAGATGGTTTCCCTTATTTCATTGATAAATTGGACAGGAATTATTATTTAACATGGTCCTTGAGGCTAAAGTCCTATCTACAAGGAAGGAGTCTCTATGGATACATATCAGGAGATGAGGAGATGCCCATATTCAGAAGCAAAGATCAACCTACAAGAGAGGAGCAAGAAAGACTCAACTCATGGTGTGGCAAAGATGCTTTAGCCAGGTCATATCTACTTAACTCTGTTTTTGACTTCCTTCTTCCTCATATTAGGAATTGTAAAACTTCCCAAGAGACTTGGGATAATCTATCTTCATATTTTTCCTCCAATACAAGAGCTAGGAAAAATTAATTGTGGATGGAGTTTACTACTCAAAAGAAGCAACCCAAGCAGAATGTTTCAGAGTTTGTGACTACAGTGAAAGATGTAGCTGATCAATTGGCAAGCATAGGAGAGGAGATTGAAGAAGAGCAAATAATGAGACAGATAATCAATGGCATCAAGGCAAATGATAAATGGGAATCTTTCACAAGTGCAATGGATCTTTATGGGGATATGCAAATCCCTGATCTAACCACTCTCATGGGGCAACTCTTCACCCATGGGGCCAAGCTCAAAAAAAACGGAGAACCATCAAGAGGTAACAATTCTTCTGCCCTCTATACAGATAAAGGAAAGTCTAAGGATAAAGGAAAGAGCAAGCAAGTTGAACACGAAGGTGCTACTTCTCAAGCTAACTATGCAGGGAGAGGTAGGAATTCAAGAAGAAGGGCTAGAGGAGGTAAGCAAGGTAGGGGGACAGCTTTCAAATCTTCCCCATGCAATATATGTGGACACTCTAATCACACAACAAATGAGTGCTATAGGAACTTTGTTGCAGAGCAAAGAGGCACGAAAGGGGAGGCCCAAAATTTTCAATTTAGTGGGCATATTTTTCTTCTTCAAAGTCTTAGAAAATTCCCTCAAGCCATGTAAATGCACTAGAGAAGTCCTCTAGATGCATAATCCCAAATCATTGTAATATATTTCTTGTAAGATAGTAGGAAAATAGAGATTAGTTAATAAAGTGCCGGTCACTTGTGTGAAAGGACCATTTTTAGGGCACATGTATATAAGTCACTTTGTGACTCTTTGTAGAGACTTTTTGCCATTGTGAAGAAGGAGAGCTGGAGAATTTCGAATTTGCTTCTTTCTTGCAAATTTCTACCTTCTCTATGATCTTTGGTGTGTGTGTAATGCTTGGAATGTGTGTATAGATTGTTGTCTACCCCTCCCCACTATTTTTGAGCTATTGTACTATGTGTGTGAGCTAGTACGAGTTGTGGAGTGAGTGTGTGCGCTTCCTGCCATTCATTGTTTTGGCAATAACTTGAAGCACGATTGTCAGAATCAAGTGAAAGCTACATCGAATAGATGCGTCTCGTCGAGAGCTTTGAAACAAACCCATTATTGGCTATATTCGGAGTTCAGAGCTGGGAGAAATCCTTGATTTAGTGAAAACTACTGTAAGGGTTATCGCGGCAAACACTTTCAGTAGTTAAGTGAGTTGGAGAGGTAGGTTAGTCTTTTCTCATGCATGTGAGCTGAACCACTTCATTTTCCATCACGTGCGCACATGTCCTCATACACTTGGTTAGGTCGGTTCATCGGATTGACAAATACGCGTGTGTCAATTCCCCACTATATGCACTTGTGTGGCAAATGAGATTTAGTCTCTTTGGCACAAGTCCCTAAGACTCCTTGACTTAGGTACACATGTTTTTGATGCCATTGCCAGGGAACAGCTCAACCAAGGTGCCTTTGTGATGGTTATAGCCTGGGAGTGACGAAATCATACTTGTAGAAGTGAACTCGTTCAGTGGCAAGTAGTCAAACACTTCAGCACTTGTTACTTCACATCTTGGAGTTGTGTGTAATGAGTTTTTAGGTTTAGAGTTAGGAGAGAGGGAGAGAAGAATGAGTTAGGGTTAGGTTAGGAAGAGAAGTGGAGTAGGAGTAAGCCAAGATTACCAAGAAAAATCCCAAAAAAATTGCCAAATTAGTGTAGTTAAGCTTCAGTCACCAAAAAGTATAAAAACAAAAAATTTGAAGTTCATTTGATATTTGCTTCATTCTGGTATCGTCTGAGCATAGCGACTGGTATCGTCGAGTTGGTATCGTGCAAACTGAGCCCTCACCCTTGCCTAGTGACCTCAAGTCTTGTGCATTACCACCTAAAGGTAAGCTACAATCAAACTTTAATCTCAAAAAGTCTGAAAATCTGCATTTCCACGTGATTAAAGTCCCAATCGGTATCGCGGGGCGGGACAGAGTGTTTTTGGAACTTCTTTGTGAGGCAGTAGGCTAGGAGTGAAGAGGGGTAAGAGAAGAGCAGGGGGGAAAATGTTTTTGAATTTGGAGGTATTTTGTCTTGTATCACGATCGGTTGAGTTTTTGGTATCACAATACCAAAAATTCCCTTGTATCACGATACTCCTCGAAGTATCGTATCGTCGATTACCAGCCTTGGTATCGCGATACCACTTGTGGTATTGTATTGCCTTGTTGGTATCGTGATCGCACTTTACCAAAGTGGTATCGTATCGCGGTCCACTTTTGGAATAGTATCGTCTCTCTTCCCAGTATCGTATCACGATACCATTTTAGTATCGTATCGTGCAAGTTGGTGGTATCGTATCGCCACTTGCATTGGTATTGTATCGTGCAGTTTTGTGGTATCGTATCGCATGACTACTAGTATCGTATCGTGCATTACTTAGGTATTGTATCGTGGGGAATTCCATTATCGTATCATCACCCTTTTTGGTATCGTATCGTCCCAATTTTAGTATCGTATTGCCACAATTCAGGTATCGTATCGTCACCCATTTTGGTATCGTGTCATCCCAATTTTAGTATTGTATCGCCAAAATTCTGATATTGTATCACCCAGTGCATAAGTATCGTATCGTCCGAGTTTTCTGGTATCCTATCGTGTACTCCATAGGTATCGTATCGTGATTGGATTTGGTATCATATCGTCCAGACTTGAGGTATCGTATCGCCAGAGCATCGAGTATCGTATCGTGCCCAATAGGGGTATCGTATCGTCTGTTGCCATAGTATCGTATCATCTAGAGAAGTGGTATCGTATCGTCTGACGAGCAGTATCGCCTGGTGCAATATCGCCAAAAGTGGTATCACCCAGAACTTTTGGAGCATTTTCAAAGGGAAATTTGAGGCATTTGAGGAGCCACTTAGGGAGAGTTTTAGAGACCTAGAGAGCCCCAGGAGGGTGAATGAACTTGAGGTGAGGAAGGGTGCTAAGTAGCCGGAAAAGTGTCATATCTTCCGTTAGAAGTGCCGCTCAGGTCAGTCACCGCTCAGTCTATTCAGACACCTCTAGTGACTCAGAGGAAGAGATACCCATGGCTTCAGAAGACATGCAAGGTCCCACTCCTGGAAGAAACTTCATGACCACTGTAGAAGGAGAGTATCGCACTTCTTTACAGTACGTTTCTACTAATGCCCAGGAGATCCCCATCTACCTTGATGGTTTAAACAGATCTGTGGTTAGGATGGTGACTTCCATGGATGCAACAATTGTGCCTAGACCGGCTATTAAGTATGAAGGAGGAGCATACATGGACAAGTTGGGTCACATCTACATAGTGACTGAATACCCTGATTTGATCAATGAGAGGGGAGAGTTAGTGGGACAGAAAAACTCAAGGAGACCAAACCCTGAGGATTTAGTGACGACCCCTAGAGGCAAGTCCCAAGTGACTCGAGTCTTGAGAGGGGTATTGATACCTCAAGACGACTACCTACTGGAAGTCTATTTGATCCATGGATTGGACTTGTTATTTCAAACTGACTCACCGGCCCAAGGAAGAGAAGAAAGTTTGATGACGTTTTATGAGTTAAAGGATCCGGAAGACGATTCTAGAGTAACATATTTGGACGAAAACCAAAGAAGGTATTGGTGATGCCATAGATAGATCTCGATTAAAGTATATGGGTTTGCCTGTATTTCCTCCACGAGAACAAGCAACCACCTCCCAGAACCCCTTTCGAACACAACATGAGGCAGAGCATACAATGTCGGGACAAAGAAGCCAACGGAGCTATCTGAACCGAACTCACGTGCAATTCACAACACCCTGAGTGTAAACACACAATCAGACCCATCCTGAAATAGGAAATCAATACCGACCACCAGTAAGGCCATGACCACCAATAGGAGTGCAGCCAGGAATACCCCCAATTAGACCAGCGGTTCTCGCCTTCCCTGTAATGCCCAGGCAACCAGAACCAATGAGAAGATTGAGACCTATTCACGTGGCCAAATCCATGAGGAATCATTATGACGGATTGGGAGAACCTTATGATCACATTGCTGAATTTAAACAAGTTTTAAGAGCAGAACAAGTAGATGAATTCTTCGTGCAGTATGAGTCTTTCGGACTCATCCTCATGGGAACGGCTCTGACTTGGTTCCAGCCATTAGACGCCAACCAATTTGGAGATATGGAGCAATTCTTTCAAGAATTCATTGGGGAATTCACTAAGAGAGGGATTAAACACAACTCTGCATCTTTAATTCATAGTTTCAAACAAAACCCTAATGAAACCGTGAAAACAGCTGCGCAAAGATTCAACCAGTATGTGGATAGATGTCCGATAGCAGAGAGACCCACGCAACAAAAAATGATATCATTGTTTTTGGATGGACTAACGAATGGAACTCTAAGAACGCTAGTATACGTAAAGAGGCTACAGACATTGAGCGAATGCCTATAGGAATGCATTGACTTAGAGGACAACCTAGCGGATGATTTGAAGAGTACACCCAGCCCCACTAAATCAGAAGACTCACAGAGTACGGTTACTTCCAATTCCAATAATGTGGAGGAATTAGCGGAGCTAGTGGCAAAGAAATTAGGAGTCCAAGGACAGAGGAATTACCAACACCCAGCCTTAAGAGTGTCTATGTTACGAAGATGTGGTCTATGTGGAGGAGATCACCCCACTCATTTGTGCGTCCGAGGAGGAGCCGGAGTACCTCAAACCTACCCCTACAATAGACAACATTACCCTGGAACTGCCTTGTACTCTCACATAGAACAAAATATGCTAATCACACCACAAAAAACTACCCATTCAATAGGCAGACATGACCTCTACAACCGCCTCAGTATCAGCCATATGGATATCCACCTAGAGAGCCAGGCAGAGATATGCCCAGGTACAATCCCTATCCAACACCACCAGGAGCACCAAGACCATACGAGCAAGCACAACATCCACAACCCCAACCACTGTTAGGACCACAACTATCGTAGTCCCAGCATGTGGTACCTGTGAAGTACGTCCAACCATAGTACGTCAATGATGACCAGTGTAGAATCAGCAAACCCTGGATACGAGCTATCCCAAGGAGATTACTATCCCTATGAAACCAATATGTTTGAGTATGAACTAGCATATGACCCAACATACCATGGATATGAAGGCTATGACCAGGCCTATGGAATGGAGGTGGCTACTTTAATGTACACTGCACCCAAAGCACCGACACACCTAGAAGACCACCCATTAGACCACCTGTGCCGAGAGGACCATGTTATAGATGTGGAGGAGATCATTTTATTAGATAATGTACTCAACCTTATAACCCACCACCTCCTAGGACTTGCGAAGGGTATTGCAATGATTGTGGAAAGGAACATCTTTTCAGAGACTACCCAAAGAATCCCACTAAAGCCCAAGACACTGCACCTATTAATGTAATTGAAGTGATAGAAGCACCTGGAGGTGATAAGGAATACACCGTGCCCTTAAAGGCCATTACACGAGCTCAAACCAAGGAACGAAAAGAAAAACAACCGGATCAGGAACAAGAAAACAATAGAACCGTACACCCCAAAATTCAAATAGTAGAAGATTCAGAGGATCCACATGAGAATACCCAAAACATAAAAGCACAAAAATGGAAGGAAAGAAGAGAGAAGCTCAAAGAAAAATGGATGAAAAACAAAAGTCAAGAAAATAAGAAACACACAAGAAGCAGTAAGGAGCATAAAGAACCAGAGATTCAGGAAGAAGTTCCCATTCCACCGCTTATCCGAGAAGCAGAGAAACTAGGATCAATTCTAGCTGACCCAACGTTAAAAGCATACAAAGCTAGAATTAAGGACAGACCAAATGTGGAACAACACGAGAAGCTTTACCCACAAGGAGAACTAGAAAAAGAGAGGCTTGCTATATGCAGGAAACTTATAAAGGTAGCACAAGCAACCCTAGAAAAGACTATCCCAGCCCTTCCAGAGACAAGGATAGCAGAGGAGCAATACAAGGAGTGTGTTAAAGCCAAGGATAAAGAACCTAAAGAGAAGGATGACAAATGTGAGCGAGTGAAAACCCAGGACGAACCGATGTCAACAATACCTGATTTAGAGGCTGACTGGCCAAAAGAATTATGGAATAGAATCCGAGAAGAACAATGGAAGAGGAATGGAGTGACTAAGCCTCTTGTGGAAGTTTATCAACCAAATCCCAACATGGAAGAAGTATATGAGGAAGTATCAAGACTAGACCCAAATAGAGAAGAAGCTCAGAGCATTTCAACCCTACCAAATTACATGGGAGAATACAAAAAGGAATCTGTGATAATCCGAGCATCCACAGTACAAGGAAAAGGAAACTCAGATAAGAATTCACACAATCTAACAAAACTTAAAAAGACAAAAGTACAATGCAAACTAACTGTGGAAGAACTACTCTGTGTTAAACCGCAATTATGGAAACAATTAGCAAGTCAACTGGAATTAGGGTAGGAGAAGGACGAAAAGGATAACAGGGGGAAAGAAAACCCATCGAAGATACAAATCCCAGTAGATAAGGTGGGAGAATTTTATGAAGGAGACGAAGGTAATACATGTCTACCTGTCACTTACAATGGGTACATGGCCAAGGCTATACTAGACACAAGAGCAGGAGTAGGAATTGCCACCAAGGAGGTTTGGGAGAAATGGGGAAAGCCTGCCTTACGACCCACATGCATGAAGCTCCAATTAGCAGATGGTCATGTGGAGAAACCCTTAGGAATATTAGAAAAGATCAAATTAACCACCTGTGGAGTTGAATTTGAACACACATTTGCCATCTGTAAATTTGAAAAGGCTAACAATTACGAAATGATATTAGGACGACCTTCATGAGACAAATGCGGATAGTGCAAGGCTAGGGACGAGATTCATTATACCTGCAACATCAAGGAAATACCACCAAGATAAACTTGCATACATTTTCATATAGAGATGTAGCCCCACTACAGTGGAATCCCATACACAAGGAGGAAGATGACCTATCTATTCATAGCGCTGGAACAAGCAATCAATCATGGATGCACGAGGACGCCCAATTATGGATGTGCAAAGAAGCTAAGAAAGAGGATCATAAAAGGCAGTTGTGGCCAATAGGACATCCTAACTATCGACCCGTAGAGGACCCAATGTATATGCCTCAAGTTATCCCTGATGAAACATTTGAACCGCATGGATGGATGGAAATCTTAGCAACCTTAGACGTATGTGTGAATGAGGAAGTTCTAACTATGAACGAATGCATAGACAAAGAAGGCTATGATGTAAATTTGTACATGGTTGTCCTCCAAGAAGTAGAAGCAGGGGAAATCTTAGAAAAAGAGTGGAAAGAGGAATATGAGAGCATAGAAATGGAACCAGAAATTGATTCAGAAGAAAGCTATCTAGACACCATTCGAACCAAAGATAAGCAGGAACCGACCAAGATCCTGGCGATACAAAAGCAAGCCAAAAGCGTGAGTAAAATCGGACCAAATCTGAGAATATCGAGATGTATTCACGTGGGCATATAAGGATCTCAAGGGTGTGGAACCCTCTATTTTCTCTCATAGAATACCAATGATGGCAGAGGCAAAACCATCTAAACAACGCCCTTATACATACAATGAGGTCTATGCTGCTAATATAAATGAAGAAATAGACAAGCTACTAGTGGCAGGATTCATATATGAAATAGAGCATACCGAGTGGGTATCGCCACTAATAGTTGTGCCTAAGAAGAACGGAAAACTGAGAGTATGCATTAACTTGAAAAAGATCAATGTAGCCACTATACGTGACAGCTAACCATTACCCATCACTGACCATCTACTGGAAAGAGTAGCAGGAAAATAAGTCTATAGCTTCTTAGACGGATTCTCTGGGTACAACCAAGTAGCCATAGCTACAGAGGATCAACATAAGACCGCATTCGCGATTGAATGGGGAGTCTATGCTTTCTGAATGATGCCTTTTGGACTCACTAACATACCTGCTACTTTCCAATGATTGATGTGTCATGTTTTCAAAGAATTCCTGAAGAATAGCATGGAAGTGTATGTAGATGACCTATGTACATATTCAAATCAAAGACAAGACCACATTCCGGAATTATGGAAGATATTTATTAAATGCCGACAATATAGAGTCTGCCTGAACCCTGAGAAGTGTGTCTTCATGGTAAGACAAGGGAAGATCTTAGGACACATAGTCTCTAGAAATGGAATATCCACAGATGAAGACAAGATTAAGGTAATTTTAGAGCTTCCTAGATCGAAGAATGCAAAACAAGTGCAAGCATTTATGGGACATTGTGGATACTACCGTCGATTTATCCACATGTATGCCATAATCGCCAAACCCTTGTATGGACTTTTGACTCAATTCACATGGACAGAGGAATGCGAGAAGGCATTCAATGAGTTAAAGAAACGGCTTAGCACAGCCCCAATTCTGAAGACACCAAATTGGAACAAGCCATTTTATATTCATGTGGATGCTTCAAATTATGCAATAGGATGTATCTTAGCTCAGCCGGCAGATGAAGGAAAGTTAGATCACCCAATTGCCTATGCGAGTAGACAACTGAATCAGGCTGAGAGGAACTATACAACTACAGAGCGAGAGGGATTAGGAATGGTCTATGGAGTGAAAAAAATTAGACACTATCTCTTAGCCAACAAGTTCAAGTTCTTCATAGATCAATAGGCATTATTGTACTTAGTCAATAAGCCCTGTAACACAGGAAGAGTGGTAAGATGGTTTCTACTATTGATGGAGTTCGACTTTGAAGTAATAGTGCAAAAGGGAAATACCCATGTAAGAGCAGATCACCTCTCTAGGTTAGCACATGGAGAACCACCAAGGGGAGTGCCCGATGATCTGCCAGACACTTACCTATCTAACCTGGAAGTGTGTCCAAAATTGGCAGAAAAACTAATTCCGATATTCACTCGTGGCCCACAACACTCAATCAATAAAGAGAGTAAAAAGGAAATTCTACAGTCAAGGAATTTGCACATTATTGTGGGAAGTGTGTACTATAAGGAACCCAATGGCGTACTACTAAGATGTGTTGAGGAGGACAAGCAAAGGACGCTGATTGAACAAACTCATGTGAACAAATGGAGGCACACAAAGGAACTCATGGAATGATTAGGGAATTAAAACGATTAGGAGTGTATTGGCCTGACATGCCTAAGGATGTCCATGACTATGCGAGTAACTGCGCAAAATGCCAGGAGACTATCCCCGAGGCTCATACATCCATACCTTTCTCAACAATAGCACCCAATTGGAGCAAAACATTGGTGAAATTCCTAAAGACAAGAGAACATGAGGAAGGAGTTAGCTTGGCAAGAAAACGATCCCTAGAGGAAATGAGCAAGGATTATGTACTCATGGGAAGACACTTTCTTAGGAGAGGAAAAGACAACCAATTACGACTATGTGTGCATGAAGGAGAATATTTACCCATATTAGAGATGGCACACGCAGGTGCAGAAGGAGGTCATTTCTTAGCTGAGGGAACCATGAAAATGATCCTCTTTGCGGGCTTATGGTGGCCAACTCTACATATGGATGCAGAAACCTATGTACGAAGTTGTGAGACATGCCGAAGGGCTAAATATACGATTCAGAGAGATGACATGCCATTGAGACCTATGCTTTGCACCAGAGCCTTTTCCAAATGGGGTATTCATTTCATAGGACCCATTAACCCACCGGCCAAAGGGTCACATGCAGAATACATCATAGTAGCCACAGATTATTTGACAAAATGGGTAGAGGCAAAGGTTACTAGAAAAAACGATGCTCCAACCACTGTTAAGTTTCTTTTTGAGCATATATTCACTCATTTCAGATTACCAATTGAGATTGTGAGTGACCGAGGAACACATTTCATTAACGAAGATATAGAGTCTTTAATGAATGAGTTCTTAGTGATCCATAAAAAATCAGCCCCTTACCACCCTCAGGCCAATGGTCAAGCGGAGAGTTCCAATAAGGTGTTATGCACAGTATTGACTAAAATAGTCAATGGTGGAAGGTCCGACTGGGACAAACAATTGCACCATGCAATTTGGGCCTTCTAAGTGGCTTACAAAACTTCCATTGGAACTACCCCGTTCAATCTTGTGTACGGCCAGAACGCCATCCTGCCAATCGATTTTTTAGTACCCACGTTGACAATAGCCCGACAACATGAATGAACCGGACATGAATTATCCCAACAACTAGAACAAATCGACAGACTGCATGAAACTTGGCTGCAAGAAGTCATAGGAATCTATGCGGCCAAGAGAAGACAAAAGGCATATCATGATGCACACATAAAAGACAAAGGACTAAAAGAAGGAGACCTGATCCTGGTCTACACCTTGAAGCAACATGCCAAGAAATTACAAAAACGTGGATATGGACATCTAATCATTAATAGGATCTTGACGAGCAGAGTAGTTAATCTAGCCACTCTAGATGGATATATTCTTCCTAACTACATAAGTGGATGTAGAGTGAAACGGTTTATGGAGCCATTGACGGATCAAATGTTAGCACATCTCATAGGTGCACAAAATAGGAAGAAAGAGGAAGAGCGGATTAGAGAGGAGGCACGGCAAGAAGCCTTGGAATGTATTAAGAAACGGAAAGAGTGGATTAGGCAAAGAGACAAAGGGTACTTACTAGGTGAAGAGCCTATTCCCATGGCCAACTACCAAGTTCATCATTCCAATGGGCAGAATCATAGCATATCTAAACCCTACCTAAACCTAGGGATTAGCAAGATAGAGTACCAATTGATAGATGCTTTAATAGATTCAGGAGAAGCACTTAGTTGTGTGCGGAATACAACCATCATGCCTCTCCATGCAAATATCACACCTACTAAGGCACAGATGATAGGTATCGGAGGTCAAGTCATAGAGTGCATTGGAGAAACTACTATATCCCTCCACCTAGGCAATTCCTCCATGGAACAACGAGTCTTAGTGTGTAAAGATGAGGACCTCATAGAGAATCTAATACTAGGGCAAGACTGGATAATCGAGAATGAAGTGAGTATTCATCTAGCTCAAGGATACATCTCTGCCAAAGTGTAGACATTAGTCAAAAGCTTGGGCATTGATCAAGGTATACCTACAATACATGGAGATAATATGAGTTCACTTTATCTTGTAGCAAATCCAATATTTCATGCAAGAAAAAAAACATATAGAGATACATTATCATTTCTTGAGAGAAAAGGTAATAGAGAAAGAAATTGAAGTGGAGTACATTTCTACAAAAGATCAGATAGCAAACATAATGACAAAGAGCTTGGATGGTGTGAATACCAGCAGATTCAAAAGCATGGCAGGAGTAAAAGAAAAGAAGATGATATGAAGAAAAAGAGAATGTCAATTAGTGATTGAGGGGGAGCTGTTGGAGAAACAATCACTAATTGGACATATATTTGAAGGTCAAAGCTTTAGAAGAAAACCACATGCCTATGTGAAGGAACAAATTCACAAGTGTATTATATTTGTAAAGTTAGTTCACTTTAGTTCTAGAAGTTTTTTAAAAATCACGAGAATAAGAAAATCTATATAAGTTAGTTTGTATCAACTGACGCGATGAGGAAGACAATGAGAAAGTGAGTTGGTACTCATTTTGTATGATTGAGAATAGTCAGGCTTCTCTGCGTGAGAAAGCACCTGTGCATTTCTGAGGTTTCATAGTTATGGAAAGAGTTAATTAAACTTCTATGTATAAGTCTTCTTCTTCCATCTCCAGAGTTTGTCTTGAGTGAAATGATTTCAAAAGTTGAAGTTTTCCAAGCAAGTCGATGCCTGGCATCGATTTTGTGTTGATAAGGCCTTGTTTTATTCTCCGAGTGTTATGTACTGCTAGAACTTCTTTAAAACATGAGGTTTGTGGAGCAACTCGATGCCTGGCATTGAGTTTCAGCATAAAGTCGATGCCTGGCATCGACTTCTAACATAAAAGTGATCTTCTTCATATCTTGTGTACATGCGCCTATTTTAGGAGCTAAAAAGTTGGCTAAAAAAGCACCAAGTTGATGCTTGGCATCGACTTTTGGTTGCAACTCGATGCTAGGCATCGAATTACATATTTAGACAGGCGTTTTTTACTAAAAGAGGCATAATTTCCATTTTTGGAAGTCATACAGGGTCATCTTGTGAAGGCCATAACTTGAGTTCTAGAGATCCGTTTCTTGCAAATAATAGCTTTGAAAGCTCTACTCTTCTTCTTTCATCCACCAAAAGATCTTGGAGAAATAATATTTTTACTAAGAGAAATTAGCAAAATACTGAAGGTATCTCATTTTAGTGATTGGAAATTTCTGAAGAAGTAAAGTTCTTGGTTTTGGCTATCACTTCTCAAATTTTGGAGTGGCAATGAGTTAATGGTGACCATAGAGGTTTTCTTGTGTCACATTAATTCATTTCTTGTGATGTTTCATTTATCACCAATGTAAATCATGTATCCATGTTTTGATCTCCTGTCATCTTGATTACCTGCCCAATCTGAATCACTATAGGCTCTCAACTTCAAATCTGATGTAAAAGGATAATATAATCCTTCCTTTATAGTTCCGTTGATATATCTGAGAACTCTTTGACCTGCAATCCAATGTGGATCCTTTGGACAATGCATGAATTGTGACAACACTCCCACTGCATAACTAAGATCAGGTCTTGTTAGTGTAGCATAAATCAAACTACCCACAAGAGATTGATACTTCCTCATATCTTTGTATTCTGCACCATCATATTTACTGAACTTGTGATTAACTTCAAGTGGAGTTGAAGCTTCTCTGCAATTTTCCATATCAAACTTCTTCAATAGATTCAGAAGATACCATTCTTGTGATACATATATGCCATGATCTGTATAAGTGACTTTCATTCCAAGAAAGTATGACAACTTTCCTAAGTCACTGATCTTGAACTCTTTCTCAAGTAATCTCTTTACCTCCTTGATTCCTTCATCTGAAGTACATGTGATTATAGTGTCATCTACATAAATACAAATGTAGATTGTACCTTCCTCTACTCTTTTGATGAGTAGACTTGGATCTGCTTTTGAACTTTGATATCCAAGATCATTGAGATACTTCACCAGTCTATAGTTCCATGCTCTTGGAGCTTGCTTTAATCCATACAATGCTCTTCTCAACTTGCAAACAAAATTTGGATACCTGGAATCTATAAACCCTTGAGGTTGTTCCATGTATACCTCATCTGATATGTATCCATTCAAGGATGCATTCTTTATATCCAATTGACTTAGGGTCCATCCTTTTGAAGCTGCAATAGCAATGATTGTTCTTATAGTTGACATCTTAGCTACAAGACTGAATGTCTCATCATAATCTATGTCATAGGTTTGGGCATAGCCTTTCACCACCAGTCTAGCTTTGTATCTAGCTATGCTTCCATCTATATGTAGCTGTATTTACAGCCTCAGCCCAAAGATAATGGACAATTCTTCTCCTTCAGCATAGCTCTAGCAAACTCAACTAAAGTCTTGTTCCTTCTTTCTGCTACACCATTTTGCTGTGGTGTATACCTATAAGTTATTTCTCTCTTAATACTTGCATTCCAAAGATAATCATTGAATTCTTGGGAGAAGTATTCTCCCCCTCCATCAGACCTCAGTCTTTTAAGCTTTTGACCTGTGACTCTCTTTGCATATGCATGAAAATTCTTAAAGGCTCCAAACACTTCTGATCTTTCCTTCAAAACATATAATGTTATCCATCTTGTAGCATCATCAATGAAAAGAACATAATACCTTGGGCCACTAACAGATCCTTCTTTTGTTGGTCCCCATACATCTGTATGAATGAGCTCTAGTAATCCATCATGTTTGAATCCTTTCTTTTGAAATAGTAACATGTGTGCTTTTCTCATCTGACATGCTTCACATTTATAAACCATATGTTGATTTTGCACATTTGGTAATCCTAGTACAGGCTGATTTGCAACCATAGCTTTAATTCCTCTTTCATTGAAGTGAACTAATCTCTTATGCTAGAGATCAAGTTCTGTAATCACTCCTTCACCATGTGTGAGCAAATCTTGACCAATGTTCCCTTGTACTCTTAAAGTAAAGAGTCTACCTTCTTTCTTACCTAAACAATCTAATTATATCCATTCTCTGGATCTTTCATTTGTAAACCTGACTTGAAAACCTTTTTCAACTATCTCTCCCACACTAATCAAGTTTTTAGGTATTGTCAGAACATACAAAACATTGGTTAGAAAATCTGCTCCACTCTTGCATTTCACTTTTCCAACTGAATGTACACTATGTCTTGTATTATCACCTGTTTGAACTGTATGACTAGAAATGCCTTTTTCCAATTCTGACATAAATTCTATGTTTCCTGACAAATGATTAGAACATCCAGAGTCAATGCAGAATACCTTTAAATCTTCTTTATCTGATGTGCTGATTGAATTCATCATCAATGATGTATGACTTTCATTATGTGTGTCATTTGCATAATTGTAGTAGGTGGTGTTGTAGGATTGATTTTGTCCCCAACTTCTTCCTCCACCTCTACCATAGCCTCGTCTTTGACTTCCTTTACCTCTTTGAAAATTACTTTGATATCTTCCACCTCGGCCTCTGCTATTGTTGTTTTGATTTTGGTTTGATCCTTGTTGATTGTGCCAACAATCATGAGCTAAATGATTACTCAATCCACAGATCCAGTAAGCCTTCTTGTTGTTATTTTGATTACCTCTTCCTCTTCCAAAACCTCTTGCTCTTCCTCTACCTGTGCCTCTTCCTCTTGCAAAATAAACTTGAGAAGTTGACTTTTCTTCATCCTTTTCTTTACCTTTATCTCCTTTCTTCTTGTTCTTCATGTACATTGTAGAGCTTTGTCCTTTATCTCTATGTCCCTTCAAGTCTTGCTCATATGTGAGCATCAAACCAAGTAACTGGTTCAAATCCGGAACATAATGATTTAATGAAAGTTCTGTTCATAAGACAAAAGGTTTCCACCTTCCATGTCCTCTCAAACCTGCAAGTAGTTGCACAATCAATCTGTGATCTTCAACATCTTCATCTATGGATCCAAGACTATCTGCTAGATCCTTCATCTTAGTGACATAATCACTAATACTTTGACTTGTCTTCTTCTTGAATGTTGTAAACTCTGACCATAGACTTGCTTTCCTTGCTTTAGTAGTGCTTTGGAAATGATACTGCAATGCATTCCATATATCTTCAGATGATTCCAATACTCTGATGTGTGGTAGCAAATGATCTGAGATTGTATTGTAGATGTAAGCTTTTGCACTTGCATCCTTCTTCTGCCAATGCTTTAAAGCATCAAGTTCCTCTTTCTTTGGTCGGCTTTCATCTTCAAATACTGGCTTCTCTTCTTCACATGTTACATATACCATGAGATCCTTACTCATAAGTAAGGCTTCCATTCTCATTACCCATGCGGGATAATTATTGTTGTCCAGTTTGTCAATGGAGAGATGATCTGCCATACTCCTTTCCTTCTGCTGCAACCTGTGAGCTTAAAGGATAAAGGATAATACCTTTTGGAGTTCTTTGTGTATGAAGATACTTTTGAAGTAATCTTTTGATGCCTTGTGTCTTCCAAAATTCACCTTTCAAACTTTAATGGAAAACTTTTTAAAACTTCTCGTACCTTTGCCGCCTTCTGCTCTTTAGGACCTTTCTACTCTGATACCACTTGTTGATGTGTGAAACTTCACAAGAAATGAATCAATGTGACACTAAACAACCTCTATGGTCACCATTAACTCATTGCCACTCCAAACTTTGAGAAGTGATAGCCAAAACCAAGAACTTTACTTCTTCAGAAATTTCCAATCACTAAAATGACATACCTTCAGTATTTTGCTAATTTCTCATAGCACAAATATTATTTCTCCAAGATCTTTTGATAATGAGAGTAGGAGAGTAGAGCTTTCCAAAAAGCTATTATTTGCAAGAAACGGATCTCTAGAACTCAAGTTATGGCCTTCACAAGATGACCCTGTATGACTTCGAAAAATAGAAATTATGCCTCTTTTAGCAAAAAACGTCTGTCTAAATATGGAATTCGATGCCTAGTATCGACTTGCAACCAAAAGTCGATGCCAGGCATCGACTAGGTGCTTTTTTAGCCAACTCTTCAGCTCGTAAAATAGGTGCGTGTACACAAGATATGAAGAAGATCACTTTTATGTTAGAAGTCGATGCCAGGCATCAACTTTATGCTGAAACTCGATGCCAGGCATCAAGTTGCTCCACAAACCTCATGCTTTTAAGAAGTTCTAGCAGTACATAACACTCAGAGAATTAAACAAGGACTTATCAACACAAACTCGATGCGAGGCATCGACTTGCTTGGAAAACTTCAACTTTTGAAATCATTTCACGCAAGACAAACTCTGGAGATGGAAGAAGAAGACTTATACACAGAAGTTTAATTAACTCTTTCCATAACTATGAAACCTCAGAAATGCACAGGTGCTTTCTCACGCAGAGAAGCCTGACTATTCTCAGTCATACAAAATGAGTACTAACTCACTTTCTCATTGTCTTCCTCATCGCATCAGTTGATACAAACTAACTTATATAGATTTTCTTATTCTTGTGATTTTTAAAAAACTTCTAGAACTAAAGTGAACTAACTTTACAAATATAGTACACTTGTGAATTTGTCCCATCACATAGGCATGTGGTTTTCTTCTAAAGCTTTGACCTTCAAATATATGTCCAATTAGTGATTGTTTCTCCAACAAGTGGGACACAAATAAATCTTTAGCCTTTTAGAAGAGAAACCATCTCATGGACCAAGCATCTTCGAGAATGCTAAGCACATTACTGAGAAGGACATAGCAATTGAACCCATCAATAAGCTACAAGAACGACAACCAAAGGTAGATCAGATTTTAAGCACCAAAGCAAGAGAGGAGGAAGCAGGTTCACTCTACGCGAATCATAAACAAACAAAAACAGATCCAGCCAAAGCCACACTAAAATCATCAACATGGAATTCTATTGGCAGAGTTCCACAATACAGACATCCTAACCTGAAATGGGTTCACAAGGACCAAATGAATGGATCAGGGGGAGCAACACAAACACAAGTCAATCCTAATCAGAAGGTGCAGACGAATACGAATTCCTCATCGCAAAAACCAGAATCAAAGGATCTGTTGAGAGTTTGGCTCCCAAAGTCATTAGTAGCGGCACAAAGGAACCACCAACAAATATGGATTCCAAAGAATGTTTGACAAGTGGCACGACAGGAAATCGACAACCAAAAAGCAACAGCCTATCAGCGAGACAGTAGTGCAAGACCAAACAAGACCAAACAAGTACATCGGCAAAGCAAGATTGTAGCTAAGAAGACGCCGGTGATTCAGGAAGCTACACCAAGGAAAATGCGACATGATGAGAGGACGAGAGCTCCAGTGGATATGGAAACCAAAGAAAGCGCATGAACCGGAACAAGAGAACCATCAGGCTCCCAATTGCACTCATGAAGTATCGAATGCACCTAAAGTATGCATAATAGGGCCACATTACGAGGCGAGGCATTCGGCACTTGATGGACATAATAGAATTAGTGGTGCACATCCTAAATACATATAATCCAATGTCATAATCAAGAATAGGTCATAGTTTCAACTTCCTTAGGAATGGACCTACTCTGTAAATAAATAAATGATTCGGCTATACTAATCCTTGTTTTCTTTCAGAAAAGAAAAGAAAATTATACGGTAAGAGATCTCACTCATGCAAGCAGGGAGAACGGAGTGATGAAACGAATGACATGTCACTACAATACAAAACACAATTGCTATATCTCCTATTGAAGCTAATGCTCTATTCATTACAAGTGCAGATGGCCTCCGAAGATTCTGAAGCAACCATTCAAGAGGAACTGATGGAATTTCCTCTAGAAAGTGTGACTAAAGCAAAGGGACACTGGTTTAGAGAAGATCAACTGGTTGGGGAGTATCTCTTCCTGGTGACCATCAAAATCATGGACACGGATCATCAGTTCCCAGTTATGTCCCAAGAATTTAAAGTGGTGCATGAGCTTCGGTCTACCATTGACATCATGAAGAAAGTGGGTATACACAAATATTTTGAATTGTCGATCTACAAACCTGACTTCCAAAGATGCACGTAAGTGATGAATACCTTATAGCCAGCGCTACATGATCCATTGGTGCCAGAGGCCAGAGTCATGGATGCAATAGGTCAATGGGTCGTGATTCAGTTTACACATTATTTAATCAAAGAAGCTTTTGGATGGGAGAAGGATGGAACTACTGTATTAAAAGAAGAAAGTCAAGGGGCAAAGACCAAAACCTTTACTGACATCAATCGAATTGACATAGAAGAAGAAGTTAGACTCCTTCATCAGCACTTTTGTTTTCCTAACATGCATCGATACAGTGCTCCTCAGAAAATCATTGTCCAGCTGCTATCACACGCTATCAAACAAATTGGAAATCAAATTAATATGACTCCATACATACAAGAAAGGCTATTCGAGGCAAAGAAGTAGTGGAATCACAAGAAGTTTATGAACGGCAGTGTAGCTATGACCATCTTGATATATCATGCCTTAGGTATTAGAGAGCACCTCCAAGAAATGTCATCATGGATAGCCATGGCTAAATATGCCAAGGTCGCCACAGTCCTAAGAAAGAAAAAAGGAGTCAATATCATTGAGGAGGCAGAAACTAGCTCTCAGCCCAAAATGAGAGGTACAAAGCGATTAAGGGAAGTAATGCAAGTAGAAGCTGAAGTTCCAGCCAGAAAAAGGGTACACGTGCTTCCGAGGACAAGAATTGAAGAGCACCGACCAATTACAAAAGAGGAATAAACAAGAGCCTTGGAAGACACACATCAATACACAGAAGGTCAAGTTAATCTATTAGTGCAAGGGCACCATTACCAGCAAGCCCAACAAGACATGGAAGTAAAAAAGAGGCTAACCAAGGTGCATCGATATAGAGAATTAGGGTTGGTCAACTCCAGCTCATCTTCAGATACACAAGAAGAGCCTGATACCTCCCTATTGAATACGGATATTCGAAGTGAGTCAAAAGATGATGGACAATGGGAGGAATTAAATGAAGTAAACTACACCGCAGAAGAAGAGAGCACGAAGGTAAATGACACCCCCATCAACCCCAATCAAGACACTGCAGGCAAAGAGGTAAACCAAGACGGGATACATGTCATCAAAATAAGTGAAACTTCCAAAATTCAAATCCAAGAGACTACACTTACAGGAGAGGGGTCATTCAAGAATCCCAAGGAAGAACCAAAAGAAACTATGGTGGAAGAATCAGGACCCTTCACTCCAATAAGGGTTGTGGCAGAACCCTCCCCTATGGATGTTACCTTTCAAGGGAGTGCCACAAAAATTATTGATCTAGACGAAGAAAGAAAAGAACTAGAAGTACAACTACAAATCAGACAACCACATAACGAGACTATCCATGTGGAGCACGGAAAGGATGTACAAACACGGGAAGCTCCAAGCATTCCAAAAACATGGTTGAATGTCGACGTCACTCAGCTCAAGCCAGTAGTTCGACACATGATCAAAACTGCTATGGATACACAACAATTGATGATTGAGGCTGATGCTGACTATGATAAATCGATGCAAGACAAGCATGAACTTCGAGAAATAGGTAGGGACCTTTCCATACAATTGAGTTTAACACAAGAACAAATAACACATAAAGAGAACGAAGTTCAAGAGGCCAAGCAGCAAAGCAAAACATTAGAAACAAAAAATGAGAAATTGAAAGAGCAACTACAGCAATTACAACAGAAATATGAGGCTAGCAAGGCCGAGAAGACACAGATGAATGCACGAAGCAAAATATTGGAATCACAAATCAAGATATACATGGATGAGGTAGAGAACTTAAGGAACATAAACAAGGAGATGATGACAGCTCTTCTAAGTAATCAACCTATAGAAGCTTAGGAAGTGCAAGAAAAAAACATAAAAGAAATGGAGGAAACGATAGCCCAGTATGAAGATCAGCTCAAGCAGGAGTAGGCAATCATTGCGGAATGGGAAAAAAGGTATATGGATGACACTATGGCTCTAAGGAAAAAGTGGAAAAAGGCCGAGAATAGATATCTTATGCAATGTAAAGAAGACACTGATCAACTCGCTGTCGTGGCAGAAGAAATCCAAAAGAATAAGGAAAGGATTTTGAAGGCCCATGAAGAGATTAAGCAAAAAGAGGAGATGATAAAGCAACTGCAAGAGGGGACACCAGTAGTTCCACACTCCACAGCAGCTACTAAAGAGATTGAGGTATGTCCTCTCTCTCCCCCCTTACATCATTCACTGATAAGGGAGGAAACGGAGATCCAATCTGAACATAATCATCGGGATATTGCAGAACTGAACCGACATGAGAGGGAACTACTGGTGTCCCAGCTTACTGCAGAATTTGAAGATCATATAATAAAGGTCATGAAGGAAGCTCAGATTGAAAGCAAAAATTTGGAACAGATATTGAAGCGATTTAATGTACCATATGGACTCCTTAAAGAGCAAACACAACAATATATAAAGACCACGACAAATAAGGAGCCTGACAACAACCTCCAGTTCAGCAATAATACATTCAACTATACTCAAGAGGACTTTGAAAGAGCTGACCCTATATGGAGGCGAAAACTTTTGGAAAAGAACCATACACTGTGGGTACAATGGGAATCATCGCCATATGCCCTTCAGGTCAACCCATCATTTTGTCCAGTACCACGCTGACGCTCCTGGTTGCATTTGTGCCAGGGTAGCATTAATAATCAATGGCTCAATTATCCACTATTACCAAGTCCACCGCATAATTACCTACCAACGGAAGAATACATGGTGAAAACCATGGAATTTTGGATTGCTCGATATGCCACTGTACAGGATTTGGCAGTCAAAATGACTAATAAGATTTCCAGCATGCTACTTATAGTTATTAAAGTCTTCCAACATGCCAAATATACATTTTTGAACTTCATCAGCATTACACAGGGATCCGAAGCACTTATTTTTTATCTTTCCAATAACCTAAGCCGATTAACTCTTATGGCATTTTATTCACGGCTCATGTTTTTGCCAAGCACGTATATGTAGACATTTGAAGAAGCATTTTTTACTGGCTTCTTTGAAATTGATTCTGAAATTTTTGTAAAAATGACTTCAAATCTTAATGCAAGATTGGTGGCTTATGAAACAAGCTTCTTTGCGGATCACCGACAAGCACCGGAGGATGGAGTGAAGTCAACCCAGTGGAAAGAGTTGATGATATGTCATGCCAATTTGCTCAATCAACGAGAGCAAGCTTCCATACAAATGTACACACGACGCCACAAAATGCCTGTCGAGGATGACAGAGTTCAGGAGGAGGGACGTGTGGAAGGAGAATCAAGCAAGAAGAGAAGAAGAAGAAAATCAAAGACCAAAACTACTCAGTAAAGAATGAAGATTATAAAGCAAAAGAACCACCCTCTGCCCAAAGCCCCGCAGGGGCACATATCAAGCAACAACGCCAAACACCCAGGTCTTGAGGAATGGAATTAAAGTACAATAACAATGGGGACATTTCATGGAAAGGACAGACCAGGGCCAGGAAGTATCCATGAAGAAGTGTAAGACAATACTTGGCAGGTAATAATCCTCCCACTGATAGCGTGCGATGGCACAAAATAAACAGGCTCAAAGCAATACAACAGGGTGAGATGTGTGAAGATAAAGACAAATCAGAAGACCAAAAGCTAGAAAGAGGTAGAGGCTGAAAAGTTGAAGAGAGTGACTAAGTGATGGAGAGTGTTAATCTCCAAAAGAACAACCTACTCTTGTGATTAGAGCACCTCTATACCAAGAGTAAGTCAAAACCTTTACCAAATTAGAGGTCCAATCTCCAAATTATCAAAAACTTGAGAATTCTGTGAAGAAGATGAAACACAGAAAGTCTGCTGCATAATTTCTTCTCATTGACTTATCAAATCTTTAAAGTTTTCTATGAAAATTTGTAAGGAGTGTCGCCTAGAGATTGCGCACCTCCTCCAAGTTAAAGTTCTTCAAAAGGTTTAGTATAACTTGAGAAATCAACTTCACAAGTTAACTATGTCTGAATCTGCACTTCTGAGAAGTCGATTTAGACACCCCTAACTTCTTGACTTCAATTCTCTCAGTACAAAACACGTTTAAGCAAATGCTTCTAGCCACGAGTAGATCACCTTCCAACTTAAAGATTAAGTGCTTGTTTGCACAAAACTTTAAACTATGGAGTGAGAACTGATCAAAAGATTAAGATCGAAAATTGCGCCTGTTTCAGAGAACTGTGAACACTCAACACATATGAATGTTCCTACACACAATTCTCCTAGCCTGTTTGCAATTAGACTCTGAAACTCAGGTCACAGACTCATTAACTACCAACTTAGATATCCTCAAAAGGATTTTACAATTGATCAAACACAGACGGAGCAGACACGAAAAGATCGGGCGCAATATTTCTTCAATTACTCAGAAAGTTACAGTTGAGTGATGAGAGAAAAACTCAACTAACTTTTCACATGTCTGATGACATCTATCTTCCTCATTCTTGACTTCTATCTATTCATACATAAGCTCTCATATCACGCCTCGACATTTTCAAGGTATTTATAGATAAATTTGTACAAGTCTATGACTAATCAAAGATCTAAGTGAACTATGTACATATGTGTACATTCCTCACATACTCTGAATGTATCTTCCTTTCAAGCTTCAAGAATTGATCTCATCCTTCATTCTTTAGTCTTCAAACATTCAATTGGTGATTGATCTGCACCAACAGCTCCCCCTCAATCATCAATTGAGGTTTCTCCTTTCTTCTTTATACCTGCCATATCTTTAAACTTCTGTAGCTTTGGTCCATCCAAGCTCTTTGTAAGCATATCAGCTATCTGATCTTTAGTTGAAGTATGAATGACTTCAATCTCCTTGTCCATCACTTTCTCTCTTAGAAAGTGATACTGTATCTCAATGTGTTTGGTCCTGGCATGAAAAATAGGATTAGCAGCTAAATACAATGAACTCATGTTATCTCCAAATATAATTGGTATCCCATGCACAATGTCAAGACTCTTCATTAAGGTCTTGAGCCAAATCACTTCCTTTGCAGCTTCAACCATGCCTTTGTATTCTGCTTCTGTAGAAGACAAAGCAACTGTATGTTGCTTCTTGGAACACCATGAGATAAGTTTATCTCCCACATAACACATGTATCCAAAAGTAGATCTTCTATCATCTGGATTACCTGCCCAATCTGCATCACTATAGATTTTGATATTTGTATCTGAGGTAAACCCATAATACAAACCTTCATTGAGTGTACCCTTAATGTACCTCAACACTCTTTGTCCTGCAATCCAATGCTCTTTCCTTGGGCAATGCATAAATTGAGACAAAACCCCTACTGCATATGATAAATCAGGTCTAGTTAAAGTAGCATAGATAAGTCTACCAATCAGACTCTGATATTGTCTCATATCCTTGAACTCTTCACCACCAAACTTACTCAATTTGTGATTCACCTCCATTGGTGTAGGTGCTACCCTGCAATCATCCATTTTAAACTTGATTAACAAGTTCTTCAAATACCTTTCTTGGGTCACAAATACTCCATGTTGAGTGTATGTAATCTCCATGCCCAAGAAGTATGACAAGTCTCCCAAATCACTTATTTTGAATTCCTTTTCCATCTGCTTCTTGAGTCTTTGTATTCCTTCTTCATCTGTACCTGTAAGGATTATATCATCAACATATATGCACATGTATATGAAACCACTATCACTTGCTTTGACAAGCAAGCTACTATTTGCCTTAGACACCTGAAATCCAAGTTCTTTCAAGAACTTTACAAGTCTATAGTTCCATGCCCTTGGGGCCTGCTTCAAGCCATACAAAGCTCTCTTGAGCTTGCACACATGATCTGGATACCTTTTATCTTTGAACCCTTGAGGTTGCTCCATGAACACATCATCTGAAATATAACCATTCAGAAAAGCATTTTTCACATCAAGTTGACATAACTTCCATCCTTTACATGCAACAATAATATAAGTGTCCTGATGGTTGTCATCTTTGCCACAGGACTATAAGTCTCATCATAGTCAACACCATAAGTCTGAGCAAACCCTTTGACAACAAGTCTAGCTTTGTATCTAGACACACTTCCATCTGCAAACCTCTTGGTTTTGTAAACCCATTTGCATCCAATGATTTTCTGACTATTTGGTTTTGGAACCAAATCCCATGTTTGATTTTCCATCAATGCAACATATTCTTCCTGCATAGCTTTCTCCCATTTTTCCTTACCTCTTGCCTCTTCATATGTAGAAGGGTCTTCATCTGTATTCATCATATAAGCATAATCTTTTGTGGCCAAAAATGAAGTATCATAGCTATACCTTGTAGGTTGCCATTTGTTCCTTGTAGACCTCCTAAGCTCTCCACTTCTTGAGGTTTCTGGTTCTTCATATTCAGGATCAAATCTTGGTATTTCTTCCACTTCAACCTGCACTTCATTATTCTCTTGCTCATCAAATATCTGAGCCTTTGATTTACCTTTCCTTTGGCTCACTTCTTCTTCATTACCTGTATTGATATTAATTGTACCTGCATACCAAGTGCTTTGCTCATCAAATGTCACATCTTTAGAAACCATGAATTGCTTTGTAGATGGACTCCACAATCTATAGCCCATTTGCTTATCATCATAACCAATGAAAACATATTTTTCAGCTTTAGGCTCCAACTTGTGCCTTAATTGTGATGGCACATAAGCATATGCCACACATCCAAAAACTCTGCAATGATCCAAGGTAGGTCTCTTACCCCACCAAGCCTCATATGGTGTCATACCCTGCAAGGCTTTACATGGTAATCTATTAACCAAATAAGTAGCTGTATTTACAGCCTCAACCCACAAATAATTAGGGCAATTTTTCTCCTTCATCATGGATCTTGCAAACTCAACAAGTGTTCTATTTCTCCTTTCTGCTACACCATTTTGTTGAGGAGAGTACCTGCAAGTAACTTCCCTTTTTATACCTGCATTCCACAAATAATCACTGAACTCATTAGAGAAATACTCTCCCCCTCCATCTGACCTTAGTCTTTTCAACTTGTGTCCTGTAATTTTTTCTGCATATGCATGATAGTGTTTAAATGTATTAAACACTTCTGACTTATCTTTAATCACATAAATAGTGATCCATCTAGTAGCATCATCAACATAAATCACATAATACCTTGACCCATTTATACTGAAATCCTTTGATGGCCCCCACACATCTGTGTGTACCAATTCAAGCTTCTCTGAGTACATAAAACCATGCTTGGAGTAAGAATTCTTATGAGCCTTACCTAATTGACATGCCTCACATCTGTATGTCATATGTTGACCTGCAACATTAGGCAATCCAAGCACTGAACCATTATTAATCATATCTTTAATACCTCTTTCATTGAAATGTCCAAGCCTCTTGTGCCAAAGATCTAACTCAGAGATCTTATGTCCTCCATATGTGAACATAGCATGACCAATATTGCCTTGAATCTTCAATGTAAATAGTCTTCCTTCTTTCTTCCCTGAAACAATCTGTTTATACCCTTGACTAGGGTCTTCCACATATACTCCATCATTAGTGAACCTTATTTCATATCCCTTTTCAACAATTTGTCCTACACTTATCAAATTCTTAGGAATTGTAGGAACATACAAGACCTTACTCAATAAGGTACTACCATCCTTAGCCTTCACTGATCCAATTGACTTCACATTATGCTTTGTGTTGTCACCTGTTTGAACAACATGATTAAACACCTTATTCTCCAAATCAGTCATCAAAGATATATTACCACTCAGGTGGTTGCTACACCCTGAGTCAATGTAGAAGACTCTCTGATCTTCACTCTGACTTTCACAAGTAGCATTCATTATTAATGTTGAATCCTCCTTTTGATCTGAAGCATAATTGTAGTAGGTGTTGTTGTATTGTTGACTTTGGAATCCTCTACCTGCATTTCTTCCAAAGTAACTCCTACCACCTCTGCCTCTGAAATTACCTCTTTGATTTCTGCCTCCTCTTCCTCTAGAGTTATAGTTCTGATTATATCCATTATTATTCTAAGTATTATGCCAACAATCATTAGCTAAGTGATTTGTCTTACCACAAATCCAGCAAGCTTTGCCTCCATCTTTGTTATTCCTGCCTCTTCCTCTACCTTTGCCATCTCCTCTTCCTCTTAGGAAGTTGGTTTGACTAGTTGTACCTTCATCTTCACCTGCTTGTTGCTTTCCTTTGCTATTCTTCTTCTTGTCCTTTGAGTACATTGCATGACCTGCACTCTTGTCACTATCTCCTTTAACATCCTGCTCAAATGTTAGCATATGACCTAGCAACTGATTTAAATCAGGAGTGAAATGATCAAGTGATAACTCTGTAGACAAAATGAATGGCTTCCATTTGTCATCACCTCTTAAGCCTGTAAGAATTTGCCTTACCAATTTATCCTCCTCAATGTCTTCATCAACAGCTCCTAATGCATCTGCAATGTCTTTCATCCTTGTTACATAGTCTGAAATAGATTGAGAAGCCTTCTTCTTGAAGGTTGTAAACTCTGCCCATAAGGATGCCTTCCTTGACTTTGTAGTATTCTGGAAATGCTCCTCCAAAGCATTCCAAATATCAGTTGCACTTTCAAGACCTCGAATATGAGGCAACAGGTAATCATTGACTGCCATATATATAATGCTCCTAGCTTGAGCATCTTTCTTCATCCAATTCTTCAAATCTGCTAACTCTTCCCTAGTTGGAACACTAGGATCTCTGAAACTTGGCTTCTCCTCTTCACCTGTGATGTAAGCTATTAAATCTTTGCTCATAAGATGAGCTTCCATCCTCATTGACCATGCAGGATAGTTTTCCCTATCCAATTTCTCTATCTGAAGAGAATCTCCCATCTTGTGTCCTCCTGTGTATTGAAAACTTCAACCTTTATGGACAATATGTGTACCTTTACTTCGAATTAGACTCCTTTTGTCCTTCTTGATGTTGTATGGTCTCCTCCTCAAGCTTTGCCTTCAAACTTTCACCTTCTAGCTCTTCAATTGTTGAAATTCTTGAATCTGCAGCAGTCGGGATCCTCCTTTTCTTGATTTTGATGTCTCCTGCTCTGATACCACTGATGGAGAGTGTTAATCTCCAAAAGAACAACCTACTCTTGTGATTAGAGCACCTCTATACCAAGAGTAAGTCAAAACCTTTACCAAATTAGAGGTCCAATCTCCAAATTATCAAAAACTTGAGAATTCTGTGAAGAAGATGAAACACAGAAAGTCTGCTGCATAATTTCTTCTCATTGACTTATCAAATCTTTAAAGTTTTCTATGAAAATTTGTAAGGAGTGTTGCCTAGAGATTCTGCACCTCCTCCAAGTTAAAGTTCTTCAAAAGGTTTAGTATAACTTGAGAAATCAACTTCACAAGTTACCTATGTCTGAATCTGCACTTCTGAGAAGTCGATTTAGACACCCCTAACTTCTTGACTTCAATTCTCTCAGTACAAAACCCGTTTAAGCAAATGCTTCTAGCCACAAGTAGATCACCTTCCAACTTAAAGATTAAGTGCTTGCTTGCACAAAACTTTAAACTATGGAGTGAGAACTGATCAAAAGATTAAGATCGAAAATTGCGCCTGTTTCAGAGAACTGTGAACACTCAACACATATGAATGTTCCTACACACAATTCTCCTAGCCTGTTTGCAATTAGACTCTGAAACTCAGGTCACAGACTCATTAACTACCAACTTAGATATCCTCAAAAGGATTTTACAATTGATCAAACACAGACGGAGCAGACACGAAAAGATCGGGCGCAATATTTCTTCAATTACTCAGAAAGTTACAGTTGAGTGATGAGAGAAAAACTCAACTAACTTTTCACATGTCTGATGACATCTATCTTCCTCATTCTTGACTTCTATCTATTCATACATAAGCTCTCATATCACGCCTTGACATTTTCAAGGTATTTATAGATAAATTTGTACAAGTCTATGACTAATCAAAGATCTAAGTGAACTATGTACATATGTGTACATTCCTCACATACTCTGAATGTATCTTCCTTTCAAGCTTCAAGAATTGATCTCATCCTTCATTCTTTAGTCTTCAAACATTCAATTGGTGATTGATCTGCACCAACACTAAGAACATCACATTCTTAGCCGTTGATGGCGTGCATGGCAGCCCGACTGAATATGGCAACCCAGATTTGTGATGTACGGAATACCAAGGGGCAAACAGAAGCAAAGGACATACCTCGGATAAGATAACCAATTGTTTGACAGTCCTTGTTGCTTCTTCGACCATTGGGCGCGTGTATTCAGAAATCTTAGATGAGCTACAAATGAGAAGCAAAAGCCTATCAAGGGACGACAGAGACAAAGAGGGGGAGAGTGTTGTAGAGCAAAGAGGCACGAAAGGGGAGCCCCAAAATTTTCAATTTAATGGGCATATTTTTCTTCTTCAAAGTCTTAGGAAATTCCCTCAAGCCATGTAAATGCACTAGAGGAGTCCTCTAGATGCATAATCCCAAATCATTGTAATATATTTCTTGTAAAATAGTAGAAAAATAGATATTAGTTAATAAAGTGCCGATCACTTGTGTGAAAGGACCATTTTTAGGGCACATGTATATAAGCCACTTTGTGACTCTTTGTAGAGATTTTTTTCCATTGTGAAGAAGGAGAGCTGGAGAATTTCGAATTTGCTTCTTTCTTGCAGATTTCTACCTTCCCTATGATCTTTGGTGTGTGTATAATTCTTGAAATGTGTGTGTAGGACTGTTGTCTACCCCTCCCCAATGTTTTTGAGCTATTGTAGTGTGTGTGTGTGAGCTAGTACGAGTTGTGGAGTGAGTGTGCGTGCTTCCTGCAATTCATTGTTTTGGCCATAACTTGAATGACGGTTGTCAAAATCGAGTGAAATGACCTCCAATAGATGCTTCTCGTCAAGAGCTTCGAAAGGAACCCTGCTATTGACCATATTCGGAGTTCGGAGTTGGGAGAAATCCTTGATTTAGTGAAAACTATTGTAAGTGGTATCGCGACAGACATTTTCAGTAGTTAAGTGAGTTGGAGAGGTAGGTTAGTCTTTTCTCATGCATGTGAGCTGAACCACTTCATTTTCAATCACGTGCACACATGTCCTCATACACTTGGTTAGGTCGGTTCATCGGATTGACAAATAAGCATGTGTCAATTCCCCACTATATGCACTTGTGTGGCAAATGAAATTTAGTCTCTTTGGCACAAGTCCCTAAGACTACTTGACTTAGGTACACAAACTTCAAGAACTAGAAAGGAACAGGATTTCAAAGAGGTGGCTACTCACAATCAAGAGGAAGATTCAACCATAATCAAGGATACAACCATGGCTACAACAACAATTACAACAACAATTATCAAGAAGGATACAAATCAAGAAGAGATTTCAACAACTATAGAGAGGATCAAGAGGATTCTCTTATCATTATGAACATGACTTCAAAACAAGGTATGAATGATGAGCACCTCTTCTATATTGACTCAGGTTGTTCAAACCATGTAGCAGACAATGTAGCTCTCCTTTCTGATCTTGAAGAGCCCAAGGGAAAGCATCAAGTGCAACACGTGATGATACCAACCATTCAGTTGTCAAGGTAGGAAATGTCAAAACTTCTGATGGAAATAGGAATCTATTGAGCAGATTTTTTTATGTACCTACTATCACAAAGAATTTGATGAGTTTTGGATAGATAGTGGAAAAGGGTTTGCAAGTTAGGTTCAATAAATTTGGAGCTTTTGTGGAGGACCCCCAACATGGATTTAAAAGAATTGCAAAGTGAGAGAAAAGAAGTAGATTGTTTACATTTGAACTTAAGGACACTAGAAACATTGCGCTTTATAATTATACGGATCAAACCTTGTCTGAGTTAGAGATATGGCACAAAAGATTAGGACACATTGGTGAGAGAACATTAATGTAAGCAGATATGTAGAGATCAATGTATACTTAGGATACCTAATGTATCCAAGCAACACATGATCTATAAATGTGGTGCATGTCAGTTTGGTAAATCACACAGGTTACCCTTTACAAAGAAAGGCTATATGCATGAGGATTATTTGGAACTTTTCCACACAGATGTGTGGGGACCAAGCAAGGACCCTTCAATTTCAGGCTCAAGGTACTATGTGTCATTTATTGATGATTTTAGTATGTGGACTATCTTGTATTTCATGAAACATAAGGATGAAGTGTTCACTTCTTTCAAGAAGTATCTTCCACTTGTGGAAAATCAAATAGGAAAAATCTTAAAGAGGATAAGGTCAGATGGAGGAGGTGTGTACTTCTCCAATGAGTTTGATGCATTTTTGCAGGAAAGAGATATCAAAAGAGAGATCACTACTAGATATACTCGTGAGCAAAATGGAGTAGTAGAGAGGAGGAACATATTGATTGTGGAAGCAGCTAGATCTATGCTAAATGAAAAGAAGTTGCCTAGTTACTTGTGGGTAGAGAGTGTTTCTACTGCCACTTATCTTTTTAACAGGTTACCTTCTAAGTCGCTTGATGGGATGACCCCTCATGAGGCATGGCATGGTAGGAGACCATCACTTGAACATTGAAGAATATTTGGTTGTGTTGCTTATGTGCATGTTCCATCTCAAATTAGAGGTAAGTTAGACCCTAAGGCAGAGAAATGCATCTTCATAGGGTATGATATAAATAAAAAAGGATACAGGTTTTATAATCCATCCAGCAAAGGATTTATTGTCAGTAGAGATCTTGTGTTTGATGAGAATGACACTTGGTTTGAAAGTGAATCTGGGAAGGTCAAATTGCCATATAAGTTGGAAGAAGAATTTCCAAGCCTCACCAAGGAGGAGCCAAGCACAATTGAAGACATCACAGACGATGAGGACACCATCAACTTGGAAGAATTTAAATCATGGAAACCAGGAGTATATTATGAAGAAACTTTTCGACCAGCGGCTAAGATATTGGGTTCAAACAAAAATGATATTCTCTGCATTTTAAAAAGCAGCACCAAAGGTGCTGTAAATGTGCACAAGTGTTACCGGACAAAGAGAAGTCATCTAGGTACACTCTCATGAAACTCGTCAGGTAAGGTGAGAATATCTCTTGCATATAGCACTAAAAAGTGTTGGGGGCATTGCGCAAGCCAAAGCACATGACAACACAAGCATACACTACCCAATTAGTGATAAAAGAAGTTTTAGGAATATCTACTTCAACCATTCTAACGTGATTATACCCACTATATCCATCTAAAAATGAGTATATCTCTTGGTCAGCTACATCATCTAGCATGACATCCTAAAATGGAAAAGGGTCAAGCACCATAGCGGGATTCAATTTTCCGCAATCAACACATATATGTAATTGGTTGTTCTTTTTAGGAACTATCACTATGGGCAAAATCCATTCAGCATGCTCCACACGGACAATAAATCCAACTCTCAATAGTCTATCTAATTCCTCGTTCACTTGTTGGGCATAGTTAGGATTCATGCGATAACTCTGTTGTTTAACTGATTGAGCATCCCATTTTAAAACAATGTGGTGCTGGTAAATGCAAGGATCTAGACCCTTCATGTCCTAATAGTCCCAAGCAAAGACATCTATAAATTCCTTTGATAAATTGAGTAAATCTTCCTAGAAAGCAAGCGTCGGACCAGCTTTGATTTTAATCCGATGTGGATTAGTATCATCACCCAAGTGGCAAGTTACTAGTCGGTCTTTTGGCACATGAAATTTCCGTGAGGTAGAGAGATCATCGGTGGACTGAAATAAATGTTTAATATCGATAGCTCTACGAGTTCCTCAGTCTTACTAATAGTATCATCCACTAGTGGTTGTATTGTACAGGCCACCGAAGACCATTGGTCCAACACCTGTTGGAGATCTACCATTTCCAGGGTAAGCAAGTCTTGATTTGCAGTAAAAAAACGCTTCCTCCTCATCATCAGACAAGCCATCTAACATATCCATAGGCTCTGCTACATATGGCTTTGCATGAATCTCACAGGGTTTCATGTCATCTAAAGGAACCACATATTTGTAGTGGTTGCACTTAAAGATAAGTTCCTGTGAAGAACAATCTTGCAAAACATTGGCCTCCTTAGGCCAAGGTCAACTGAATAGTAAATTATAATCAAAGCTTGATTCATGTAAGTCCATCACAGTGAAATTCATTTTGAATACTGCACCCTGTAATGTGATAGGGATATTTATTACATACTAGTCCTACTGGATGGACTCTCAACTGATCAGCCATGCGGACAAAAAAGTTCACAGTTTTGATGTGATTATAGCAAAAAAAGTTCACAGTTTTGATGTGATTATAGCCAAGTTGTTTGCGAATTGCCATGGCGGAAATATTATCTCCTGATCTGTTGTTAATTAGTACTTGAAAAACCTTATGATTCTTGTACCAAATCCTGATGAGAGGAACTCTGTGGTCAATTGTAGAGTCAATCTCTAGATTAATGGTAGCCATGGTTGGTGCTTGTGTTCAACTTAGGTCAACTACTATCTGATGACATGAACTAGGGTGAGTAGCTATCCCAGTGGAATGTTAATCAACACTTTAGATAAAATATCCCATGCTACACTTGGATTGGGTGGTTTCGGTGAGGCTTCCATTGAGGTTACTAGCGGTGTTGGTACCAAGTTTGGTGTAGATGCTGCTGATTGATCAGCTTTTTGTCACGTTATGGGTATGAGCTCAAGGAAAATTGGCCTTTCCTTTGTAGTCCACTTGGATGCTTTGCCAAATGTACATTGTTCCTTTAATCCTGACTCAAATTCTTTGGTAACCGGATGGAGGGTTTTACTAGATGGAGTCTACATTGTTACATTTTGCGTATCTATTGCCATGATGTAGACCATATTTGCCATTGGACTCTGCCTATCATTTTTTCATTTGTCATATTTGCAAAGCTTCTTTACAATGATGATGTATGTGGCCTACTTCCCCTTAGAAATGGCATTGAGATGGAGGTAAAGCCATACTACTAATTGTTTGCCCTTGGTTCCACCGAGTTTGCCCAAAATTTCTTATCTGAGGTCCCCTATAATTGTTGTAAGTTGGATAGGTCATATTTCTCAAATGAGGTGGTACATAGCTTGTGGTTGCTTGTTCCTGCTCTTGGAGAATTGCATTAACAACTAGTCTGTTCTGTGTCTTTGCATTGTACGGGTAGATATTTGTTGAATGGCTAGCAGTATCGTAGATAACGTAGTAGACTTGATTGAGGGTGCACTTCATTGCTACATGTCCAAGGTTTTTATGTTTGGTGGAGTAAACCTGTTTTAGTGGTTCATCGTTTTTACTCTTGCTGGAATTTAGCCACTCTAGATCTTCTGGAAAGCTGGCAACCTTATGCTCCAAGTGCAACACCATCGCTATGATGGCATCTAAGGTCATTCATCCAATGTAGTGAATAATCATAACCTATTTTAACTAAGGATTTAATCCGTTTGATAAACAACTATGTAATCATATCATCTTGGAGATTTGCATGGGCTAGAGGTAGTTGTCGTAAGTGTGTGTGAAAAAATATAGCATATTCTTACACGCTGTGATGCATTTTTTGTTGGATATTCTGTAAATAGTCAAATATCTCTACTGCATTTTCCTTTAGTTTGAAGCATTGCAAGAAGGTGTTCTTGACATCATCATACTGCCTAAAACGGTTAATGTCATACTCGGTTAGCTAGCATGCTACTTCATTCACTAAGGTTGATTAGAACACTATGGCCTTGTACATGAGGTCCTCCAGGTTGTTCAACGCTACATAATTAATTTCAAAAGTTCGCATGTGCACGTCTATGTCATCATTGGGGAAGCCACTGAACTTCGCATAGGTGACTCCTACAGTGGATTGCCTTTACTGACCTCCCTCTTGTTCATGCTACTGATTCTGGTTGTCTACCATGACTTGTATTGGGGTCTATGAGTTGTTCAAATTCACAAGTGTACCATTATTATTTAGGTTGATCTGCTCCACAGTTATCTACTGATTCCTCTAGTTGTTCTGGTTCACTAATATTTATTGGTTTGATTAGTTTACAGTTAAGAAACGAGATGTCTGGGAATTTAAGTCTTAATATGTGTGCTGGATCCCATTCTTTTGATAGGCAATTGGTGAGGGAGACCTTCCTATTTCCCCACAAGTTTAGGGATTCGTCTTCAACAAATTGCTCAATAGGGGTACTTGGTTCAGGGGTGCAATCAGTGGTTTTCTCAATAGTTCCAACAAGTTTGTTGGTCTCTTCACTAACTTTTTCAATTGATTCTGCTGGTATCACAACACCACCGAATTGGACACTACTGTCGGATGTCGAACCACTATTGGATGGCATCAGATTGTCACCAAGTTTGGTACCAATGCCAATCACCAAACTATCACCAAATTGCACCGGACTCGATTCCGGTATGCTTTGCAACCTAGAACTAAAGGAATGCTATGGTGTTACCCCACTGGTTCATCATATGCCTTCCCCTTCAGATAGGTTCCCTTCAATATTACTATGTGGTGGTGTCGCTAACATATTGTTTACTCTCCAGGGATGTTTATCATTCTGGTATTTAGGATAGGTTTTGCCTGATTTTGTTACAAGCATGTATAACAAGGTCTCCACTCAAAAGTAAATCCTAAACTTCTATCAAGAACTATATTCCAAGCCCCATGGCTGGTGTCAGTGTTAACTAGCTCTGCCTCATCGATTGTATCAAATTTAATTACAGTAACAGAGTGTCTTATAGGGTTCTTTTGGAAAATAATAATCTAGTGGCCTAAATAATGATCATCTACATTGGTGAAAACCAATTAGCATCCAAATCACCTCATTTTAAATTGATTCTTTACATAGTATCCACTTTTAAGTAAACGTGAATATCTAGGATGTTATTCTAGTCATTGTGCTTATTGAAAATTCATTAAAACTTATCATAACCAATCACATGCAAGCATTTAATACTTGTATGGATGATCATAGCCACAACACTAACTTGTGCCGACATGGAATATAATTATCTATAAACAATGTGTACTCCCATGAAGATCTATTCATGCACTCATGAGTCAGTAACTACTCACAACTATGATGCATAAAAAATCATACTTGACATGTATTTTCATGGTTTTTACTACTAGTAACTTCATATTCATGACTCTTTACATGTCATTGGAAGAGAAGTTTGGTTGTTTTTTTAGGAATCTATCCTCCAACCTTCTCTTAGACATAAATATCCATGACAAATGTCACTTACCTTTGTACCAATTTGTATATGTAGAATGCAATTCTTCATGTCACATTCACAAACGTATTCATGTTTGAACAAAATCTTACTCATCTTAATGATGAGAAAATGAGCAGAGACCTTCTTCAAAGAAAATATGAGTACATGTGCACTCATGCATCTTCATATGTACTAAATTACTTCACATGCATGTACTCTTGATACTACTTCAAAAATTCACATAAGAATTCATCCCTCAAAGTCTATATCTCTCTATTCTTGTCATGACATATAACACCATGAGGTTACCTAAATTTGGGTAGTATTTTCCCTATAAAATGTAAATAAAACAAAAATACATTATAATCAAAAGGCATATGCCTAGTAGAGGGCAAGCCACTTTCCTTCAATCCATAATTTACAAGAAATAAACATATGAAAAATATATTGTTGGGCACTACACACCCTCAGGATGGTGTGCTTTTCTTTTTTTATTGAAATTAATTTCTTCTTGCTTGAATACCTGCAAAAAAAATCTCAAAACAGAAGGGAAAACATGTACATGTTTTTATTAAAGAACACAAGTAAATGAAATCATGTATGTAAAGCTGCAATAATGAATGCATTCAATTCTCAAGTGATGCAAAATATTATTAAAAAGTGATATATATAAACTAAAACCTTATGTGGAGATAGGTTGCATGTGTTAAAATATTTCATCTGAATGATTGAAAAGAAAGGTCTTGATGTGTTAAATCCCATTCAAGTTAAATTTTGTGATTTGGATGTCATGTGGAAATGTTATGGCCAAAATAGTAAACCTAGGTACATGGGCAACACTTCTCTATCTAAATAAAATCAGCAAACTAACTTCCCTCAAAGAAATCTTAAATTAATCCAAATAGAGCTTCCAATAAATTATTGAAAAGCTCTTAAAGTTTGGATTCTACAGCAAGTGAAAAATCTCTAATCGGACCTTGGAGTAGGAAGTTATGCTTCGAATAAAACATGTAGGTAGTTACCTATGCACCTAAGTGCATACATGAATGTATTATTACATAAATGTGCATTTGAATGCATAATTTCTCATGTGTGTAATCATACGTGTAAACATGCATGTGTTTGTATGTGTATGTGTGCACATATGCACCTCTATGTGTGTATTCTTGAGTTCATGAATCTTCCCTTTTTTCTATCTCTAAATTCAAAGTTAAATGTGGTGAAAAATTTATGGAAGTGGTATCTCCTTGGACATCAAAGATCACCCCCTCATTTTTTTCCTCATATAACACTGTGTGGAATCAAACATTTCACATGTTTATGTAGATAGACCTGCAAAACCAAAAAGAAACAAAGACAAAATAGACTTTGAAAGTTTGGTGGAAATGAACTTACCTCACACATGAGCTCACCATACATGTATGAAGCTATTATTACATGGGAAAAGGCTCTCAAGGCTTGCATACCCCCTTGGGACATTTATTCTTCAACATAGGGCCTCATCAATGAAGCAAAGAGAAGGGAGAAAAATGCATCAGAAAAGATGGTTACAAGATTTACCAAGATCTCTTTGCTCTGGTACCAAATGTGGGAAGTGGAGACTAAATACATATTATAGAAATTCAATCATGCATCATGCTTGAGAAGAATTTATTCTAGATCTAAACTCATCCTTGAAGCAATCCATAATGTTAGAATTCATGACCACTTATGGTATCTTATAAGGATTCTTTACTCATTTAAAAACCCATAAGTATTTAGAACTTCAGTCTTGTTAAAGGATAAACTGGAGAAACCCAAAAACCATGAGTTTGAAGTTGATGACCAATCAACTACCTAAATCGTCCTTGAACTTAATTCCCACTTTCCTAGATTATAGGAAAATTAAGAGGTTTCAATCACAAAAAACTCTACTCATGTGCTATTTTTAATTCAAATTCATTATAAAAGATTCATGGAAAACTAAAAGAGTGTATATAAAGACTCAAGAGAAGTCTTACAATATGTTAGATCATTATACATTCATCTTTATCTTCACTTTGCTCATTTTCTATTTCTCTGCATTATCTTCCTCAAGGTCTATTAACTTGCAGAGGCTGGTTCTCACTCCTCCTTGATGCACTAATCATGAATAAGGATGTATTGCAAAGATATTAGTTTCTATTGTATGTGTAAAAGGTTTCTTATCATTTGGTTTAGTAGATTATAAGAAATAGTGCTTTTAAGCACTTGAGGTCAATCTCTACACAATATCCTTGAAAAGTCAGGATCACCATCTATCAATGCTAAGCATGTAATTGGAGCATAGCTTAGTTATAAATCTACTTCTTGTGCATTATAGCAACGTAATCCTATAAGCCACCATCCTGTAAGAGGACTTTGGTCAATTGTAATCACGCTAGGAGCACTAAGCTTCAAAAGCTGCATGATTCTACCAAAATAACAAGATCTTCTTGAAGCTATCTATGTGCAAGTAAGCTCTTGAATCAAGCTTTGTTATGTGATCTTCCAAAGCACTTTGTGTGTTTTATTGCATCCAATTGAATCTTTTAAGGTGACTCTCAAAAAGCTAAACAAATGGTCCTATGTTTATTAGTTGGACCAAACTTCAACAATTTTTTGAAGTATAGATTTCTACTACTCAAGCTTCTCCAAGTATTCATATTCATAGTGGTATCAATGCTACATCAATATGGCTGATTGTTTTCCTTAAATGATTGAGAAGCTTGATAGGAACAATTATTTTACTTGGAAAACCAAAATGGAAGCTTACTTGCAAGGTAGAAATCAATATGAATTTCTAGGAGGTGATGAAGTTATGCCTACTCCAAGATCCAATGGAGGACCTACACAAGAGGAGACTATGAAGCTCACATTATGGTGTGCAAGAGATTCCAAAGCCACATCATATATCTTAAACTCTATTTTTACTTCTTGTTACCACACGTTAGAGGATGCAAGAGATCACAAAAAACTTGGGATGCACCTGAGACATTCTTCTCCGGTAGCAACAAAGCTAGGAAGAACCATTTATGGAATGAGTTCAACCAAACGAAGAAGAAACTAAAGAAAATAATCATAGATTTTGCCACTAAAGGAGTTTGTAGATCAACTAGCTTTAATTGGAGAGCTGATTGAAGAAGAGGCTATCATGAGGTAGATCCTAAATGGAATTAGGAATTACAAGCAATTGCAATTCTTCACAATAGCCTAAATGTTATCATGGATGTGCAGAATCCTAACTTCAACATATTCCTTGGAAAACTCTTCAATCAAAATGCCAACAACAATATGAAGGACAATAACTCTTATCAACATAACTCTACAAGTTCTCTTTATGTAAACAAGAAAGATAACAATAAGGAAATAAGAATGAGGATGTTGATGAAGAAATATCTCAAGCAAACTATGCAAGAAAGAGCAAGTGGAAAGGGATGAAGAAAGGAGAAAAGAATGAAAAATCAAAAGGACAAGAGGTTCAACCTTGTGCCATTTGTAACAAGACATATCACACCTCTGAAAATTGTTGCTTCAATGGAAGGACTAAGAAAGGAGCTAGTAGAGGTGGATTTTGCAACACAAGAGGCAAAGGTGCACAAAATTACAACAATAACAATAGGAAATACAATAGAAGGGATTTCAAAAAATACTCAAGGGATCAATCACATGAAGACTCATTACTCATAATGAATCTTAGTCATACAGAAGGTAAAGAAGATGAGCATCTATTCTATATAGTTTTTGGTCATTCAAACCTTGTTGCAGGTAATGTTGCTCTTCTATATAACTTGGATTAACCCAAGCACAAGCATGACCTACAACAAGGGATTATACTAGACATAATGTGGAAACAATTGGCAATGTCAAAGCTCCCAATGGTAGGACAAACATTATGAGTAAGGTTCTCCATGTACCCACTATCACTAAAAACCTAATAAGTGTAGCCCAAATAGTTGAATAAGCTTGCAATTTAGGTTCATTCAACATGAAGCTTATGGGTAAAATCCATGTCAAGGCTTCAAGAAGATAGCGAGAGGTGAGAAGCATGGTAGAATCTTTACTTTTCAAGTAGGAGAAACTAGAAACATAGCTCTATTATACTTTGGGTCTCAAACCATAAGTGAGCTTGAAGTGTAGCATAAGAGACTTTCTCATGGGAATGAAAGAACCTTGAAGTTTATATGTAGAGATCAAAGTGTTCTAGGTCTACCAAACATCTCAAAGCAACTTATGATCAACATGTGTGATGCTTGTCAAATTGCGAAGGCACAAAGACAACCTTTGAACTACACAGGCTACATCCACAACAATCTCTTGAATCTAGTGCACACAGATGTGTGGGGACTAAGAGAAGAACTTTCATTAGAAGGCTCAAGGTATTATGTATCTTTTGCTGATGATAATAGTAGATGGACAATTTTGTACTTTTCCAATAATAAGAGTGAAGTGTTTGGATGCTTCAAAATGTATCTAGAACACGTGAAAAGTCACACAGGTAGATCATTGAAGAAACTCAATATGATGGAGGGATTCTCCAAAGAGTTTGATGAGTATTTGCATGATAAATGCATCAAAATGGAAGTAACTACTAGGTACTCTCCTCAACTCAATCGTGTTGCAAAAAGAAGGAAAAAAAACCTAGTTGGATAAGCTAGAACTCTACTTGAAGAGAAGAAGCTACCACATTATTTATGGGCAAAATCTATATCTACTATTTTGTACCTTGTGAATAGATGTCCATCTGAATCTCTTAAGGGTATGAATCCTTATGAAACTAGGAATGGTAGAAAATTAGGTCTAGGTCATTGCAAAGTTTTTGGTTGCTTAGCATATATACATCCTTCACAAATTAGAGGGAAATTGGATGAAGGGGAAACCAAGGTTGTGTGCATAGGCTATGATTTAACTCAAATGGGATACAGTTTCTATAATCCATCCACAAAGCAATTTACCACAAGCAAGGATGTTATATTTTAAGACCACATGCAATCGTATGGAGAGGATAAATAGATGGTAAATCTACCGTATTATCTTGATTTAGATTTTCATCCTTTAACTAGCAAGCATGATACACAAGTGCAAGACTCTAGAAGTGAATCACATGATGATCAAAATGAGAAGGAGAGAGACTATAAGCTTTGGAAATCAAGAGGAAAGACCAAAATGCAAGAATCTGGAGAATGCTCCAAACATACTCCTAGAAGATCAACAAGTGAGAGAAAGAAACTTGAAAGGTATGGATATGACTCTACTTTTTGTAACAAAGAATTCCATTTATTTTGCCAAAGACTCTGTTTTAGAGGACCATATTAAGAAACCAAGGGTAACCCTAATCAAGAGAAGTCCATGAATGAGGAGATAGAAGCTTTAACGCAAATGGACACATGGGAGTTAGTTCCAATGCAAACCAATCCAAGCTAGTAATAAGGCTCATGTTGCTTAGCTCCAAAAAGAGTTGGAGAGTGAGCATATGAATGAATGTGATTCTATGGAGAGTTTCTAACAAAGTTCAAAGATTTGAAGGAATAAATAATGTCTAATGATGAAGTCTTGCCTGATAGTTCACTTGTTTAGACTGTTCTGAATGGTCTTTGTGATTAATACTAGAGTTTGCTTCTACTCTTCATTTGATGATGAAAGGCAATCCAAATGCCTTAACATTTGAGGATTTACTCTCTGTTCTATTGGATGAAGATCAATCTACGTAGAACATGTCCATTATGCGTGTTGCAGATCAAGCTCACCAGGCTAGTCAAAAGGACAAAGGTAAATGGAGCTCTTCTACTAGTAAGAAAAAATCTACTAATTCTACACAATCTAAGAAGGATGACAAAGACGACAAGAAAACACAAAAGAAAAAATTGTTTTGCAAGTACTATAACGCAAATGATCATGTCATAAAGAATTGTCCAAAACTAGTTACAAAAGAGGCAAAGAAAAAATAGGCTAGAATTGAGGAGGCAAAAACTATGCCAAAATGGCTTGTGCAGACTTTGGGTGACAAAAAATTAGATGCACCTCTCTAAATTTTTACTCGTTCAAGCTCTCATAGTGCCTCTTTTGCATCAGATTGCTGTGCAATGGCTGCCTCTAGTGTCTATGATGAGAATGAACCTTTTTCATTTGATGAAGCACAAAATTCAGAAAATTGGATGGCTGCTATTGTTAGGCTTCTAAGCCCAAGGAAAAGATGATTGTGAAAGCCTTTATTTTGCTCACACCCCTCGGAATCGGTCTACTTGGATTACCTAGAGCCCACAATTATCTCACACTGGATTCTTCCTATGTCTATGCACTAGCTCATAAATTCCCGGCAAACGCACCAAAATGAATAGGGACTTGAGCCCAAGGAGAAAGTGATTATACAAGACTTTAATTTGTTCAAACCCCTCGGAATCGGTCTACTTGGATTACTTGGAGCACATAATTATCCCTCGAGGATTCCTTCCTTTGTATATGGACAAAAGTGCGAAACTAGTAACTAAAACAACTCAGCAAATTTCCTGTAATCCGGATTGAGAAAACTCATGGACACCCAATGGATTTCTCTTCGCAGATACCTTCAAGTCCTCCATTCAACCAACATATTTTGTCTTTAAGTAATTCAAAGTTCCTCCTAAAACCTAGGTGGCAATATATCATTGCTCCATTAATACCAAAGTTGTAACAATCACATGGCTTGTTCAAAGTTCTCAACCTTTCAAGACTATAATGAAAATGTGGCATCCACTTTTGAATGCAAACCCAATACTTCAACAACGTTCCTAAGCCCAAGGAAGAGATGTGGACACACACTTATGCTTTGCCCAAACTTCCTAGAATCAATGGAGTTGTATTACTTGGAGTCCCCAATTTTGTATCTAAACATTACTTCCTCACTTTCACCCACCATCTCACACCTCCTCTTTTGTGTTCCTCTTCACGAAAAGATTCCCCCCCCCGCTGCTCGTGTGTGTTGATGGGACATCCCCCATGAAGCATGTGCATTGAAGGGATACTTCCCTCTTTTCTTACAACCGAGAAGGCAGCGACCACCGCCCACCCCATGCCTTCCTACCAAAGGAAGGTGTCTGGTGTTCGACAAATGATCTCCATTTGCGTTTGTTAAGAGAAAAAGAATGCCTACGTGTCAAATCCACCTCCAAATGCTTCAACCACATTCATTCTTGTAATTTCCTCGATGGGAAACACACTGTACGTTCCCTCTCATATAGAGGAGCATATGATGAGAAATGTCATATTCAAAAGGAATAAATGATCAACCAAAGACTGTAAACCATTCGAACATATAGACAAGTTCCATTTTCGATGTCATGATAATAGGTGTTCAAATACATACCTCATATTACAGTTCAAGTGTCTTCTAAGCGCCAAATCCCTCGCTATTTCGTTCTGGATGCTGCACTCAGAAGCTGGTTTAAAATAAGCTCAAAACTTTTCTCGTCCCGGATTTCTAGAGTGACACAGAACACTCCTTACTGTAGTGTCCAGAGAGTATAACGGTTTACGGCAAAACTTAACTTTTGATTGACGATTAAACCTGCTGAAAATACCATTATAATGTGGAGAAAACTGTATCCAGCAGCTGGGATAGCAGAAAACATTCATGTAATAGATTTCAAATCGCAAACATGTGATACATTGTAATGGTGCTGAGAATCTGTCACGCTACTTTTATCCGCCTTCGCTACCACAAACAAAACCAACCAAAAGTGACTTAACATACGACCACCACGATTAACAGACACAACAGAACACATTGTTCTAACAAAAGAAGAGGGCACTTCATCAGTGGCATCAGTGGTTTTTTTTTTTTACGTCAGGATTAGATCGGATTTATGTTTCCAATTCCATCAATTGCCACATCGAAAACACACTTTGGTTATAAACCTTGCATAGATTCTAAAATGCTGAGAAGACCATGAAATCCTGTAGACAATAAGTCCATCAACTGACATGAGGTTTACAATCGTAGGCTGATTATAGATGCAAGCTGAGCGACAATGGAAGATGATACTATGAACAGACAAAAAATCTATTGAAAGAGAGCTAAAGCGTACATTCAAAACACCGAATCAATAACACAAAAGCCGCGGAAACATCCAACAAGAGTCAATAATCACAATCAGACTAAATGAAATAAGTTTCACAGACGAAACCGTACAGATGAGAGCGCAAGAGATCGCAGGATACAAAAGCACCCGAGCTCAATGTCAGAGAGGCGTCTACCCCTGATACAGGCAGACAAGCCCTAGGAGCTCTATAGCATACGGAAACAAGAGACAACCTCAGTGCACAAAAACGTAGGAGACAAGTGAAAAGATCCTCCAAATGGACGTAAAGCATTTACCAGGATGCCCCAGATCAGGTTCGCTAACACGGCATTAGGTCCGACAGCCTGTGCCCCGTTCGTCATCACAAGAACCAGGGATTCACACCTATAGCCACGACCCCCGTACTTCTCGTACTTCCCCAAAAAAAACTTCCCAGATCCGACTCCCCTTGATGCAATTGCAGACCTCCACCTTGGCCTCCCGGTCATTCAACGTCCGCATGTACAGTTGCTGCCCCCTTAGCGCAGCAAGCGGACCCCTTGATATCTTCCGTCTTCCCCTTGTGTGCCATTAGAGGGCATAACCCCCTCTGTCTCTCCGCCAGCAAGCTAACAGGGGCGGGCAGACCACCGCCCACCCCCTCTGCCTGACACCCCTGACACACCACGTTCACCACCATTTGAAATGAAGACCTCCTCGATTGGCATATCCTTATCATCAGTAGGGGTATGCTCCATGGTTCGCACTACACCCATTCCTTTAACAACCCTCCCAAAAACAACATGTTTTCCATCTAAATGTGAGGTGCGAGCAGTTGTCATGAAAAACTGAGAGCCATTTGTGTTTGGCCCTGCATTAGCCATTGATAGCATTCCTTTCCGTTCATGCTTCAAGCTGAAATTTTCATCCTCAAACTTCAGCCCATAGATAGACTCTCCTCTTGTGCCATTGCGAGCAGAAAAGCCTCCACCTTGTATCATAAAACCTTTAATAACACGATGGAAAGGAACTCCCCTTATAATGGAGCGGACAACCAATCTCCTTCCCTATTCCCTTTTCTCCTGTACCGAGAGCTCTGAAATTTTCTGCTGTTCGAGGAACTACATCTGCATAGAGCTCAACCGCAATCCTTCCTTCCATATGCATTTGACAAAATAGTGCAATTGCATCTTGCACAAGCCCAACTTTAGCATGAGAAATAATCAAAGAGGACCATGAGAGCGCATTTCGCTTCTGCAATCTGTAATCAGAAGATCCCACCGTCACCGGAACCTCCAAATCAAAGCATTCTTCACAATTTCTTATTGTTCGAGTTGGGCCCTTTCTCGTTCAAACAGCCCATGCTTGAATTCTCATTATAATTCGTAATTGATATCCCTGTTTTTCTTTACCAATGCCTCCACATGCTTCTCATCAATCATCAAATCCAGTCTCCAAGTATCTGAAATCAAATGTATTTCCTGCCGAATAGAACCACATTAGCGCATTAAAACCAACCATTTTCTGCGCTAACAGCTATGCAATCTGAATATGATGCTATAATGAAGAATGATACTTGGTCTTTGTGTGACTTGCCTCCTAGCAAGAAGGCCATTGGCACTAAGTGGGCATACAAGCTGAAGCATAAGCTTGAGGGAACAACTGATAGGTATAAGGCTAGACTTGTTGCAAAGGGTTATGCTCAGGAAAGAGGCATTGATTTTGACAAGAACCTTTTCTCCTACTTGTCGTATGACTACTATTCATAGCATTTGTGCACTTGCAACTCATCATCCTTGGAATGTACATCAGTTGGACATTAAAATTGCATTTTAGAATGGTGATTTGCATAAAGAAGTGTATGTTTTTCAAACCTTTGGCTTTGTGCAGAAAGGGCATGAAAAAAAGGTGTGGAGGTTAAAGAAAGCATTATAATGTTTAAGGCAAGCATCGTGCTTGGTATGAAAAGATCCATGCCTATTTGATTGCACATGGTTTTGAGAACATACCAACTAAAAGCAACTAATGATGTGCTTTTGATCATTGTTGTGTATGTTGATGAGATGCTGCTCAATGGTCCTCATGAGAAGCATATTGGTGATTTTAAGGCTGATCTGCATGCCTCATTTGAAATGTCTGATTTGGGGCATTTGCATCATTATTTGGGCATTCAATTTATGCAAGTTGATGGCAGAATAACTTTGTGTCAAACAAAATATATTGACACATTATTGCAGTGTTTTCGTCGTGAAGATTGCAAATCTATTGGCACTCCTATGGATACAGGTTTACAATTGAGTCTTCATGATGTTGGATATGCATTTGATGTTGTTCTCTATCACGAGGCTGTTGGATGCTTGATTTACTTATGCATTTCTAGGCTAGATATTCAGTTTGATGTCTCAGAGATGAGCAGCGGTTGGAAGTATCATATAAACTTTCACTTTCTAGGTATTTGCAAGTTTCTTTAGTTCCAAACTTGAAATCAAGAGGGTACCCAACACATCATGTTCCCCTTGAATCAAGTAATGGATTCCATTCCTTTCAAACTCCAAAGTATTCAACTTGTAACTTCTTTCGATTGTTTCTCCTAAGCCCCAAAACCATTCCCTACCCAACACCACATCTATTCTTTCCATGTGCATGATCTGGAAGTCAAGTTTATCCTCATATCTTGGAACTTAAATTCCCGATCACATATCATGGTGTCCCAAATATTCTTTTCTTGTCCTTGTATCATGGATAATATATACTAATGTGGAGACTTCTATTAGTGTTTTCATGAGTGAGTAATTTAGGAAATTATGGGTGGTCAAGTCATCTATCATGACTCTAGCCTTTTCCCTTCTTATGCCAACATGAAGTTTGACTAAGTCATGTGGTCCAAACATATGTTTGACAAGGGATTTGTCCCATATTCTATGGCAAAGAGGAACATGAGGAGTATGAGGAAAGGGGCTTCTTCTTGTTCCTTCTGTATCTTAAAAGAGAAGAATAAAGCCGACTTCTTTCTCTCTGTGAGGCATGCACATCATGACTTTGAGATGGTTGTTGAGGGGGGGTGACTTTTTTCAGCCGCCTATTGGTTGGGGGAGGTAGCTTCCTTATTGGCTCTTAAGAGGGGGGTCTCATGGACCCGCATTGGTGCCTTATTTTATGAGCCTTGGGGCAGTTGGAGGATGAGCCTTTAGGAAATTGATCAGACCTTTTCTAGAGGTGTACTCCCATGTGACATGAGATCCGAGGTAGCTATGTGCATAGAATTTTGAGGAAAACACATAGTGATGGAATAGGAGTTCAAAGAACTTATCTTAGAGAGACATAAGATTCAAATCTTTAAGATAATATGTCTTGCACAAAGATCAAGAAGTACAATAAGTACTTGCAATTGAAAAAATCAAGGCTCTGATTACTAGTGTTGTAAAGCTTCCATGCTAGAGTACAATATCCACCAAGATTGTTAGTGAGTATGTCTCCACCCATCCGACTCCACCCATATATATACTCAAGGTATACGGGATGCATGTCATAAGATTCTTCTATGTGTCCTTCCAAATGTCCATGTGGACACTTTTCAAGGCTAGTCACATGTATTATGATCAATTGGCATGTTCCCTTCACGTTTGAGTCATGGTGGCACTTGGGAGAAGCTTCACCCAAGCCTAAGGTTCTCATACACTAGGATAATTATTCCCAAGGGTAAAAATCCTTCAATTGAGAGTTAAATTGAATAAATTGTGAAGGTTCAAAACCAAGAACTTGGACTCCAACTTCAAGGGTCTATGCCATTTAAATAAACCAAGGGTTTCCAAGGATAAATCCCATTATGTAAGGGTTTATCCCAAGGGTTATAGAAAATGAACCATCAATTAGAGGTAGGAAGTTATACTTATTGATGATTCTACAAGATTGTTTTGGATCAGCTTTCATGTATCCATCAACCAATGATAATGAGACTGTTGCTAATGACATCAATGCTTTTATGCACAATGATATCAAGATTACCTTCTCCAAATCTCTCTCAGAGTGGGATTACACACAACACTTCATAGTTTAAAACATGCCCCCAAGAGATGGTGAGGTTATCAGAACATAGGTTCAAGTAGTATATTGAACAATGCCCCATCCATGAGTTATCTCCCCATGCAAAGTAGGTGTCATTATTTCTATATGAATTTCTAAATAGAAAACTTGGGTCATACGTGTACTTGAAAGAGCTAGATACCTTAGATCAATGCGTTAGAATGTGCATCGATGTAGAGGATAATCTAGGAGAGGAATTATAGCTCTCTAAGCTATAAATAATTAGACTATTTGGCTAGTACCACTTCCAAGGCTTCTTCCTTAGTGAAGGATGAATGCTTAGTATGCTTGAAGTTAAGGATTTATAGAATCATGATTGTTGGAGAAACAATCACTAATTGGTTATATATTTGAAGGTCAAATCTTAGGAAGAAAACCCCATGCCTATGTGAAGGGACAAATTCACAAGTGTATCATATTTGTAAAGTTAGTTCCCTTTAGTTCTAGAAGTTTTTTAAAAATCACGAGAATACGAAAATCTATATAAGTTAGTTTGTATCAACTGACGCGGAGAGAGAGAGAAAGAAGAAGTAGAAGAAGAAGTTCATTTTATACGACTGTGTATAGTCATGCTTCTCTGAGTGAGAAAGCAACTGTAAAAACTTCTGAGTTTTTTATAGTTATGAGAAAGAACTGAGTAAAGTTCTGTGTATGAGTCTCTCTCCATCATCTCCATGCTTGCCTACTGTGTGATGAATTCAAAAGTTCATGTTTTCTGAGCAATTCGATGCCTGGCATCGAATCTTGGCTGATAAGTCATTTTTTCATTCTCTGTGTGTTAACCGTTGTTGAATCTTCTAAAAATATGAAGTTTGTGGAGCAACTCGATGCCTGGCATCGAGTTCCAGCATAAAATGGATGCCCGGCATCGACTTCTAGCATATAAGTCATCTTCTTCATGTGTGTGTAAAATAGAGTGTTTCTAGTGCAGAAAAATAGCCAAAAAAAGCCCAAAGTCGATGCCCGGCATCGACTTGGACTGAAATTCGATGCCAGGCATCGAATTTTTTATTTTTGGACACCAGGAATACTAAAACAGGCAAATTTTCCAGTTTTGGAAGGTCATACAGGGTCATCTTGTGAAGGCCATAACTTGAGTTCTAGAGGTCCGTTTGATGCATATGATAGCTTGTTGGAAAGCTCTACTCTTCTAGTTTCAGCCTATAAAGTTTCATGGAGAAATAATACTTGAGCTAGGAGAAATTAGCAAAATACGGAAGGTATGTCATTTCGGTGACTAGGAATTTCTGTCAAAGCAAAGTTCTCACTTTAGGCTATCATTTCTCAAAGTTTGGAGTGGCAATGAGTTAATGGTGACCATAGAGGTGTTCTAGTGTCACCTTAATTCATTTCTTGTGGTGTTTTATACATCAACAAGTGGTATCAGAGCAGAAAGATTCTCGAGAGCAGAAGACGACAAAGGTACGAGAAGTTTTGTAAAGTTTTCCATTAAAGTTTGAAAGGTGAAGCATTTGAAGACACAAGGCATCAAAAGGTTACTTCAAAAGTATCCTCATACACAAAGAACTTCAAAAGGTATTATCCTTTATCCTTTAAGCTCACAGGTTGCAGCAGAAGGAAAGAACTATGGCAGATCATATTTCCATTGACAAACTGGACAGAGATAATTACCCCGCATGGGTAATGAGAATGGAAGCCTTACTTATGAGTAAGGATCTCATGGTATATGTAACAGGCGAAGAAGAGAAGCCAGTATTTGAAGATGAAAGCCGACCAAAGAAAGAAGAACTTGATGCTTTAAAGCATTGGCAGAAGAAGGATGCAAGTGCAAAAGCCTACATCTACAATACAATCTCTGATCATTTGCTACCACACATCAGAGGATTGGAGTCATCTGAAGATATATGGAATGCATTGGAGTATCATTTCCAAAGTACTACTAAAGCACGGAAAGCAAGTCTATGGTCAGAGTTTACAACATTCAAGAAGAAGCCAAGTCAAACCATTAGTGATTATGTCACTAAGATGAAGGATCTTGCAGACAGTCTTGGATCCATAGATGAAGATGTTGAAGATCACAGATTGATTGCTCAGCTACTTGCAGGTTTGAGAGGGGATGAAAGGTGGAAACCTTTTGTCTTATCAATAGAACTTTCGTTAAATCATTATGTTCCAGATTTGAACCAGTTGCTTGGTTTGATGCTCACATATGAGCAAGACTTGAAGGGAGATGGAGATAAAGGACAAAGTTCTGCAATGTACGTGAAGAACAAGAAGAAAGGAGATAAAGGTAAAGCAAAGGATGAAGAGGAGTCTAGTTCTCAAGCTTATTATACAAGAGGTAAAGGCACTGGTAGAGGAAGAGCAAGAGGATTTGGAAGAGGAAGAGGTAATCAAAATAACAACAAGAAGGCTTGCTGGATCTGTGGATTGAGTAATCATTTGGCTCATGACTGTTGGCACAACCAACAAGGATCAAACCAGAATCAAAATAACAATAGCAGAGGCCGAGGTGGAAGATATCAAAGTAATTTTCAAAGAGGTAGACAAAGTCAAAGAGGAGGCTATGGTAGAGGTGGAGGAAGAAGTTGGGGACAGAATCAATCCTACAACACCACCTACTACAACTATGCAAATGACACACAGAATGAAAGTCATACATCATTGATGATGAATTCAATCAACACATCAGACAAAGAAGATCTAAAGGTATTTTATATTGACTCTGGATGTTCTAATCATTTGTCAGGAAACATAGAATTGATGTCAGAATTGGAAAAAGGTATTTCGAGTCACACAGTTCAAACAGGTGATAATACCAGACATAGTGTACATTCAATTGGAAAAGTGAAATGCAAGAGTGGAGCAGATTTGCTAACCAATGTTTTGTATGTTCCTACAATACCTAAAAACTTGATTAGTGTGGGACAGATAGTTGAAAAAGGTTTTCAAGTCAGGTTTACAAATGAAGGAGTATTTGTGGAAGATCTAGAGAATGGATATAATCAGATTGTCTCTGGTAAGAAAGAAGGTAGACTCTTTACTTTAAGAGTGCAAGGAAACATTGGTCAAGCTTTGCTCACACATGGTGAAGCAGTGATTACAGAACTTGATCTCTGGCATAAGAGATTAGGTCATTTCAATGAAAGAGGAATTAAAGCTATGGTTGCTAATCAGTCTGTACTAGGATTACCAAATGTGCAAAGTCAACATATGGTTTATAAATGTGAAGCATGTCAAATGGGTAAAGCACACAGGTTACCATTTCAGAAGAAAGGATTCAAACATGATGGAGTACTTGAGCTCATTCATACAGATGTATGGGGACCAACAAAAGAAGGATCTATCAGTGGCTCAAGGTACTATGTTCTTTTCATTGATGATGCTACAAGATGGATAACATTATATGTTTTGAAGGAAAGATCAGAAGTGTTTGGAGCCTTCAAGCATTTTCATGCATATGCAGAGAGAGTAACAGGTCAAAAGCTTAAAAGACTGAGGTCTGATGGAGGGGGAGAATATTTCTCCCAAGAGTTCAATGATTATCTTTGGAATGCAGGTATTAAGAGAGAAATAACTTGCAGGTATACACCACAACAAAATGGTGTAGCAGAAAGAAGGAACAAGACTTTGGTTGAGTTTGCTAGAGCTATGCTAAAGGAGAAGAACTGTCCAAATTATCTTTGGGCTGAGGCTGTAAATACAGCTACATATCTTGTGAATAGATTACCATGTGCAGCTCTCAATGGTATGACTCCATATGAAGCTTGGTGGGGTAAGAAACCAACACTAGATCATTGTAGAGTGTTTGGATCAATTGCATATGCTTATGTGCCATCACAACTTAGGCATAAACTTGAACCAAAGGCAGAAAAATATGTGTTCATTGGTTATGATGAAAAGCAGATGGGTTACAGATTGTGGAATCCTCTAACCAAACAATTTATTGTTTCTAGAGATGTTACATTTGATGAACAGAAAAGTTGGTATGCAGATCAAAGTAATACAACTGAGGAATTTGAAGAAGAGGTAAGAAGATGTGAGAAAGGAAAATCAATTGTGCAGGTGAATAGAGATGAAGACTATATGCAAGCAAGTACATCCAGAAGTGGATTAACAAGAAGGAATGAAGAAGCTCCTATATTTGATGAAGAGGTGTATTCAGAAACTTATGAAGAATGTGAACCAAGAAGGTCAAGCAGGACTAGAAGGCAACCAGAAAGGTATTCTTATGATACTTCTTACATAACTCAGAAGAACTATGCATATATGGTCAAAGATGATGAAGAACCTCAGAACTATGATGAAGCTAAAGGTAAGAAGCAATGGGAAGAAGCAATGAAGGAAGAGTTCAATGCACTGGAGGAGAACAAGACATGGGAACTTGTTTCTAAACCAAATGGTAAGAAAGTAATTGGAAATAAATGGGTTTATAAAGTGAAGAAGCTTGCAGATGGAAGTATAGCCAGATACAAAGCTAGATTGGTGGTGAAAGGCTATGCCCAGACCTATGGCATAGATTATGATGAGACATTCAGTCCCGTAGCTAAGATGTCAACTATAAGGACAATCATTGCTATTGCAGCTTCAAAAGGATGGACTCTAAGTCAATTGGATATAAAAAATGCATTCTTGAATGGATACATATCAGATGAGGTATACATGGAACAACCTCAAGGGTTTATAGATTCCAGGTATCCAAATTTTGTTTGCAGGTTGAGAAGAGCATTGTATGGATTGAAGCAAGCTCCAAGAGCTTGGAACTATAGACTGGTGAAGTATCTCAATGATCTTGGATATCAAAGTTCAAAAGCAGATTCAAGTCTACTTATCAAAAGAACAGAGGAAGGTACAATCTACATTTGTATTTATGTAGATGACATTATAATCACAGGTACTTCAGATGAAGGAATCAAGGAGGTAAAGAGATTGCTTGAAAAAGAATTTAAGATCAGTGACCTAGGAAAGTTATCATACTTTCTTGGAATGGAAGTTACTTATACAGATCATGGCATATATGTGTCACAAGAAAGGTATCTTCTGAACTTGTTGAAGAAGTTTGATATGGAAAATTGCAGAGAAGCTTCAACTCCACTTGAAGTTAATCACAAGCTCAGTAAATATGATGGTGCAGACTACAAAGATATGAGGAAGTATCAATCTCTTGTGGGTAGTTTGATTTATGCTACACTAACAAGACCTGATCTTAGTTATGCAGTGGGAGTTTTGTCACAATTCATGCATTGTCTAAAGGACCCACATTGGATTGCAGGTCAAAGAGTTCTCAGATATATCAAAGGAACTATAAAGGAAGGATTATATTATCCTTTTACATCAGATTTGAAGTTGAGAGCCTATAGTGATTCAGATTGGGCAGGTAATCAAGATGACAGAAGATCAACTCATGGTTACATGATATATATTGGTGATAAGCTTGTAAGTTGGTGTTCAAAGAAACAACATACAGTAGCATTATCATCAACTGAAGCAGAGTACAAAGGACTTGTGGAAGCAGCTAAGGAAGTCATATGGATGCAGACATTGTTCAAGAGCTTAGGCATTGATCAAGGTACACCTACAATACATGGAGATAATATGAGTTCACTTTATCTTGCAGCAAATCCAGTATTTCATGCAAGGACAAAGCACATAGAGATACAGTATCATTTTCTCAGAGAAAAGGTAATGGAGAAGGAGATTGAAGTGGAGTATATTTCTACTAAAGATCAGTTAGCAGACATAATGACAAAGAGCTTGGATGGTGTGAAGACTAGCAGATTCAAAAGCATGGCAGGAGTAAAAGAAAAGAAGATGATATGAAGAAACAGGGAATGTCAATTAGTGATTGAGGGGGAGCTGTTGGAGAAACAATCACTAATTGGTTATATATTTGAAGGTCAAATCTTAGGAAGAAAACCCCATGCCTATGTGAAGGGACAAATTCACAAGTGTATCATATTTGTAAAGTTAGTTCCCTTTAGTTCTAGAAGTTTTTTAAAAATCACGAGAATACGAAAATCTATATAAGTTAGTTTGTATCAACTGACGCGGAGAGAGAGAGAAAGAAGAAGTAGAAGAAGAAGTTCATTTTATACGACTGTGTATAGTCATGCTTCTCTGAGTGAGAAAGCAACTGTAAAAACTTCTGAGTTTTTTATAGTTATGAGAAAGAACTGAGTAAAGTTCTGTGTATGAGTCTCTCTCCATCATCTCCATGCTTGCCTACTGTGTGATGAATTCAAAAGTTCATGTTTTCTGAGCAATTCGATGCCTGGCATCGAATCTTGGCTGATAAGTCATTTTTTCATTCTCTGTGTGTTAACCGTTGTTGAATCTTCTAAAAATATGAAGTTTGTGGAGCAACTCGATGCCTGGCATCGAGTTCCAGCATAAAATGGATGCCCGGCATCGACTTCTAGCATATAAGTCATCTTCTTCATGTGTGTGTAAAATAGAGTGTTTCTGGTGCAGAAAAATAGCCAAAAAAAGCCCAAAGTCGATGCCCGGCATCGACTTGGACTGAAATTCGATGCCAGGCATCGAATTTTTTATTTTTGGACACCAGGAATACTAAAACAGGCAAATTTTCCAGTTTTGGAAGGTCATACAGGGTCATCTTGTGAAGGCCATAACTTGAGTTCTAGAGCTCCGTTTGATGCATATGATAGCTTGTTGGAAAGCTCTACTCTTCTAGTTTCAGCCTATAAAGTTTCATGGAGAATAATACTTGAGCTAGGAGAAATTAGCAAAATACTGAAGGTATGTCATTTCGGTGACTAGGAATTTCTGTCAAAGCAAAGTTCTCACTTTAGGCTATCATTTCTCAAAGTTTGGAGTGGCAATGAGTTAATGGTGACCATAGAGGTGTTCTAGTGTCACCTTAATTCATTTCTTGTGGTGTTTTATACGTCAACAATGATGACATGAATCGCATACATGTAAGCACATGTATTTATATTTATAAACTTTGCTTCCTATTTTCACATTAAGGAAATAATGAAGTGAACATGGCTATGAATATATCATTCATCTTTGAATGGAAGTGAGACATTTGGGAAGAATCAAAGCTAAGGTATTTGCAAAATCATTTTAACTAGATTTTGGAGACTAAATACTTAACAATCCCTTCCCAACATGATACTGAGGTATCAAAGATAGAATGTCTTTCTTAATAAGTTGGGAAGTATCACTTGAAGATATTCCCTTATCATTTAGATATTTGATGAGACCATTAGCAATCAAATCATTCTAAGTTATTTGATGACTTAGAGAGTTTTTAAGCACAAATCTTTAACATTACGACATGAGCCCAATGTCATATACACATTAATAATATAGATAACTTGTAATTTCCATAATAACTCTAATTAAAAAACACACATAGAGGAGATCAATTGTAAAGGTTCTAAGGAAAGGAAATCACAACTAAAAGAGATTTACCCTCTTTTGTAAGGTTACCCATCTATTGGAAATAAGATGGTGCCCACACTATGATGGAAGTCGAATAGGAGAATTTGAATTTGAGAAAGTTCAAACAAAGTGCTTTAAGTTTACTTTTTTTTTTAAATAAAAGAAGTTTGGCCTTAGCATACTCTCCCAAACTTGAATTAATTAAAAGAAAAGTACAAGAGAAGGGGACTAGTGCCCATGGGATCCCCCGAATCCCGCAGAGCGGAGGTAGCTTTTATAGAGTTTAAATGGCACTACAGAGAGGTAAATCGCCCTCTCATCACCTGCATGCGGGGCCCACATGGGTTTAAGCTTGTTGTTGGACAAAAGGAGCACATGATGATGCCTAAAGGGGGTTTCTTACAATTAGTGATCCCTTTGCCAAGGAGGAACAATGATTTCTCAATCCACCACTCTTTGGGGGAGTCACCAAAGTTGTGAACACATCTTTCCTGCCAGATCTTCCATAGGACCTTCCCTCTAATGGCAATCTAGAGATTTGCAAAGCAATCAATCGTTTCTCCCAGCAAAGCTTGCTTCCAACTGATATGTTTCTGGAGTCTAATTTGCTTTCTGAGCCTTGATGGAAGACCCTGCAAAGCTTACATGAAGTTATAGAGCAGGTTGATAAACCTCGCATCCCATCGTGTGGCACTCACTTGGTTTTAAGCTTATTGTTGACATACTGTAGCTCTTTGTGATGTCTGAAGGGGGGGTTTTCTTACAGTTAGCAATTCTTTTGCCGAGAAGGATTAAGGACTTCTCGAGCGACCACTCCTTGGGGGTATTGCCAAACTTGTGAGCGCGTCTTTCCTGCCAAATCTTCCAAAGGATCTCTCCCCTGATTGCATTCCACAACGCCAAAGAGCAACCGATCGCTTCACCAATAAGGGCTTGCTTCCAAGTGATATGTTCCTGGAGTCCCAAAGACCGACCAAGGACCCTCCATAACCGAAGGGATTTAGGTCAAGCAAAGAACAGGTGGCCAATATCCTCTTTGCAACAGCAACATCGCTTGCACCAGGGCAGAACACCACAGATCTTGTTAGCTTTTGCATTGGTCCATATTCCACGGTGTAAAATTTTCCATGGGAGGACCGACTTTTTTTTTTCAATGAGAGGGTGCCAGATAGACATAAATTTCATATCCCAACAAAGTTGCGTCCAGTTGAGACACCATTTCTTGTTGAGACTGATGTGAATATCATTCTGAGCTTTGACATATGGAAGCTTGGAGAGGCGGTTACCATTATACCATTTAAGGCCCATTGGGTCCGGAGTGTCCTATCCCATAAGTAATCGGATTTTAGAGCGGTCCCAAGCATGGCATCTACTCAATAAAACATTCCATTCCACATACGTGACTGCAACACTAGGGTCAAGGTCCTCAAAGTCCACCCATCTGTTTGTGTCCTATTTCCAGAGGTGCTTCCATTGTTTGAATCCCTTATTCTAGATTCTCGGTACTAGGTACCATTCAACTTATCCTCAATAGCCAACATATAGAATACATCAATGCTTTCACCCATGGCCATTGACTAAAATAACCTTATGAAAAAAAATGATTGTATCTCAAAAAGTTGAATAGAACTATCTTCTCGAGTTCTACTAAACCTCTAGCACACTTCAAGTATCTTATACTGGCGAACCAAAACCTATATATATCTTTGGCACAAAAAGATGAAATCGCCTACATAGCACTAGGATACTATGTTTAGAGGCTCAAATGAGCTCATATCACGATTTGGCACAACAAAGAAAAGATGTTGAACTCCTAACCACCTTGAGTATGCTCACCAATTTGGGTGATTATGAGACTATGATGAGAGGGGTGTCGATGATGCCCTAGATGAAGAGACGACCTACTCGGATATGAGTTTTTGGAGTTTGAGGTTTGTGCAAGCATGCAAACAGAACAAGGAAGAAGAATAAGCTTGGAGCATAACACACAATACTGAATGTATTACCAAGAGACTATACAAAGATGAGTGACCCGTTAGGGTTATAGGTGTATATATAAGCCAAGGGAAAAACCTCATAAAAAGGGAAATAAGTACCTCGACGGTCCTAGTGTGTTCACACACATCACTACCTAAATATATCAACAATTTTTGCAAAGCTAAAAGTGGTTGAAGATTGGTAAAATCATTGTTAGTACCTTTTGCATGAAAAAAATATTACTAAGGTAAATTGGAAAGATCACTCATATCATGATTATTGGAGTTTGAGGTCTGTGGAAGCACACAAATAGCACAATCAACAAGAAGAAGCTTGGGGCACAACACACAATACTAGATGTATTACCACTAGAATGTACAAAGATAAGTAACCGGTTAGGGCAATGGGCGTATTTACAAGCCGAGGGAAAAAAATCTCTTAGAGAGGGAAAAAAGTGCCCCGGTGGTCCTAGCGTGTTCATACACATCACCCTAAATATATCAAAAAATCCCCCCCTGGGAGTGATGCAGTGAACAAGGAGCTACCACTCATGTAAAAGAAAGTGCCAAGCTATGTGGAATCAATCCACAAAAGGAAGTAAGCCCAAAGCTTTGCAAAAAGCTTCAAACTTCTCCCTAGGTAGAGACTTCGTGAAAAGGTCTACAATGTTCTCCTACATGGGCATGTATGCCAAGCTAATCTCTCCAGTAGAGAGCCTCTCACTGACATAATGACAACACACCTCAATGTGCCTAGTGCGAGCATGGAATACACTGTTCCTCACAACTGCCAATGTGCTCTGACTCTTAGTGAAGATGGTGGTGGCAAAAGACTAACCAACACCCAAATCAGCCATAAGGCATCTGAGCCACACACACTCAATAGTCACTATGAAAGCTGCCTTATATTCAGCCTCAAAATTGGAAGTGGCCACAGTAGGCTGCCTCTTACTCAACCAAGATATACATGAGCTACCAAGCATGAAGCAAAAGCCACTAGTAGCACACGAGTGTCATAGCAACCATTCCAATCAGAGTTCGAGAAAGCAAGTAAATGTGGTGGTAGTGACCCCCCTTGGGATAAAGCAATCCAAGTAGCCAGGTACCACTCAAGTAGCGAAAGATGCGCTTAATTGTGTGCCAATGCTTGACACCGGGGCAATGCATAAACCTGCTCATCTTTGAGACATCAAACTGAATATCTAGCCAAGTAATGCATAAGTAAATCAAGCATCCAACAGCTTGTTGATAGAGAAAAGCATCAAATGCACCTCCAGAATCATGAAGACTCAATAGACCTATCTCCATAGGAGTGGCAATATGTTTGCGGTCTTCAAGGCCAAAATGCTACAACAATGTGTCAATATATTTCATTTGACACAGAGCTATTCCACCATCAACTTGCATAGACTAGATGCCCAAATAATGATGCAAATGTCCCAAATTTGACATCTTAAATGAGGCATGCAGATCAACCTTAAAAATAGCAATATGCTTCTCATGAGGACCAGTGAGTAGCATGTCAAAAACATACACAATAATAATTAGAAACACATGATTAGCACGATTAACATATAAGGTGCTTTTAGTTGGACTATTCTCAAAACCATGTGCAATCAGATAGGCATGTATCTTTTCATACCAAGCATGTGGTGCTTGCTTTAAATCATATAATGCCTTCTTTAACCTACACACCTTGTTTTCATGCCCTTTCTGCACAAAGCCAAGGGGCTGAAAAACATACACTTCTTCATGCAAATCACCATTCAAAAATGCACTTTTAATGTCCAAATGATCTACATTCCAACCATGATGAGGTCAAAGTGCACAAATGCTATGGACATTAGTCATTTGGCAAGTAGGAGCAAAGATCTCATCAAAATCAATTTGTCTTTCCTAAGCATAACCATTTACAACTAGCCTAGCCTTATACATGTCAATTGTTCCATTAGGCTTATGCTTCAGCTTGTATGCCCACTTAGTGCCAATGGCCTTCTTGCGAGGAAGCAAGTCACACAAAGAATAGGTACCATTATTCATTATAGCATCATATTCAGATTGCAAAGCAGCCATCCAATTTTTTGAATTTTGTGCTTCGTCAAACAAAACAGGCTCATTCTCATCATAATGACTAGAGGCAACCATAGCATAGAAATCTCATGCAAAAGAGGCACTATGAGAGCCTAAACTAGTACCATATGATAGAGGTGCATCTAATGTGCTGTGATAAAAAGTCTACACCAACCATTTTGGCATAGTTTTTACCTCCTCAATATTAGCTCTCTCATCAACAAGTGCAACATGTAAATCTACATGTGAAATAGAATGATCTGAATCATCACATGAAATTTGTAAAGGCTGAGAAGTTGCCTCATTAGGACCAACACTAGACTGTCCACCTATAAAAAGAGGTAGCAAAGTATCATACATGTATTTGGAGCTAACAGATGTCTCCTTAGTACATGAAACTGGTGGTTGAATAACATCTTCCACAAAAACATTATCATGGCTAACCAAAATGCGTTTAGTCTGTGGATGATATAGATAATAGCCTTTGCTTTCAGAACTATACTAAACAAAAATACATTTCACTGCTTTATCATCTAATTTCTTGCATTTTTGTTTAAGTACTAATGCATATGGTAGAAAACCAAAAACACGCAGATAAGAAATAGATGGCATGTGACCATGCCAAGCCTCATACGGAGTGATAGAATGTAGCACTTTAGTGGGATACCTTTTAAGTACATATGCTGCACACATAATAGCCTCAAGTTAGAAACTATGTGGTAAAGCCTGACTCTTGGCCATCTCCATGAGTGACCTGTTCTTCCTTTCAGCAACTCCATTCTATTGAAGCGTATACAACACTGTACACTAATGTTTTATCCCACGTTCAACTAGAAATGCATTAAAATCTAAAGACATATATTCCCCCCTGGATCAAAATGGAGGGTGCTCATTTTACATGCTGAGAGATTTTCAATCAGAATTAGAAACTATTTGAAGAACATAAACACTTTGGACTTTGCTTTCATAGGATATATCCATGCATGCTTGGAAAAATCATCAATGAAAGTCATGAAGTAAAGGTAGTTTCCAAAAGAGGGTTTTTGCATAGGACCACAAACATCACTATGAACAAGCTACAATTTTTGAGTACCTCAAACTGAACCATTGTTTGGAAAGGAGGAATGCTGCATTTTGGCCAAAATACAACCTTCACAGACATGTTTACTAGGTGCCTCAAGTTTGGGCAAAGAGGACACCATTTTAGATTTCTGCAAGTGTAGCAAACTAGCAAAATTTAGATGACCAAAGCGTGCATGCCAAAGCTTTGCATCCAACATAGCCTGAGAATCATGTACTATACATGATGAATCATTCACATATCTTTCATAGCCTATGAGCTTATCTAGCCCATGACTTAAAATGCTAGAAGCAATAATCACATCGCCATTTGACAGATCATGAACTATACATCTATCATCAACAAATTTCACAACTAAGCCAATCTTCGCTAAACCTGAAATTGATAACAAATTCTTCTTAATCCCTGGCAGAAATAAAGCATCTGACAATGTAAAAGAACTACCATCAATAGTAGCCAGAATGATCTTAGCAACTCCCATTATAGGATAAGAGGAGTTGTTGGTGCATGTGTCAGTATTCCCTATAGGGGTAGGCTTGAGTGAAGTAAAGAAACTATGCTACAAGGTAATATGTTTGGTTGCCCCACTATTAAAGTACCAAACATCTGAGTCTACTGCGCCAGACATACATTGTTCAAGAAAAGATGGGTCAAAACTCCACACAGTAGTAAATGACCATTCTTCATTGTGCACTAGATTAGTAGAATCTGTTTTTGATGTAGAGGCCTCTACAACAACCATTCCGGCTTCTTTTTTCTTTGCCTCTTTCGCAACCAGTTTTGGGAAATTTTTAATGCCATGATCATTTGCTTTACAATACTTGCAAAACAATTTCTTCTTTTCTGTTTTCTTGTTGTATTTGTCATCCTTCTTTGATTGTGTAGATTAGCATATTTTTACTTACTAGTAGAAGAGCTCCATGTACCTTTGCCCTTCTGACTAGCCAGGAAAGCTTAATCTGTAACACACATAATGGACCTATTCTTCCTAGATTGATCTTCTTGCAACAGAATGAGACTCCTCAATGTTAAGGCATTTGGATTTCCCTTCATCATCAAATGAAGAGTAGAAGAAAAACTCTAATATGAATCAGGAAGACCATTCAGAACAATGTGCACAAGTGAACTATCAGGCAACACTTCATCATTAGAAATCAATTGTTCCTTCAAATCTTTGATCTTTGTCAGAAAACTATCCATGGAATCTCCTTCATTCATGTGCGCACTCTCCAATGGTTTTTAGAGGTTAGCAATAGGAGCCTCATTCCTTGCCTGATATAAAGTGGTAAGTGTATCCCTTAGCTGTTCTGTAAGAGAGAACGTGAGGAATAATGGCACATTTGACCGACGAGGCTATCAATGCATGTGCTTGAGCATCTCTACCATCCCAATGAATTTTCTCTGTAGCAGGTGCAGGAGAAACTACAACATGAACAAGAATTTGCAGAATATCACCATCTTCAATGCCATCTGCATCAGCTTCAGTACCTAAATTTGCACGTGTAATAAGATGTTTTTCAGCAGCCTACACAATATTCCATAGTCCTTTTGTGGCCAATACATGTTGCATCATAGAATCCCATAATGGGTAATTCATACCATCCAACTTATCCTCAATAGCCGACATATGGAATACATCACTCCTTTCAATCATGGTTAGTGACTAAAATACCTTGATGCAAAAAATTGACTGTATCTCAAATAGTTGAACAGAACTACCCTGTCGAGTTTTGCTAAACCTCTAGTAGACTTCGAGATGCTTACATTGGCAAACCAAAACTTGTATATATCTTTCACACAAAAAGATGAAATGGACTGCACATGCACTACAACACTGTGTTTGGAGGCCGAAAGGAGCTCACATCATGATTTTGGCACCACACAGCAAAGCTATTTTGATCTCCTAATCACCCTGAGTATGCTCACCAAATTTCGTGCGATTTTGAGACTTTGATGGAAGAGGTGTTGACGATGCCCAAGATGAAGCGGCAACCTGCTCTAATACCAATTGTTGGATTTTGAGGTTTGTGGAAGCACGTGAACATCAAAAGGAAGAAGAAGAAGCTTGGAGCACAACACACAATACTAGATGTATTATCACTAGAATGTACAAAGATAAGTAACCCGTTAGGGAAATGGGTGCATTTACAAGGCGAGGAAAAAACCTCCTAAAGAGGGAAAAAAGTGCCCTGGTGGTCCTATTTTGTTCACACACATCACTACCTAAATATATCAACAATGACATATCCCTAAGAGATTGGAAGAGGATTCAAGAAGAAGTGGAAACATCCCTTGAGTCAAGTACAATAAGAGAATTCAAATTTGATAATGAAGGTCAAATATGGTTGTGCAAACCTAAAACATGAGGAATGTATCACTTGAAGAAGGAAGAATGTAAATTGGAGAGAGAACATGATGATCCTATTTATATACCCATGTATTTTAATGATAAAGACTTTTAACCTTATAAGTGGGATAAATTATTGCAACCCCAGATGTGGGAGTATGCAAAAAAACTTTAGTCAAAATGTGTGATTCAGAAGGATGACATAATCCCTTTTGAATATGGTTAAAAACATTATTCAACATCATAAACAAAAAGAAGAGGAAGTCTTACAAGAAGTTAATACTCAAAATGATAGAAGTAATCAGATTCATGGAAAACATAATAACTTTATTCATGAAGAGAATAATAAAAAGAAAAACACTCTTAAAGAAGAATAAGAGAAAAAATTGGATGTATTGGAGCATTTCCAAAAATATCAAGTGAATGAAAGAAAGGTAATTTTTCAAAGACCTCAAAGAGAAGAAAAACATGGTGAGTCATATGAAGAAGTCAAACAAGTTCTTATTATTATTTAGGAAAGAGAAGAAAGAAAAATAACAATGGCAAATGATAGGCAAGAGGAAGAGCAAGAAGATTTAATTGCATTGGTAAAGGAATACACAAAAGTATTGTATTCGACCTGTAAAGACCTCAAAGGTTTAGATCTTCAAATGTGTTCATAGAATTCCTATAGTCCCTATAAAACCAACTAAGTAGAGACATTCACATAGAACGATGTATATGCTACAAAAATCAAGGAAGACATTGAAAACTTTTTGTCCATAGGATTCATATATGAATTGAATACACAGGATGGGGAACTCCTATTATGGTGATTCCTAAAAAGAATCAAAAAATTTTAGTTTGCATAAACTTGAAAAAAGTTCATGCAACAAAAACAAGAGATGATTATCCTTTACCCATCATTGATTATTTAGTTGAAAGGGTGCCAGGAAAGGAAGTGTAAAGTTTTGTTGATGGTTTCTCTGGATACAATTAGGTAGTGAAAGCTAAAGAAGATCAACATAAGACTCCATTTGCTACAGAATGGGGCATATATCATTTAGGGTTATGCATTTTGGTTTAACCAATGCACTTGCAATTTTTCAGAGACTCATGTGCCATGTATTCGAGAATAATTAAGAAAAACCATGGAAGTCTAGGGAGATGATCTTTGTGCTTACTCATCAGATAGAACAAATCATTTGATGGATCTTAGGAGCATATTCCATAGATGTTGAATTTATAGAGTATATTTAAATCCTGAGAAATGTGTATTCTTTGTAAGAAAAGGGAGAGATCTAGGGCACATTGTGACAAAAAATGGGATACTTGCTCTAAGAGAACTATGCACCAAAGGCCTTCAGAGAGGGTGCAAGAATCACCCAAAGGATTTCTTCAAAAAACCTCTATAAGTCAAGAAGAGTTCTTTGAAGACTCAAATCATGCTCAAGATAAGGCCAAGATAAGGCTTCTCTTAGTCTTTCTCCCTCCTCAATAACCAAAGAGGTGTAGCCTAGTGGTAAGAAATCACCAATTAAGTGAGCTCTTAGGAACATACAACTAGGATGGGTGACCTCCCAGGAAAGTATTGGGAACCTTTTTCTCTTCATCATTGGGGTCCTCCCTCACACACATCCAATGGTGCCAACAGTGAATTCAATGACTCTGACTATAGGATATGCTAACATCTATAGTCATAAGACTTGGAATTGTCGAGGTGTTACAAGTCTTGGTCGTATTGTGCACACTCTTGATAACCTATACATCCATGTGTGAAATTGCTCTAATACCAATGAAGGGAAGGTTCCCATTTTCTCATAGTACAACTTCTTTTTGGATGGCATCATGGCTGCTCTTTGAACCTATCTATACACACTTGTAGAAAAGCATGGAAACTAGATATGTTTAAGCATGAATTCGCTATATGCAAGTTTCATAAATGGGCAATCTCAATAGAGATCATAGCTAATGAGGCCACTATATGATTTATTAGGAAACAAGAGTATCGCACAAACATTTGTCCTTCCATAGAGACACTAGTATTAATAATTTGTAATAGCTTCTCATGCTGATAAAGCTTTGGGTGATTTGGTGACACGATATATTATGAAGGCATAATTACACCATGGATCGAGTCAAAATTACTCATATTTTGGTAAGCTTCTAAGATCAAGGGAGACGTATGTACTACTGCTTGACTAGGATTTTCTTATATGGCAACATACTTGAATAAAATTATGCTCGCATGCAAGAGGGGTTGGTACCTGAGAAGTGGCTGAAGTCTTCACTAATAGGGGGTTTGTAATTTAAGACAACTTGGTATAGTTTTGGTGACTCCCCCAAAGAATGGTCGATTGAGAAATCAGTATTCCTCCTTGGCGAAAGGATCGCTAATTGTAAGAAATCCCCCTCTTTTTAGGCTTCATGTGGTGCTCGTTTTGATCAACAGCAAGCTTAAGCCCATATGGGCCCCGCATGCGCGTGATGAGAGGGTGATTTACCTTCTGTGTAATGCCATCTAAACTCTGTAAAAGCTACCTCTGCTCTGTGGGATTCGGGGGATCCTGTGGGCACACATCCCCTTCTCTTGTACTTTTCTTTTAATTAATTCAAGTCCGGGAGAGTAGGCTAAGGCCAAACTTCCTTTATTTAAAAAAACTTGGTATAGTCTTCGATAGGTTTCCTATGGCCTATCGGCTTGTTGTTGTTGATATGTATGGGTTGGTCTTTCACATAGGCACTAATGATAAGAATTTGTGATAGCTTTTGATGGTGAATTTTGATATTGATAAATATTTGGTTGCTATGATGAATTTGTATAGTATGAAGGCATAGTTTCACCATGGGTCAAGTCAAAATTACTCACATTGTGTTCAACTTCTAGGATAAGGGAGACATAGGTACTAGAGCTAGAATTGGATTTTCGGATGTGGCAGTGTACTTGACTGAAAGTAAAACTACTTGTGTCTCCTATTTGATAGGGATTTTGGAATCTAAGACACAATTTTCTTTCATATTGTTGCTGATAGGTTTCCTATGTTGTTGCTGCTGATATGTAGGGGGATAGTAGTTATTTTGGTACCTATAAAGTTGTGAATTTGTCTCACTATTTGCGTGTTCTAAAGTTAATGAGGGGCTTGTGATCGGTAAATTTATGCTCTATGGTAGAGTACATAGGTCCTCGCCCTTGTGGAGCTTGTACCTGCATGGAGCAAACATTAGCAAGGTGGTTTGCACTGCATAGTTAACAACGCTTGAGAGTAACAATTTTAAACTCTTGCATACTTGCACTTTTATTGGGTAACAATTTTAGAACACTTTGATCCAGAGTTCTCTTAAACTGATAGTACTGTTGTTGTATTATTGAACAATGCATTGTTAAAGTGTTGTTATATTATTAATGTATTAATATGTTTCTGATGTTTTTGATATAACAGCTGAAGGTTCGTGAGGAGCGTGTAAGGCGTGAAAGGGCGGATATCAATAATCCGAATAATTATTATTTAGCTTGTAAATAAACCTACGAAAGTTCTATTGTTAGAAAATTAATGGTTAGAATAAGGGTCGTAGACCGTAGTTTTTGTTATTCAAAGCAATGGCTTTCTGTAAAAGTTACTAACTTTTAGTTTCACGCCTGCTTTTCGAAGCCGCCCTCATGTAACCACTATTTTCGACGTAATCAAAAGTCCTATAAATACATGCACTCTGTGGACTGTCGGAACAGAGTGCATGGGGGGAGATTGCACCCAATCTGCGTTCTGTCTCGTCTCTTGTTGCGTCTATTCTTCTGTGTGTTTTCTGCGTTCGTAACCTCTGTTTGAGCGTGAGCAAGATCCTGACAACAACTTTGGCAATTCTTCATTACAAGAAGGAAAGCATATGGCTAGGTACATGCTCTTCCCTATGCAGTCTTATCATAAAAAGCTGAGCGACTTCATCTCTGGTAGCTCTTCAATGGAAATGGGAAGTCTAGTTGTTGTCGGATGCTGAATAGGCTGCCTTGGGTTGCGCTATATGAAGCCTATTACTTGTTGGCAGGCTTTTACAATGGCAACATGGATTCTTAGTACATACAATCACCTCCCTTTTGTGACTAAAGGTTGACATGCATATGTACTAACTTTTGTTCAGTGTAGTTGTTCTGTTCATTGAAAAACTGAAGTATTCAAAAGAATGTATAAAATAAAGATTTTTCTTGCACTTTTGACTTTTGTGGGCTTTAAGAAGTTCTTTAAACATGAACAGTATTGTGCTATATATACTTTAGGATAAAGAAAGGATTCTATGTCCGTATAGACATTAGTAAAGTATTTGGTTGTCTCTCATGACATTCTTTCTTGCATATGGCCCCATATATATGCTTATGTTCATACACATTTGGGAATTCATACACATATATAAATACATCTACAAATTGCAGGAGGTCTGATTAGTGCTATATTTGACTCTTACTACCTAAAACCTGCTGATTAGATATAATATGCTACAGATATAATTCTCTTGCCTGTAATAGTATAACATCATATAATTGTGCATATGCTGGTACATGCATACTTACAGTACAAGCAGATTTAGTTGTATTACATTTGGACATATAGTTATTACTACACTGATAGTTTTCTGTGTGTAATTACATGCTTTTACACTTCCATTGATACATGAATACTTACATACGTACACACACACACAGATATACATACATTGGCTGTTTTATATACATTCATAACCAAACACTACATTTTTAGTAAATCTATTCAGTTATGCATTCTCAATTATATTTTAAGTAGTTCTTAACGTGAACTATTTTCATGCGCATATGTAAGTACATACTTAAATACATACCTTGGCGCATACATACATATATTTACTAGTATCCTTGCTTCAACTGGTACTTTTATACTCCCATACTCCTATGGACATGCATATGCAAAGAGCTATTCACATACACACTTATAAAGCGATGTAAGTATGCACATTCACTGATAATCCCTTACTGCATATACAAGTACTTACATACAAGCATTGATACATACATATACAAAGACTTATGGGTACATACACATATATATAATTTCTAAGTAAATTTAGATATTCACGTTTCTACACAGGAACTTCCACTGAAAAGTCCTTTTAACCATAAGAACGGATACATGTATTTCTGATTGAATAGTTTCGTCTATACATATAGTTGTGCTTTGCTACATTTTATTTCTAAATGTATACTAATTCATGGTTTAATCATTTCATGGAAAATGTAAAAGGTTTATCTTGGAGGACTAGTGATGATCTTCCCAAACAGACAATAGTGAAGAAATTTAGTTGGTGTCTTGTACAATCTATCTTGAAAAAAAGAGTTTGTATAAAGAATGAAGAATAATAAAGCTACACTGTCTAAATCCGAGATGTAAGGTCAGCCCTGTTTTTAGTTTAGCTTCTCGCATCCTTTTATCTATATGAATATGTAAAGTATTAGACACATGTACGCTCACACACACACACATACATACACACACACACACACACACACACACACATATATATATATATATATATATATATATATATATATATATATATATATATATATATATATATATATATAATCATACATGTATACTTGGGCACTTACTTACATACACACACATATGCTTTCATATTTATGTAAACACATGCATATATGCAATCATATACATATTATGGGCACATTTTTTGTTTTATTCTATGGACATCTATAAACTGAGATTATTGTTTTGTTTGCACCAGCTGAGTAATAATAGTTCGTACACTTTGGGGTATATTTTATGTGTAATGAATGCTTCACATTCTTGAGTTCCCACTAATGATCCTTTTTTCTCTTAATTGAAAGGCCCCTATTATGAGAAGAAGTTATGTTGTGAACATTGGGCATTTAGTGGATGTATAATCTA